>JAWZYV010008346.1:0-10483 GCA_038373885.1 Cheiracanthium punctorium
TAGAACTTTTTTTTGAGGTCAATATTAAAGCCCTATTCTGATCGAAGCTCTACATTGCCTGTTAGCTACGAAACTAGACGCGTGTCAACGCACTTCTCTTCAATTACGGAGTCACCGAGCGCCCCAGCGCTCTTAAAACAAGCAAAAGAATGATTACTGACCACCCTGATCTCTCCAAATCGTCCACATCAACACACATTATTCCAGACTTATTCAATGACTGTATGGATGCTGGCAATCATAATGCGAATGTCGTGAAAATGCAAGAACAAGTGATCCTTGACGGACCCCCCGCGTGAACACCGGGTCTGTTCAGAAACATCGCTTTTTCTGTGAGTTTAAGGGAAACTCCTACCGTGAACGTTATGATGCTATTGCTAAAATTGCTGGATACCTAGCAGACAGCAAGTTTAACGTAAACACGTACCTTGTACAGATCTGTTGTGATGATAAATTTAGAACTGTGCAGACCTATCTAAATGACAAGTCTATTGAATTTCTGACTTTTGATCCTAAGAACTGCCTAGTTCCCATACACACCAGCTTCATGAAATATAGGGAAAATAAGAAACTCTTTTATGTCTGTCTCGTCAGACTCCAAAACTCAGCAAACTTTGGTACCATTTATAGCTATGATAAGTTAGGCTACCTGTCTATCTCCTTTGAGAACTACCACCCTCCAGAAATCAGGAAATGCTCTAATTGCCAAGCATATGGTAATTCCTCGATAGCCAGTTAATTCACGAAGTGTTTGAAAAGCACTGGCCCACACACATTTGCAAGATGCCCCACAAAGGGACAAGAACCTGTCTAATGTGCTAATTGTGGCGGACTCCATGTTGCTAAGTTCAGGGGGATGCCTAGTAATCCTCTAATCAAGCGCACATCTTCTGCGACCAAATCTAGCAAAGCCACAACTAAACCTCTTGTCAGCTCTCAAAGGCCACATCCTAGCACACCTGCAGGCAAAACCAGTACCTATTCTTGGACATTTTTCGGCCAAGGGAAGAAACAATCCACCACTTTCAAAACGCAGGTAACTAACCCTGTCAAGAAGATCACTCACCTCCAAAATACAGAAAATACTGAATGCTCATCAGATTCTCAACAAACTGTACTCTCCACCAGTCAAGCCCCAGATTGACAAAACACTTCAAAATCTTGTTCTTAACAAGCCCAACAATGTCAAGAAACCTTCCGAAAAGAAAAACAAACCGAAGAAGAACAGCCCTGGTTGTTGATTCACCAAAACTGTCTCAGAGCCATTTCAAAGCACCACCAATCCCAATACTGCCCCCAGTGGCCAAGCAAAATCAAACCTCTCTGTTCGCAGCGAAACCATTCAAGCAGTTAGAGGACTCTCTTACGTAATGGATTTCGAACAAGTCCATCTTTTCATTAGATGCCTGACTGCCATAGTAAAGAAATCTCACAGGCCCACTCGATAAGAGGTTTGCTTTTATTAGTGTTTACCGCAGCCATTTCTCCTCTCATCATGAACCAGGTCCGCAAACTTAAAATCTTCTGTCGGAACGCCCCCGAGCGCTCATAAACAAATCAATGAGCTCACGGATTTCCTCGCTGCAAATGACTTTGATCTTGTTCTTCTCCAAGAAACCTGCTTTCACCTAAACTTATCTTACAATACTGCAAACTACACTCTCTGCCGATCTGATAGACTGAGAGTCCCGGGAAGTGCAATTGCCGGTGGAATTGCTCTTTACTTCAAGAATAATATTTCCCACTCTCATGTGACTGACTTGTCTCTCACTTCACTTGAAACCTCTTCCGTCATTGTTCACTGATCTAATGAAGATATCATGTTCTCTCCGGCTTACGTCAGATGTCATGAGCCTTTTCTTGTCCAAAATGTCAAAACCATTCTTCCGAAATGTCGCAAGAACTTTATCGCAGGCGACCTCAATACAAACCACTTTGCGTGGAATGGAAATTATAACTGAGAAAGGGGTCGAGCACTCTTCAAGTTACTATCAAGGAACATCTCAGGCTCATCTCAGTTCTTGCTGTTTTCACCACGATCGATAGGGCCATCACGAATAACTTCCCCGTTGTTCCTCCGTGTTCCGAAATTCGCTGTTTCACATCCGACCACTTCCTTGTTACATATGAACTCTACCTTTTGCATGAGAGACCATGTGACCGACCTTTCCTTAAGACTGACTGGAGCATGTTTACTGAGCATCTAAGAGACATTCCTTACATGTGCAAGAATTTTAACACTCCAGCAGCTATTGACACTGAAATAGCTCGTTTGACTGAGAACTTTAATGCTGCGTACAAAGGTAGCTCCAACTTGCCCTCCTACGTGAAAACTTCAAACTCCCACTTCGCATCCGTTCCCTCGTACGTGCACGTAACAGTGCAAGGAAGCTTTACCATCGCACTCTGAATCCCTCGGACCGGCCATACTACCATCAACTGTGTACAACTGTCAAATCTGCCATAAGTGAACACAGGAATGAGCAGTGGTCACAGTACATCACAAATCTAGCACCAGAAGATGGGTCAATATGGAAGGACCTTAAAAGAATCCGTGGGAAAGAATCCACAAGACATACCTCTTCTCATGTCTGACACATATACATACTTCAAAATAGAGGAAAAGCGAACCTCGGGTTCCTTTTCTCTCGAATAGACGTTCTCCCTCTCGGATCCTCACCGACAGGACTCCTTACGACTGGGAAAACCAAGTCAAATACCTTGGTGTAACCATTGATCGCACATTATGTTGGAAGAAACATACTCACTGTGCTCGTGGCAAGATGTCTGGGGCCTTCCAGCAGCTAGTTCCCATTATTAGAAACAAACAACTGTCTTTTCAAATTAAATCTCTTATGTACAAATCTTATATTCGACTTACTCTTACGTATGCTGCCCCTATCTGGGCATACGCAGCCAAACCTTCTATTGATCTTCTTGAACGAAAACAAAATACCATAATTCGCTCCATCCATCATGGATATCCATTGTTTACAAATGCTGCCATTCGACGGGACCTCTCAGTACCGACCCTCCGTCAGCATATCTACAAAACTGCTGTACGTTATTACAGCCATCTGAACAGGTTACCCTACGAAATTATCCCTGGGTACCCCGACTAGGATCCTTCCGAGTCTAGCAACGGGAAAAGGCCCAAGGCCGTCCTCTTTGCTTTTGCTCCTTGTTGATACTTGGTTCCTTCCTCTTCTCGACTTCATGACTGATCTGCAATGATCAGGGCCCTAGATCCCCCCCCCCAACCACAAAATATGGCGCCACATGATCTTCATCTCTTATCACTGGTGATAAAACGGCTTCCGCTATGGCGCTCCACTATGACCGCACTTCAGTCAGTCAGTCAGTCTTGACACATTTCAAAAATTCACAGAAAAGCAACAAATTGTTGTATGAATATGGGTTCGCACAATGATGCTACACAGAATCAAGAATTTATTTTCCCATCTTAAAATAAATTACTTCCAAAATTTGTTCATAAATGGCGGTGCATCTCCAGTTTCCAGCAATGAGAGCCAATAGGGATTTTTCGTTAGTTTCAAACAGCATTGACAGTGCGGGAATATTCATTTTCGCTATGACGACATCAACTGAGAAAGCTCCATTGAGTAGGTTGGTATTTCGAATCAAAATTCGTAACTACAGTACAGAGAAAGTTTCCTAACATGGTAAAGAAAAACCCACGGAGTTGAAACAGCATTTTGGCCTGGCATGAAAAGTTTTTAGAAACTGGGAAGGAAGTGGTCGTCCGCGAAGATTGGATGAGACTGTACCGGACGCTGGCGTAGACAGGATTTTGTTTCGGGAGGGGCACAGAAAGTTTTGTCCAACTGAATAAGTATTTAATTAATATTCTAATTATTGATTGTAATTATAATTGAAATTCTAATTATTAATTAATCAATTAAAAATAAGATTATAATTATTAATAGTTATTAGAAATATTTTCTAATTATTAAATATAATTAAAAATAAGATTCTGCTGATTAATTCTAACTAGAATATTATTTAATTGGCAATTTAAAAAAATATCCTTAAAAGTATTTTTAATTCGGTATTAATTTCGCGAGGCTATTCGGCTATTCGGTATTAATTTCGCAAGTCAATTAATGTTTCTTAAATATAATAATCTCTGTATATTGATGCTTTTGTACTAGCTAGTCTAGCGAGTATCTCAGTCTAGATAAGATTTTTTTGATCCAGGTTCATATATGCTTCTACGATAAACCTTATTCTACTATAAATGTATTCAAAGAAAAATAATGAAAAGAAAACTAAATAAATGCTGTTTAAATCTCAATAAATGGCCTTAGTGAAAAGATATTTCAATGCAATATTTTCTTGTTATAGATAGGAAATATATCAACCTATCCCGGGATTTCAATCAGCTCATACGTAGCTGCATATAACTAATACATATTTTATAACAAAGAACACGCAAACCCAAAACTATTATTATTTTTAAAATTAACTGCCACAGGACAGCAACAGTAATTACAAAAATGAATAACATCATTTATAAAGCACAGGTTATACTAACACAGTTTCTTGTTGACACCAATAAATCAAAATATACAGTTTTATGCAGTAAACATAATCCCCCAGAAAGTCTTACGAAGAGATTTCTTTTTTCAGAACTATTGTTTTTGATAAAATGTCGCTCACAAACTTAAAATAATCTAAGTAATGCAGACACAATGTTAAAATAGCAGATATAGCTTGAAGAAAATCTTCCAAAACTCCAGATTTTTCCATTAAAGTTGACCTTAAGATTAAAATGCTGTACACAATGCAAATACAATATTAAAATAACAAAGATAGGACTTAAGGAGAATTAAGCCGTTTTGCATATAAGGTTGGTGAGAGGATTAAAATGGTATGTTCAATGCAGATACAATATTAAAATAACACAGACATCGCTCGAAAAACTTTACCGTCTCTTTGGAATAAGATTGATCACAAGATTAAAATTTTCTGCTCAATGCTAACAGAATAGCAAATTAACACAGACGTCACTAGAAGAAAATCTTCCAAAATTCAGGTTTTTGGAATAAAGTTAGTTCAAAATATGGAATTTTTCTACTTAAGTAGTCTTAAAAAAATCAAATTAATGGATGATCTTCGACTTGAATAAGTGTTGAATGGTTAATTAAATCTCTTGAAAGTACATGTTAGGTAATATTTGGAGGATTAAAGCGTAAAAATACACCTGATTCTTTTTTAACCAGATGCACAAAACTTCCTAGAACGAATAAGTTCTTAAAATTATCGGGAAGGGGTGCACTCATGGCTAGGAGGTGATCCATAAGTCGGATGCAGGGGTGGGAACTAGGGATGAAACGGACTCAGCCCGAACCGGGCTCGGGAACACTCTTTAATTCGCGATTGTGTTAGGGCTCGAGCTCTTTAGAAATTTCTCTTTTACTGAACACACTCCTTCAAAACAGATTTTAAAAAGAATATTCATGGGAGAAATAAACTAATTATTTTTAATTGATAAACTTTAATAAAAGGAATTATAAATTGCATTAAGAGTTATTATATTTGTCTACTTTGCACAAACGGTAAAATTTATGATATTCTATCAATGAGGTCATTGACTTCTATTTATCTATTAGCTGAAATTTTGGGCTCGGGCTCAGGCGAGCTCGAATTAAAAGTCCTCGGGCTTTGAAAAATGAGCCGGAACTCATCGCCAGTGGGGCATCCCTGTGAAAGATTAACTCAAAGTTGTTTCAATATCAGGGAATTCGCAAAAATTACGTTGATGAATTCTGTGTACTCTGATCTGAAATGACAGCAGGAGTGAAATATTCATTAGGCAAAGTAGGCTTTAGTCTATGGGCGGGCCCCGATCATTTCAGAGGTCCGCATGGAGGCAAGTCAAAGAGAAAAAGTGTAACTAGAATTAAACTTTTTTTTTAATGCCGTTTAGAATGCAGTTTTAGAATGTCGTTTTTATGTATTAGTGAGTGTATGAAGAAATATTTAAAGCTAAGTCACTTGTTGCTGTAATAGGCGCTTGGAAAATTGGAGGTAGACGTGAAGCTCATTTCTGAATGCCCCATCTAGAATTGCGCGTATTTCTGTGATGTGTTCAGTTAAATCCATTTTTACAAAATAGAATACAGCTGTATTTCAAAGAACAACAATAGCATGTATATTATAAAAGCCATTGGTTAGAAATTTATTGAAAAGTCGAGGTCAGAAGCCTTAAAAAGAAATTCTCATTGATCTTCAAGTCTAGACGGTTTTCGTAGAGGGGCCTCAAAAATTTCATAGCCCCTAGGGGAGGCCTCATTTAGCTTAATCTGTCTGAATGACGGAGAATATTAGGGAAATATCAGGAAGTTTGAAAATAATACTTTGCTTGCCACCCTGAATAAGTATAAAGTTTTGACTTACAATTTAGAAAACAAAAATAACAATAGGTCTGTTTAATTGTTTAACTTAAAGGAAATTTAATATAAATTCACATAATAAGAAACAACTTAGTATTTTATTTTACAGTCAGAAATTAAAGGCATTAAGCTCTGTTATTACAGATTAATTTCAAAGCAAAACTGCTCTTCTCATTGGTTGCGGTTTAAAATTACAGGGGATGGCACTTAAAAATATTTTAAAAACTTTAAACTTAACTGCAGTAAAAATATTAAGAAGAACATTTTATTTAAAAAGTACAGACTTAGTGGAATGTCGATAGAGCTTACGTGGTCCTGAGTCGGATATCCGCCAGAGAAGACGGTATCCGGTGATTGTGATTTGGATATCCGATGATATTTTGGATACTGATGAATTATCCGGACATTCTGTGCATCCCTAGATGCTTCAAATATTTATTTATTCTTTGCTGTAAAATATTATAAAATAGTATTTATAAAGTTTTATAAAATTTTAGTACAGAAAAACAAATTACAGATTTCCCCTCTTGTCAGTTGAAAGGGTATAAAGGAAATATTTCTTAAATTACATAATAATAAAAATATGATAAATACAAATACTGAACACACTTAAGAAGATATCATTTAAAAACGCATAATGAAGTATTGGGTATTTATATGAATTTCGATTCTTGCTGTGCTTTCTGAAATCAACTTTTTGGAAATACATCTGTTCATCTATAACTTCGCCGCTTCCTGTAAATTTGAGTCTTCATTGTCAGCAGGCGAACTATGTTTTTTTTTTTGGGGGGGGGGCAGGATTTTAGTAAAAAATACTTCTATACTTCTACTCAACGGGTGCTTTCTGGAGTCCATTTTCGTCCTTAGTAAGTAAGAAAGATTTTTGTGTACATCTTTGTTTAAAAATACCACAGGTGGTCCTGAAAGCAGATAACACTTGGGGATACTTCACAGGGTACAATGAAAACGATCTGAAGGGGAGATTTTGTTATTTCGGGAGTGCGATTTTTGTCCAGATGTGTATTTTTCTGCTGTGTAGGCGTGACCTCGGGTTAGTGAACACTTTTTAACCTTGACTGTTTTTATTTTTTTAATTTTTTTTATTCAACGCGAAAGGGTATCGAAAACGTGTATCAGAAAGATGAGAAAAATGTCACAAGAACAGAAGTACTTTTCCATTTGCATTATTAAATGTTACTTCAAATTACTTTATAATGCACATGTGCAAACTTGAAGGTATGATACGTCAATATTCTGGTCATTTTTAAAAACCTAAACGCTATGCAGAAGCGCTGTAAAATTTCGCAGACGACTGACTGTCTGGATGCCGACAACGCGATTGGGCAGTTCCACTTGACGTCACAATTCATTCCTTATAGTACAGACCTTCCACAAAACAGAGGCAATGTTACTAGCCTCTGTTTTGAAATAAAAGAAAAATAAATTACTCATAACTGGAATCAGTTGAGTAACTTATTTTTTCCTCCGATCGATATCCTTTTTAGTAATTCTTTTAGTAATAGGTATACACAATATGACACAAAAAATATGTAAATCCTTCTGATTCACATTATCTATTTTTTCAACCTCAAACTATTATGGCTGATATAAAATTATACATCCATTAAAATATTTAATACAGTAATAATATCTTATTCATAAAAAATAGCACAAGTTATGTTTGATAAAAAGCACTCATTAAAATATTATTGCAGAATTACGTCGAAAAACTCAAAATCGTGCATGTTTTTTTCTGTAGAATTTTTAAAACTAAAAACTAACTATTTTCAATTCTTTCTCAAAATTGTAATCTTTCTGTAGAAAGTCTGGCAAATTTTGACAACTGCAAAAATAATCTACAGATATTTTGAAGATAAAGATGAATCTGCGAATTTCTCTTTAGTTTCTTCAGAAAATCTTAAAACAATGTTTTTCATATTAGGATCTTCAAAATTTCTGAAGATATTTTGAAGATAAGATTGAATCTATAAATTACTCTAAAATTTTTCTGCAGAATGCGGCATTTTCTGAATAAAATGTTAAGATAATTTTTAGCGGATACGTTTAACGGTGTTATTCGAAAAAATCATGTGATTTTGGTACATAATTACAAATAAACTAATTATGCCAGGCACTTCAAAATTTTGAAACTGTCTCTTTACAAGCTGTATTACATACTGCGAAGACAGGCTAATCTGTATCAGTTTCAATACTTTTAGAAAAAATTCTTAAAAATCGGAAATTTTCGCAAAGTGTGTCACTCTACGAAAAATCTTGCAGCTCCGATCATGTTTAAGAATTTTTTCTGAAAATTTCACAAAAGCCACAGCGTTTTCGCTCAGCCGGCTGTGCTCGCGCACAGCCAGCTGCGTCAAAAAAGGGTCTCTATAGTTCGCTCGCACCTATCCTGATAGCACTGGGAAGCCTACAGCGGCCGTTTTACAACTTTGCTAAGTTGTATCACTCCGAGAATTCTCTCTTTTCCTTTCTTGGTGTACCACAGCTGGCTGTTATTCCATTACTTGGCGCAGAACAGCTCCCTTACGTGCTTACGGTAAAGGAAGGGGCTTCCTCTGCCTTCGCGCCTTTTTGTCCCCTACTCGCGGCAATTCGTTTGGCTGTGGTCTAAAAAATTGCACTATTAGCGGTACCGTTCAAAACTTTCGAATATTGAAAACTAACAAATTAAGAATAAATACACCATAAATTTCCTATTTGTACGATATTTGAATGTGCGGAAGATTTTTTAAAAAGTATGTTGCTTCTACAAGTTTGGCATTCCATGCATATTCAGGTTTTTGTGCTACATTTTACGCCGAAAGTAAATTTCGATAGTATAGCTAAAATTTAATTTAATTGAAGCTGTTAAATTGATGTTCCAGTTCACTTCAATTAACACGTTATTCTTCTTCCAATTACATTTTACAATATATTATATTATATAAATATTAAGTTATATTATATAATTTTATTATACTAGATAACAGAGGCGTAGCCAAGGGGGGGGGTAGGGGGTCATAACCCCCCCCCCCTGAGGAATTTTTTGCCATACAAAATGCAAATTCTTCACTACATTATCACACACACGTATACATATATATGAGTTGCAGTAGTCGTAACCCCCCCCCCCCCCATGAAAAATGTCTGGCTATGCCCTGCTAGATAAAATATTATAGTTAATAAGTCTGTTGCATAGTTAAACTGGATGTGATTCTTTGAGAGTTTGAATATTCATTAACAATTCAAGTGCAAATTTCAGTGCAATTTCTGTAAACTTTCAAGTGCAAATTTAAGCTAGAATAGCTGATGGAAATATCAATTTAGAAAGTTTTCCACACTATCAAGCTGCTAAAATTTTTAATGAACGTGAAAAATTGGCGTTATTGAAATTATACTATAAATAAATAAAATGATGTTAAACAATATTTATGTTCTCACTTAACTTTCAGAAATCTCACTCAAAATTTTGGATGGGTGAGAAATCTCTCTGAGTTTAGTGTACAGGTTTAAGACAATAACCTTAGCAGAGCTTCTTAAGGGTTTTTCAGCTTTATGAGGCTGGAAAATGAAAGAAAACGAATTGGCAGAGGAAGACATTACGAAAATAAGTAAACAAGAAAAACGACGACAATAAGAAATCACTGCTCAGCTGGACAGGAGAAAAGATAAGAATATGGAATTGCGCGGTGGGTGGCGGAGTGGGAGCACATTGGAGGAATGGGGGTTAGCAGGTCGCCGTGAAAGACTGAATTTTCCGCCAAGAGTGTGAAAGTTCTAATTGGTGGAATTCGTAGAATGGGAATATACGAGCGGTTTATTGTTAACTCCTGAAAATTGCAAATTTTTCTATACTAACTGCTCATACAAGCAGTAACTTGTAAAATTGAGAATCGTTTGAAGGATTTTAGACAAAAAAATTAAAAACTAAAGTCTTAAAATCCGCAAAAATGTGCGAACTATATATTTTCGCGGATTCACACTTCATTCTACCTTTGGTAATGCTATCAGGATAGGTGCGAGCGAAGTTTAGATCTGTGGATGGCGATGCACGTTTCGATCGTCCGCCA
>JAWZYV010008351.1:0-379664 GCA_038373885.1 Cheiracanthium punctorium
TCTTTCACACATTAGAAAAATATAAGATGTTTTTGTTGTTTGACCCATAATTGCCACGTATGACCCTACATTATCTCATCAGTAAAATCTTCAAATTTTCGAATGTTTATCACTGCTTTAAAAGCTTTCTGTCTATAGCGTAAGCATAATAAATTTGATTTCTATAGAGAATGCTCAAGTAATACAGTTTGCTTAGAAACGCTGCCGCAACATTTTCTTCTCGGGTACAACCTTAAAAATATAACTAGCAGACTTTTATTATAAAATTGTTGGTACTTTCAAGCTATGAAGATGATCGACGGTTTTTAGAATAGTTATTGGAATGTTAGTTGGAATGTATTAGAGTAGTATTGGAATGTAAGTCTTCAGTAGCTTTTAAAAAAAATCTTACATAACTCTATAAATACTAGCCGGCCAGCATCGCTGGCCCGTGCAAATTCGCTATAAAAAAATGTCCGACCCGTAAAATAGCCTTCCTGCCTCTGTGAACTGTGTCATTGCACATTGTAACGACTATGTCTATGGTTTTATTTTTTAAAGACTGGAGAATGTTTCAACAATTCAACTAAGAACTGTAGAATTTCTTCCTGTTTTATTAAGATAAGATATTGTATTTAACGGAAAGAAATTTAGTTTATACTGCTGAGTTTTGTTGTTCACACTCGTGATTTCATTTTGTGTTCAATCCCGAAATTGTGACGGGCAGGACTTATAAACACTTTAAAAGTATGTTTTCACAAATTTTTTCTTGCCATGCAGAAGGAGTTTCGCTCGGAAAAGTTTTCGACAGACTCTATCCTTGATGACGCTATCCTTGCGATCCCGGATTGCCAGCCGTCATTAAGAGACTATGTTCTGTATTTTTTTTTTTTTTCAAAGAATCAATGAATGAATCCTGCCGCCTTCTGTTTACAAAGCAGTTCTGTTGTTTGCACTCGTGATTTCATTCTGTGGTCAATCCGGGAATTGGGACGGACAGGATTTTTCTTATCTATAAATACACATATTAGAAACATTTCCTTTTTTTCATTTGTGTGTTAATATTAATTTTGTATTTCCATTTTAAGTTCCAAGACTACCACAAGCATACTTTAATTTTTTTTTATAAAAGAAACATAAAAGAAGTTTTAAAATGGTTAAAAGTACTTCCCCCCACATGGGCGCCGGCAGAATTTTTTCCAGGGGTGGGGAGACTACTCCAGGGGGGGCAAAGACTACTTTAACGTATAGTTACCATGTTGGAAAGAGCAAAAAAAGCAAGGAAATCACTGCATACAAAAATCCAGGGAGGGGGCATGCCCCCCCCCCTTGCCCTATGCTGCCGGCGCCCATGACTTCCCATAAACTAATTTTTAACAAAGTTGGTGAGGGACTATACAATACCAATAATAGCAAAAGTATCACGCATTTATGTAATCATTTTTTTCTTTGGTAATTTTTGAACAGCCCTTGAAACGTGATCACCCAGTGTGATTTTTTCCTCCCCGAGAGCCATTAAAAATGGTATAAAACAGAATATATTTACTTTCATATATCAAGCCTTTTTATGATGAAAAGCTAAAATTTTGTGAATTGCCTAGTTAATGTATGTGGCCCATTTTATTAATTGGGGATTTTTTCGTTCGAGGACCACCGTGTAAAAATTTAAATTTTGTATTTATTTATATTTAATCACTGTAAAAATTCAATCCATATCATAAAATTCTGTACCTTTTTTCTATGTAACTTTGTAATTTACTGTACATGTATGTCTATCACTAATATCTAAGGAATAGAAGCCTAGGTCAGCATTTTTGGTGCACTCTGTATGCTATATTGCTATATTAGATATGCTATATTAGACAAGCATTTTCACGTTTTATGAGGAAGCTACTTACCTCCGCTGTTGAAAGTTTCCTGTAATTTTTCTATGAACTGCATGGTCAGTTCTGAAATCGGTGGCAGTCCAAATGCTTCCTGCAAAAGTAATATTTTATGTAAGAGTTTGGCGTCGCATAATTAACCGAGAGGCTGTTGTTCGAGGGGCTCTATTCTGCCACGTTCGTTTAAGAGCGAACGTTCAGACATGTGACATCAAATTGACGTCATTGAACCTGTCTGCTGAAAAAGTGAAAATAAACGAAAAATTGATCGTATTAAGCAATTGGTTTTAGAGTGTAATTGAATGTATAAGATTTGTTCCTGTTGATATCGATAACATTAATCGATTTATAACAATAAACATGATCACACTAAGCGGCATCCACTGTAACTAATAAAAAGGTTTTATGTCACATAAGAAATTTCATTTGTTTAGTTGTGTTCCTTTTAAGTCCACATATTTTGGAGCTGCTCCGAAGTGGCTTAGTCGCTAAGCTCGGTTCCCATAAGAGCACAGAAAGTGAACTTGCGCTGACCTCGGTCAGCGCTTAGGTCAGCGCTTGGTAAGGTGATCCAAATGCTAGGTCTGTCATTTGGTATTGGTTCCAAATGAAGAGACCATTCATAGGGGGAAACGTTAGCTTGTCTACCAGGCACCCCTATAGTGAAATGGTCAACATTCCCGGCCGTCGTAAGAGTAAAAAATGTGAAGTTGTAAGTTGGTCCGGCCATTATAAAGAAAAACAAAATACTTTGGAGTTTTAAGCATACTATGCCTTCGAATACTTTATTTATTTATTTTTGAAGATGCCAATATTTCAAAATTGGGTACGTCTCTCAACACCTTTCGCCTATTTGATATGAGTCTGAGACTCGAATACTTTGTTTTATTTTATTTTTTACTATAATTTTTCATTTTTTACTATAATTTTTAACAAGAGACTCGAATACTTTATTTTACTTTTTTTTTTTTTTTTACTATAATTTTTCAAGATACCAATATCTCAAAATTGGGTATATCTCTCAACACTTTTTGCCTATTTAATGAGATTCTGAAACTCGAATACCTTATTTTACTTTTTTTTTACTATAATTTTTAAGATGCGAATACTTCAAAACTGGGTATGTCTCTCAAAAACTTTTACCAATTTAATAAGATTGAGACTCGAATACTTTATTTTACTTTTTTTTAAATTATTATTTTTTCAAGATACCAATATTCCAAAACTGGGTATTTCCCTCAACGCCTTTTCCTGCTTGTTAACATTTTGGAGCTTTCTAAGGTACAATTTAGACGCAACACTCTTGTGGGTTTCCAAAACACACGCAAAAGTAAACGCACGGGATGTATTGAGAGTAGTAAAGAAACTTAATGTAGATGAAGTTGCTCAATGTTTTTTGAATAATGACTGCATTATAGGCTACAATCTTTATTTAAAGAGTACTGTTACCAGTAAAGTTATTTATAAACAAGCGAAAAGTGAGATAACCTACTCCATTCTCCCCTATAAAGCTAATTTATTATACGTGAAAAAACATGGAAATTTGACTGATGCTGATCAATTTTTGTATGAAACGGTGAGCCTATGCCCAGTATACTTATTTTATCCTAAAAATTTCATAATAAAAATCAATTTGTGAATTTACTTTTTATGCATGTTGCAAAATCATGAAAATTCTTTATTTTCCAATTTCCTCTATCTTTGTTGATTGTATTTATCATGTATTAACCACAATGCAATACTGCCATTTCTTGTGAGTTGTGTTTAACAGAAATATACAGCTACATTTTTTTTCTTTTTTTAAGTTAGATCAAAGACTTTTTGAAATTCAGCACTGATTAATGACATCTATTTAATTTAGTTAAAAAATTGTCAACAAAGCATGGAAATTATTTACGTGCTTTCATGCATTGTGCTAAGGCAAACCCGCACCAGGGGTACCTGCCTAAAGGGAGGGGATGCCTTGAGCGAAGGACTTTTTAAGGGACTCCAAAGCATATTCTCGTATATTTGGAGAAAAACGCCCAAAACTCCAAGTGTGAAAAAGTTATATTGTTATCTGAAAAATGAAACATTTATTAGTTTATTTATTACAAAATCAAGGAAAGGCAAACTAAGTTCACTTATGAAGCTTCAAAATACAGTTGATTAAATTTGAGCAAGGAAAAATAAAAATGATTTTGAAGTCGGGGAATTTTTCAAAATAATAATAATTTACATAATGGTCGTTGTAAGATAGAATTGTTTTAGTTATCTTTTATTATTAAATCATTTGCAAGAGCTTTTATAATATCTTATAAAAATATAGATAGAATTTGCTATTCAGTATTTGTTTACTTATTCCGAATTCATTTCTTTAGGAATAGATATATTTAAAGCATCCACTGTATATCATCAATGCAAACAAAAATACAACGAAATCGCGTAAAAATAGTTTAAGTACTGATTTACGTTTTTTATTATTTTAAAATTTTCAACGAATGTTTTATATTTTTCATATAAAACATTCGTTATAAACATTCGTTTTCGTATAAAACATAGTTATTATCATTTTGTTTCTATGTTTTATAAATGTTTCAATATTTTAGAAAATATGAAGGAAATGTTTGTCGATAAAGAATCTTTATGTACATTGAAATTTAATGTTGCTTTGAATTCTGAAAGTAATACAAAACGAATAAAGAAACAATATGCAATATATGAACTTTTATAGTAACATCTAAAACGGTAAGTTAAGAATACCCTTTTTGAATCTTCTATTTAGCACAAACTTGATTTACTAATTTAACAAATAGAAAACAAATCATACTATCTGAGAAAAACTTTCACAACAAAGCAACTTTTTCCCAACGAGAAACAAGTTGGTGATTGATATTTTATTTATTTGTTTTTAAAAATAACTATATATAAGCGTATAAAGGATCTGAATTTATTTAATAATTCGTACAAAAGCTAAAAATTTAAAATTTATTCCGTTTTTGTCATTGATATGCATATCTTCATGGACCAAAAAGTACATACAACCAATTAATTTTTGGTATCCCACATTAGAATTATACAAAGCATATTGTTTCTTCAAATTTTTAATTCAAAATATAGGCAATAAAGATAATAATATTGAAAATAGCAAGTAATAATGTAAAAACTAACCCTGGAAATAATTTATGAGTTTAATAAAGTCCTGAATTTAAGAGAAAAAGGTCAAAAGAATTAAAAAAGTTTTTTTAATAGCAGATTGTTCCAATTATTAATAAGAAATATATGTACGAGAGAAATTATTCAAAATACAAGTACACAGTTCCTCAATAAATAATGTCTTATGTAAGAAAAGTTTTGCGCTTTATCCCAGTAAGAAACTTTATTCACTACTTAAAGTTTGTATGTTACAGAATCTATAACACGAAATTTTTTTAATGAATAAAACATTTTCTTTAGAAAATGTGATACATTTTTCTAGTTCTTTTCTATGCTTTACACACACACACACACACATATATATATATATACACAGAGATACGCACATGTATATGTATATATCTACATATATAGATGTGTTTCACTTTTCGTAATCTAATATAAGAAGTACTTCCACAAATCTCTTTATATATGTTTGAAGAAAATAAAAGAAAGTATTATGTCTGTTATTCGAAATGACAAGAAAAACAAAACGCAGTCTTTTTAAAAACGAAAACTAATACATTATAATTACCTTACTGGAAATAAACTATCTGATACAAGTTGGGTGTAACCCTCTTGGAATTAAAATACATTTGCACATAGTTATGCGTACTGATGGTAATAAACAGTGATAGTTTAAAAAATATTCTTTCACTAATGTCTGTTTTCATTTTTACGAGCTATCTTCTCTGGTTTTTATCACTTAGTCATAGACCACGTGTTCACTTCCTGATTTGATGCTTAAATAACACACGGCATATAGCATAGAGAATAATTAACTATCCTGTTATTTTGTATCTCATATTACTTATAATAAAAATAACAATCATTTCCTTGATTATAATTAGAAATTAAATTGTGGAACTAAGCCAACATTTAATTTTCCAGACACAATCAATATCCAAGCATTCTTACCATTTCACACGATTTCAGCTAAATCTTCTTGTACACATTCCAATTTGTTTTAGATAGTGTTTATAATCCAATCATGTCATCCTGAAATTTCTTGAGGACTGCAGACAGCGGTTGAGGGAAGTATCCTGTTCAAAATCACGTCATTTTTAAATCTATAGTTTGCGGGGAAGAAGCCAAAAACATCTCTCCTCTACATTCAGCAGCGCTTTTAGGTACTGCATCTCTGGCGCTGTTTTCTGCCTATCGATTTTTGCCCTGAACGTTCTAAATTTCTGCTAGGGAGTGCGGGAATTCAGCTGAACTTCCACGACCAAGCAGAAATGTTATTTTGTGTCCGCTTTGTGTATTTTGGTCACCGGTACGCAAACAGAAAGAGGAAATATGGATCTCGTGAAAGTGTCATTTTATGTTAGACCAAATATCAGTGAGCTAACATGAGACTCAAAATGTGAATATTTCTTTGCTCCCATTCCCCTTCTACATGCTTTAACCGTTTGAGGCACAACCCTTTCCCAACTCTGAAAAAAGGGCATCCGTTGCCATCGCTCGACTTAACTACCAGCAAGATGGCGGACGATCGAAACGCTCATCGCGTGCCACAGATCTAGAGATCCTTTTTTAGACGACGCTGTCGTCTTGACGACAGCGGGGCACAGCCAGCTGTCGTCAAAAAAACGATCTCTAGATCTGTGGCACGCGATGAACGTTTCGATCGTCCGCCATCTTGCTGGTAGTTAAGTCGAGCGATGGCAACGGATGCCCTTTTTACAGAGTTGGGCAATCTATCCAGCTGCTCTTCGCGTTCTTCCATTTTCCAGCAGATGCCAGTGCTGTTAAAAATAATCGTGACAATTTTTTGTACGGGAAATGACGTGCTAAAAACTAAAGGATTCACGTGGAGCTATGTCACCCGCAACTATTTTTATAGAAACCCAATCAATTCTTCGTGACTGGCAACAGTCAAAACGTCAGAATTGGGTGTTCTAAGAGCGGGATCACTGCGCGTTAAAGGGTTAACAAGAGAACTAAATCATGCCGAACCCGTGGATTATATAGCATTTTCTAGCACTATCTCATTTGCGCTTACGGCACTATGATGGTTAAGCACTTTTTCACAATCGTTGCTGAAACACGAAAACAGTGATGCCCTTTCTGTCCAAGTCGTCGCTTTCCCTTCTAGGTCTTTTTTCTCGTTCTCTTAAACCCAATTATACCTAGTGTCACTTTTTTGGGACGGCATTTTCGCTATCAGTCATAAACGTTATTCATTTTTCCTAGCCTTTATTCACGAGTATGGAATCTCAACTCCACAAAATATTTTAACATGACCCAGTAGGATGTTGACATTTCAATTTTTATACATAATGATTTTAAAAGAAATTATCTCTTGTTCAAGAAGTTGGCATCAGAAATTTATCTATTATTGCTGGTATTAGCAAAAATCGAAGAAAGTCACAAAAATATATCATCGTAAATGAATTAATGGCCGGTTCAGCGGATCACTGTTGGCTTGACCACCACAAGGGTCACACGTGTTGGTCATTTAAATAAGGGGACGCCTATTAGGCAGACCAAAATTGCCCCCCTATGAGTGGTCTCATAATTTTGAAGCAATTTCAGATGAGAGACCTAGCACCTGAAATCGCACCCACCCTCCAGAGGTATAATTTGAACATGGATGACATTGGAGCCACGCACAGGTTTTAGATTCACCATCTCCTTTAGCGTACTCGGTTCCACAGCAGCCCATCCGATACAGGTTTTCACCCTCCAAAGCACTAACCAAACCGGTGCTGCTTCACTTTCTGTGTTTTTATATGGGTAAGGAGCTTAGCGGCTAGGCCACTGTGGGACCCCGTTCTAGATCTTTTTACTGCTTTGGTTTACAGAGCAAAACGCTGTTCCACAGGCGGAACACACTGGCCCAAAGCGGGAACATTTGCAGACATATGCAGGGAAGCAACGACGGGTTATAACGGTGAATACTTCACAGTTAGTATAATTCAACCAGCATTGAATTTAATGTAACTGCTCTAAACATTCATCAAACTTAAATAAACAAAGCCTTCTTTGCATTTTTTCAATTTACGATGGTGTGTAATGTGTACTCATCTTTTGTTACAAAAAAAAACTGCACTGGAAAAATGCAAAACTTAAAAAAATATCTTGAGGTAACATACTAAACTAGGTAAAAATAATGATTCTTAAGTAATTTGGAATGATATATCCTACCTGTTATATCTTCTCTGTTTTAAATGTTTAGTTTGTCACACTTGGATTTCAGCAATTAAATAAAGGAGCTGAAGATCAGCTCTTGCGTCAGACAGTGTTAAACACAATGTATCAGGGTAGTTTTATGCAGTATCATTTAGTTTCTTGAATCTGTTGTGAGAAGATAAAACAAAGAAAGAATGCTGAATAGAATTTAGTTCATCTTCCTTCCTCCAGCATTTTAGAACAATTAGTTGATGACGCATAATAGAACATTTGCCATTAATTTACAATTATTTTTATTGTTATGGGGTGGATATATTGTTATGGGGGTTTGTTAATACTATAATTGAAGATTGCATTATCCCCTGCAAATCAAGATGTTATGCGTTCGTCTCAGAGTATATGCAATCAATATGCAATTACTTTAGAGCAATCGTTTAAGTTGCCGAGCATGAATGTTCGAAAGAAACTGAAAATGAAAATGCATGTAAAACCGGAAAATAGAAATTTAGTTCAGTAATGCGCAGAAAAGCAACATTCAAAAAATTGCAATTTTTTTAAAATTATATTTTTGAAACGTTTGATTAAATGAAAAATCGTTTGAGATTAACTGAAACATAAAACCTGGAAAGAAAACTATTTGAAACTGTTGCACAAGTGCTGTCAGAAAAAAAGCTTATAAAATTACCTAAAATCTCTTCCTTTTATGTTCGAAAGCTCTATTATTTATCAAAGAAGGGAAAGAGAAAAGATTAATTTATGCAAAAAAGGGCAAATGCTTAAACACACAAAAAAAGAAATATTCTTTTTTTGTGTGTTTATGCAGACAAAGTTTACATTTCGAATAACATTTGATTCACTAGAATTCTTTTCCAAAACATTTCGTGAGAAATTGTTATTAGGGAAATAATTTTTCACTTTCACTTATTATATAATTTTGCATAAAGTTACATACTGGACCAAAACTGGAAAAAAAGGGTGAAAAATGAGACCGGAAAATATCCGCCTAAGTGCTTTTCATGCATTATTATTATTTTTTTCCTTTGTGGCAGTAAATATAATTATAATTTCCTTCGCTCTGGCTAATTCGACCATTTGACAGTGGATGAAATACACATTGCCATGCATTGGATTTGACCACCCATTTGATACCCTTGCAGTGATGTTATGGAAAATCACGATCATTTCTAATGGTCGGAAAGATACTCGTCACAACTTAAAAGTGCATAAGGATAGTGAAGTGAAAGCAAAGACTGTCATGACAAACTCTGTAGTTTTCTATGAATCTACGCTCGTGCTCAAAATTAAGGTGATTATCTATTCGTTCGTTTAATTTTAGAACTGCTGGATAGATTTTAATGAGCTTTGGTGTTGAAAGTCTGAACGTACATTGATCATTGTGTAATACTCATCGGAGTTAGAAGTTAAGAAACAGTGGATACAGAACCAAACAAAAAAAGGATTGGTTGGGAATATACCCCCCTGTTAAAGATATACAGGCCATACACAGTAGCGTATCCAAAGGAGGGACCAGGGAGCTTCAGTCCGCAAAAGGAATTGCTAAAGGGCAACATACTTTTTGAATAAGTAAAATGATCTCTTTTTATAGCTTAGCCCAATCCAAATATTTTCATTGGTTTAGACTAAAATTTTGTTTTATTGTACATTTTGTTTGAGATATTATCAAAATTTAGTCCCCCCCCTAAAAAAAACGAATTTCAGGACACCGTAGTTTCATACTGCAAATTCACACTGTATTTTATATGTCAATTGGTTCCATTCATTTAGCAACCCTGTTTTCAGACTCGTGGGTGGTTCTCAGAGAGAGGTTGGTTGCGGGTTGCTATTGCCCTACCCTGAGCGTCCCGGGTACGCTCTATAGGGTTCCGGTCTGGAGATCTGGCTGTCTGGTTCGTCGGTATCTTCCCTTTCCAGATAATCATTGTCAAGTAGGTGAGCACAGCGTGCCGTTGTCGTCCATTGAAATGAAATCAGGGATAACTGCACCCCTGATACTTTTAGCTAATTGACATAGGTGAACATAGGGAACTCCAATATCTTATTACTGTCAGTCACGGTGCCTCTTGACTTGTATTCTTGCTTCTAGCCTTTCACCACCTCATTCTATCATGTAAACCTTGGTACTTATCTAGCTTGACTGTTTAAATTTAAAGGATTGTCGGGAGAGTAAAGATAAAATAGGCAAAAGATATATGCAGAGGCTCGATCGAAAAAATATGTATTTAGTGACAAATAAATCAGTACAACATGTAATAACACAAGAGTTGGATAGCAAAAGTAATAAAAAAAAGACATTCAATTAATAATATAACACATATTTTAAAGGTATGCTGGATTGACATTTCAAGTAGAAAGACTCTGAAAGTAAGCTCTTGTAGGAACCTCAGGAACCAATCGTAATTAAAATAAATAAAACAACTACGTCATAATGTAAACAATAAATAGCTGATGTAATTCTAAGATTACAACTGTACTAGGGCTATAGTATTTTAGCAAAAGTCACGGCATTTGGCAAGGTGTATGAACAGACGAAATGCAGAATTCGCCACGTGCACTAATAAAACCTTGTTCCTCCACTGGCTCTGTTCACACCTATGTATAAGCTTAGGCCAGGCACGAAGCCAGGAAAAAAGTTTCTGGAAGGTGTAAGAAATAGAATATTTCACAAACCGACATAATTATTGACATACAAAGATAATATTTTCGGGAGGGGCCCAACTCTTGGCTACGCCATTTGCAAAGAATTCGACACACAAGATTTGCATCTTCGTTTGGAAGATGTAGTTTTACATTTCATTCAGTTCTTTTCACGATATTCGATAAAATATGCAAGTTCTGGTCCTTTTGAACACCAGGTTATTTTTATAAGATTCATGATTCAATTGTTATCAGCTTAGCGCGTTAGATCATTAGACAGATTTCTAACTGTTAAAACGAGTGAGTAATCGTTAGCTAAAAGTTATGCGAAACCTTGAAACAAAATACACTTTTATGAGGAATCAGGAGTCAAGGGCATCCACAAATAAAGTTTGATCTTCAAAATAGATGCAAAATGAGGAAGATTCTTCAAGGATAAATATAGGTGGAGATCGATCCTATTTGAGCTGACGAATAACGTCTGTTCGAGCAGGAAAAATTGACGACTGCTAAAAGTCAACATCTAAAAGAAATATGCCCTCCCCCCATAGAACAGCAGCGATTTACGGTGAATCTGAAATCCAGAAGTGCAATTCACATCGCCGAGAATGTAACTTAGAGCTGCTGCCCACTTTTCGGAAAAATGCAACGTAGAACTTCATCAGAATACAAATTGAAAGATTGAATCTCTTTTAACTGAATTCTTTGAAACTGCACGAGCTGAGTCGCAAATAAAACGTATACCTTTAAATACAACACGTCGAATTCACTATAGGATAAGGAGTTGCACAGGTGGTGTAGTGGCTTAAGAACCATTCTATCGCGCCTAGGGTCTGGGTTCGAATCTCGTCTTCGGCACGGATGCTAACGTGTCCGTCAGGGTAACACTGGTCGTCCACTGGGGGCCACCATAATAAAATGGCCACAATACTTTGGGCAGTTATAGTAGACAATGCCTAATCTGCAAGTACCCGCCCGTTAAAAAAAATTATAATGAAAGAAAGAAAACATAAACTTGAGTTTCATTCACTGCCTCGTAGCATCAAGTATAAAACTACTTTACTGCCAGTAGCTAATTATACCGGATTTGCAAGTTTTGAGATATAGACAGGGTTAACCATTAAAAAGTTGATGGACAGAACTTGAGTATTTTATCCTAGAAAGTGTCAAAGATATGAAAACAGATATATGCTGACTTAGGGCGAGATTCAAGTGAAACACAATTCGAGCGTTCTCCGCGATTAACAGGGGAAACTTCGAAATATATAAATGTTTCTTATTCAACTGAAACAAACCAATCGTGTTTTGATCATGTGACAGCGCGATAGGTTTGGTCATTGGAAGCATTCTGACAAAACGTTAGAACTGTGGACTGAAAAACGTTCGATTATTCGAACTCGATCGAACTCGCGTTTCACTTGAAGCTCGCCCTCAAACCCCTTTTCAGTGGCTTTAAAAGGAAAAAATCCCGTCAAATGATCTCATTTAAGGAGTCGTACACGAATTACGAAAGACAGAAATGGTTGAATAAATATATCTTTTCTGCTATAATTGGTATTGTACAGCCCCTTATGAATTATTTTACCAAGCCCTTTTATGATGAAAGGCTGAAATTTTGTCCATCATCTAATAAACGCAGGGGCACAATTTAATAATTGACAATTTTTTTTATTGCACCGGGGCCGTTTAAAAATTTTAATATTATATTTATTCAGACGTAATGTCCTGAAAACTTTAATCGATGCCATGAAATTCTGTACCTTTTTTTATGTAACTTTGTGATTTATTCTACATGGCTAGATCAATATTTAAGGAATAAAACCCAAGGTCAGTATTTTTGGGACACCCTGTACTATGCTTTTGTATAATTGAAAAATGCGTGAAGTTTAAGCTAAATTCTTCTGTAACTTAGACGTGTATAAATAAAAGATGATCTTCGCATGTTCACTGTTTAGTCGATTTTGAAATACACAAGTAATACAAATGATGTCATATCGGTGGAATTTTGTCGTCTGGTATTTTTATTACTAGCTTCGTTTAGACAAACATAACAACACGTTACAGAAATTCGGTGAAGCTTCATTCCTATGCAGAAATAACTGAGTATTCACTTTTTGTGACAAATCTCGGAGAAGTAGCTTTCGTTAGACGTATAATATCGTTTTGACGACCGATACTCGAGACCCGTCTTACCAACGCCTGACTTCTCTCTTGCCGGCTACATAATACGGCTGGCTACATTATATCGTGGCCATCGTGATTCTACCGGGCCTGAGGCCCAGGAACGTTTCCTCATTGGTTAGATTCGGCCGCTAGATGACGTATCTAAATGCTGAAACCAATAAGTAAGCATCCGCCGTCCTCTTTGGATGACGCATCGGAGTGCACAAGCAGGCCTGGTAGAATGACGATGGCCCCGATTGCATACCTTCTCATTCCAGATAATCGTCGACTTGTAATTTTAATTTTTGGCACCAGGGTGCTATGATTGTTGAATCAAGCTGGGTTCGTGTAGGGCTGATAGTCCACCTCGTAAGATTGTTTACAACTGTTAACCACTTAACGCGCAGTGTTCCCGCTCTGGGAACACCAAACTCTGACGTGTTGATTGTTGCCAGTCACGAAGAATAGATTGGATTTCTATAAAAATAGTTGCGGGTGACATAGTTCCACGAGAATCCTTTACTTTTTAGCAAGTCATTCCCCGTAAAAAATGGTCACGATTATTTTTAACAGCACTGACATCTGCTGAAAATGGGAGAATGCGAGAACAGCTGGATAAATTGCCCAATGCTGAAAAAAGTGCAGCCGTTGCCATCGCTCGACTTAACTACTAGAAAGATGGCAGACGATCGAAACGTCTGGATACCCTTTTTTGACGCAGCTGGCTGTGCGTGGGCACAACCAAGGGTATCTAGGTTATCTAGGGTGTCTAGATCTGTGGCACGCGATGAACGTTTCGATCGTCAGCCATCTTTCTGGTAGTTAAGTCGAGCGATGGCAACGGCTGCCCTTTTTTCAGCATTGGGAAAGGGTTGCGCCTCAAAGGGTTAATGTCAGTCTTCAATGATTGTTCCATGTTATCCGTTCAATAGCAATCGCCGGACGATTGTATTCAATTCCGGGAGACTAAGATATTTTCTGCTACAAAATATATCCACTGCAATCAGGATTCTGCAGATTGCATTTTCACAAAATGTAAAACGGAATATAGCTAGGTGAAGCCATTTGGAAAAGGAAATATCATTCTTCTTTTTATTCTTATAAGGGATAGACGGGAGACGATTTTTTACGAGGTGAGTTAGAGATTTACAGCTTTTTTGCGAGACAAGACAAGCATTTTTAGCATTCAAATATAGGGATTTCGCGAGACGAGACAAAGCTTTTCGGCTGTTTGGGGTGACGTAATGGCTTATTTTTCGTCTCACATCCATCCCTAATTCCTGTGTCTCGTCATTCTTGTCGTATTACTCCCACGAAGAAGTACAGGAGGAATATTGTAATCAATAAAAATTCTGGTATTCTATTTTTGACCATTTCTAAATTTACTTTGACATATTTCTATGTGTCATTTCAAAGTACATACGTAGTATGTATGTATGTATGTACGCACTTACGCATGTACCATCTATTTTGAATGACTAAATTCATTTTGGGTGAGTGCTGTTTTTGTGGTGACGTTCTGTACGTGTATGTATACGTATGTAACACGCATAACTCAAGAATGATCAGCTGCAGAATGCTGAAATTATGTAATCAGGACTGTTGTAATATGCAGTTGTGGGTTTCCCTTTTGATGTCAATTGACTAGGTAGTTTATTTACAGGGTCATCTAAAAGACTTTCAGTGCATTAAGATTCATGTACATCTTCAATGTATTAAAAAACTATAGTCAATCACTATTCGGGTCATGTGCTAAATTTCAAAATTTTCGCCAAAATTGTGATTTTTGGCGAAAAAGTATCGGCTTATTTGGTGCCAAAAAAGTTTGAGAAACTGAATCCATCTTGATTACATTTCTTATGTTTGGCGAGAAATCACCAAAACTTCATATTGCTGAAGTATCGTATTTCAATTTCAAAGAAAATGCATCTGAATCAAGTGCATCAAAAATTTATAATTTAACAGACGTACAAGGAAGTCATGTGGTTTTAGCATCAGATTTTTCGAAAAGAAAATATTGAATCTCAAAAAAGTCGGAGAAAAAATCTTTATTAAATTAAACTATTCCAATTTTAAAAAAAACTAGGATCATTTGGATAGCTAAAACGCTTGGGGATAGCTTTGGGATAGCAAACAAGTCAAACGACCTGAACTAATTACACTAGTCAACAAATTTAAACTTTTTTTTCTGCCTCTGGTTTGTAAATGGGTGGATTTACTTAATTTCGGAGTGCTGAATTCACTGGTAAAATCAATTTATGTCTATCACGTCCCATTTCCAAGAGGCACAGGAAAATCAGAAGCAATACCGGCAAAATTTGATAGAATTGAAACTAAAAAGGAATTCATATTAAGAACTTAATAATTCAATATCATTTTATATGTATACATTGGTATTTATATGTATACACATGCCAACATAGATATCATCTTTTTTACAGTCCAAAATGCCCTTCCCACTTGGTTTGAATGAGGTCCAAGCCGCTAACTCGATATTTGTCAGTCTGATATCAAACGATGGATCGCTGAATAGTTTTTCTATTTGTGGTCCAATAAATATACTTTCTTTTAACTTTGCTTCACTCAGTTTGAGAAACTTTTCTTTCAAATGATTGAAGACCTGACCTCATTTATCCAGAGCTTTAACGAAGTTCTTCATAAAACCCAACTTGACATGAATCGGAGGCAAAATGATTTTATTGGGCTCAACCAGTGGAGTATTTTTCACATTTTCCTTTTGATTAAAGGGCTGAAGCGAAAAATCTTGAGAATGAAGAGAATATTTTTTACAGGTTCTTGATCAGCGTCTTCAGATTCAATTGACATTGTTTCTGATTCTATGTTTTGCAGATTACAGGCAGGAACAGGCAACCTTTCATTATGCCACCGGCGAATGCAGTGAAGATACATTTTATACTTTATTTTATGTCTAGTTTTTATAGAGAATGCCCTGCAATATTTGTGAGAGAGAAGTCATAGGCTGGAAAATGATCCTTAGGCTAACTCCAGACCATAGGAATTGAGGATTGCATAGCTCGGCATTTTCCCTTTCAGTCACTTGGTTAAAGTAGTAGTGCATATTATGCACGAATACGATGCGCAAAAGTTTTATCTTGATCACCAAGAGATCTATCAAAATATAATTTATAGACCTTCTTAATCAAATCAGTAATTGTTTTTTGGGGCTTTTGGGGTGAATTTCTCACAGACATAAGAAAAGTTGTCGGAGTGGTTAAGACAACAACTATGTTTACTAGTTGCTATTTTTAGTAAATGTAAGTTTTAAATATACGTATAAAGCAATTTTAAAATAAAAATACCTCTCAACAGAAAAACTCACTTATTAAAAAAAAAAAGCTCTCAATACATTCTTAGGCTGAGATAAATACGATAGTAATTGCACCATGCATGTTTCAACATTCACTAGGTCATAATGTTTATTTCGCACTACTGGATTATCTGTCCATCTAATGAATAACTGTGTAACATCTGGACAGTGTAACCAGACCTATCCAGACTGTGTAACATCTGGCATCAAGTGACCAATTGTTGATCTTATAGCACTCTTGTACCAAACTTTAGATAAAAAATTAAAAATTAAACATTAAAATAAAAGAACGGAAAGTAGTAAAATTACGAAAAAAATAAATAAAAATCCTTAAAAACTCAAAAATCTTAAGTGCTAGAGCATTTTGAAAGGTAGATTCGGATTCTACATACCAAAATACATATTAATTGATGCATCACATCCCAGAGGCAAAATGGCTGTTGAGTAGTGTTATCAATCTTTGATAATCAGTTCATCACAGATTTTGCAGTTGCATTTGTTTATTACTTTTGAGAAATGATTGTCGTTGTGAAAGATCAATACAACTCATACGTGAATATGCGTTAGAACCGCTTAGAAAGTCCTACCAAGGCACTCCTCATCCTTGGCAGATCGCCCTAGCGTAGTGTTGCCTGCCATCATCACACAAACAAACAAACAAACAAACAAAGCAATGCAACTCATGTTGAAAGAAGAAAAACAAAATTGTTAAAGTGAATTTTGTTTTGAAAGTTTTATCTTTTGAATGTCTGTCTATGGGATATTTTATGATGAATTTTTGCACGCATGTATTTACTTATGAGTTTTATTGTTTAAAAAATTTTCAATTAAATATTTTTTGCATGGTTTATTTTTTTAATTTATTGAAGTTGTATAATTTCTACAGGTATTGTGAGTGAATTTACCATATGAAAGTAGAAAAGAAAAACTAATTTATTTCTAATATTTACAAATAGCTTTTGTAAAGAATACATCAGATAATACGTACTGCAATAAAATGCACTTAAATCAAGGCATAGAAAACTTGGACTTTAATAATGTGTTTCTTAACAGTAAAAAATATAATTTGCATTTCATTATTATAAAGACTGAAATTATATTTTTAAGCATTTATGTATTAGATTAAATCTTATTTCTCAGTAAAAATATTTAATTTTTTAACCATTTTATAGGTTTTCTAAATTTGTCACACCAACTGCCGGCAGTGTTAGTGAAATTATGGACCCTGAACATTATTTCGCTTATTTATTTTAAAAGTCTTTGCTGATCAAATAAATATGCAGTCTTTCTCGCATTTTACAGCAATGTGCCAATAAGCAGTCTGACTTTTCCACTTCATAATTATTGTCCTATCCACTTCATATAGGGGCAGGTAGGGTATTTATGACTAGCGGAATTAAAAAAAAAAATCCATGTATGATAAAATTTCCTAAAAACACTAGGCATAAAGCTTAAAATGTATTTTAAATGGTAGGTATATTTTATTATTAATTTCAAGTATTATTAAAGCAGTAATATTTGCAAAACTAGCAGACTATCAAAATTCTCAATAGATGAATTTTACGGTTCGAAGTTATTTTAGTGCAAAAGGATCTTTTTAGGCAAGCTAATGCATATTAAAATATGCATGTTGGTAATTTATTTAAGAGCTTTTGACATGTTTTTGCTTTTTTTCTAAAATGTAAAATATTTATAAATTCATGGTTATAACTATATACCCCATTATTTTTTGAAAAGCAGGGTAATTATAAGCAAGTGTAAAAAGATAGTAAAATATAGTAGTCGTTCTGTCAAGGTAAGAAACATATCTCTCTTACGTCATTTAAGAAATGTGAAGAAAAAGTAGTTTTAAAATATTTTATCGATTTGTTATATTTAACTTAAAAACAAATTATAAAAAATAAATTATTCTAATTATTGTTTATTAAAATTTTAATTTTTTATAACTTACTGTGAACAGTACAATTCAAGGACATTTAAAACATACCAGACAAGCGTTTGTAATAGAAATAAAAGAAGTGATATAAATACAAAAATTGATTTTGACCACGGACATTATTTTTTGAAATCAAATAGCTGCTTTCTCCTAATCAAACAAAAGAACAGTTTCACATTATGTCTCAACCCATTCCTACAGAAAAACAGCCATGAAATTTTGGCTTCTATTGGTTTACGAATATACTTGGTGTGTGTGTGCCACTGGGAAAATGTTGGAGTCCAGCGGCAGTCACGGGGTTTGATTTTTTTTTTTTTTTTTTTAAACTTGTGACGTAAAGAAAAAAGAAAAAAAAAGTGTTTTAACAGGCGACATTCCAAGTTTCTGTTTTAAATTGTTTTAAATATTTATCTTCATTTTGACTTTATTTTGTTCTCAAAAAGTAAGATTACTTAATAAATTTTTTTATATAAAAAGTGGGATTTTCAACACATTTTAGAAAGAGGCTGTTTTGATTTAATGAAGAGAAGTTATAATATTATTGCTCAATTTGTATCTATTCTTTATTCATCTGAGTAACTCTCATCACTAACAAAAACAAGAATAGTAATCTCAATTATTAAAAAAAAAACTTTACGCGTAAGTATAAAGAAAAATTGCATGGTTATAATTGCCACAACTTTTTGCAATTTTGTGAAGGAAATTATGACCACCCCTTAAACATTAAGAAAATGATTTTTGGGAAACAAAATTTTTGTTGCGTGTTCTTAAAAAGTCAAAGATTCTTCTTAATTAATTAAAATAATATTTTCCCTATAATTAAAACTGTTAGAAATTCACAAAGTTGAAATTTGCCACAGATGTTTATAATTATGCCGCTTGGCCCTTCTTATTAATGTCAGTTGGAATAAATTGATATATATATATAACTTCGGAAAAATGCGGATACTTCCTAGGGAACAGCCCCTAGGCCCCCTCACACTTCGGAAACAGCCTAGGGGGGTCATAACTTCCCCGCCCTTGAGGAATATTTTGCATGCAAAATGTATATTCTTCACTCCCTTATGACACACACGTATGCATATATGAGTTGCAGTAGTTATAATCCCCCCCCCAATGAAAAATATCTGGTTACGTCACTGCTGTGTACTATATCTGAAATTGAATTTAAAAGGGAAAAAAAAATTGCCAGAGCTCAACATTTTGACGATTACATATTTACTTAATAAATAACATCATAAAAGAATAAAAACAACAAATTTTATTATTAATTTCAGTCATTTTAGTTTCGAATATAGGCGTCTTTCTACCACATTAACATAAATAAATACACTTAAAATTAAGTTTTTGTCACAATACACACAGTTGGTTTACTAACAACTTTATACACTCCAATGTTAAAATGAAATACAAGAAACAGTATTTTAATCGAGTGATAAAAATTATCCACTTAACTTTAAAACTTTCTTTATCATTTTCAGAATAGTTCATTCAATGCACTTATAGGCACTCATAGGCACTTTTGATGTAGCAACAAATATATTTTTTTTTTATCAAAATAAATAACACCCGCAGTATTTCAGTGATGGAAAGCCTGTCCACCACAGCTTTATTTAAAAATAAAGTGAAAAACGTTGATGCTCTGCAATTATCAGTTACACGTAAGAAAATAGAACATCTGGCAGTTAACGTTTAAGCATAAGTAACAATAGTATCATCCAAATACATGTAAGTAATGCAAATTCACTTCGACCGATACATAACTGAGGATCAATGACATCTGAATAAATCTAAAACGGAAGCAAGATTTTCTGGAAAACATCTGTATTTGGTAAACTAGCTTAATAACACGAACATTCTAACATGACGCCTTTCTGGTGAGTCCATAATTCTTACTAGGCGTCAGCACAACAAAGGCAGTATCAATAACGATCTATGCTTAAACTAGAACAAAGATGGATTTAACGTCTTTGGTAATTAATTCTACTCTTGTTTCTTCGATCGTCCATTAGTTGCCACGCCGTTTCGAGCTTGACCATTTGTTAGAGATTCCTTTTTAGAGTTTCCATTCGTGTAGACTTGCTCTTTCTTGGAGTCTCCATTCGTATAGACTTGCTCTTTCTTGGAGTCTCCGTTAGCCGATGCTGATTTAGTAGGCTGGAAGCTTGTCTTGTAGAACCTGTAGAACAGATACAGGAAAAGCGGCGCAAGCAGTATGTCCATGAGATAGCTGAAGTGGACCATTGTGCATCCAGAAAGTGGCGCGATGATAGTCACAAATACAATCATCAGGAAAAACTGGATCTGCATAGAAAAGAAGTAGAAAATCATGACAGAAAATTACTGATTAATATGCTTGCAAACATATATGTAACAATACAAACGACAAAACTTCTGCAATATGACTGCTAAATACACTTCTACTTTAATGGCAGAAGTTATACTTTTCAACATCTCTTCGATTAGGTCACTTTTTTGAAGCACTACTGTTCATGAGCAAATAATTATATCGTTGAAAACTGTTTCGTAATCAATGTGTTCGGCATTTGCTACATATCTTGTCCTTTTGTTTTAGTACTTTAACGCAGACTCTCCTCTCGGTGGGAGAAAATAATCCCCTGCATAGTATGGATTACCCTGCTTAAGAATTCAAAAATCGTCAATTGTCTATGAATTTAGAATTTCGAATAATATTCTATAATTATTTTCAACACAGCTCGTGCTTGCGGCATGATCTATCTTTTGAGTAACTATTACGGCGCTTATTTGTAAAAAAAAAAAACCCGCAAAACATGAACATATTAATTATTTAGTACATTATTGTCAAACTGCTTGTAAAGGTTTGTGTTGCTAATCGCCAATAGAACAAGCCGTTGACATTAAACAACCACTTCAGTGAGATTATATGCTGCCTTATGGGACGTCAGATATTTATTGTTATACATTTAAAATCTCAGTTATAAAAAACGAATATTTCTGCCTATTTAGAACGAATTTAAAAAAGGGAATTGAGAATTTAATAAATTTGTTGTAATTTCACTAAAGGTTGGATGTTATAAACATCCTCAGTAAATCTGTAGCACAAATATGTATGAATAAAAAATAAATCAGAAAGCAAATCAAATAGAAAAATAACAACGTCTTTCAGATTTTATATATACTATCGTGTTTTTAAATCTCATTTATACAAGAGATTTTAAATATTCTAAACTGCGAACAAATTCTTTTTAACTTAAAATATTTTTATAATCAGTTATAAAACTCTAGTCACAACTTTAATGTGAACCCAATCTAGAAAAACCTTATTAATTTATGAATGTTAGTTTTCTTTTGTGGAAACGACTTCTATCACTTACATTGAAACTATCAAACCACGGTGGAAAATCATTTGCATCTCATACTTTCTTCATGCGCGTAATTTAAAAATTAAGGACGAATATCAAGAAATTGCCTATGTCTATAGGAGCAAGATATCTTTGTAGAGGATCTTTTCAAAAGAAATCTGCTACTATTTGCGGAACCATCTAAAAATAAAATACCCAACTTCTGACAGCTATTTTACCTGAATAACACTGGCAAATTTGAACTGAAATCCTTCCAGCACTCAGTTTGAGCATCGTAGATATGCCACATTATTTGTGAAAGAGATTTCTACTCAGCAAAATTAAATGATATCAGGTTGCAAAGAGAGATTTCTGCCAAATCGTAAAGTTAGCTTATGCGGCACCCAGCGATTGAACTTGTACGTCAAGTTTATTCGATGCATAGCACAACTAATATGGGGGGGGGCATGGCACCAACGTCTAACTCCTTAACGGTTTAGTTCGAAAAAATTATGTGGTTTTGGTACACAAATACAAATAAAATAATTAAGTCATGCACTTCAAAATTTTTAGAATATCTCTTTAGAAGCTGTACTATATCTATACATCGTAACAAACGATAAATCTGTATCAGTTGAGAAACTTCAGAAAAAATTCTTAAAAATAAAAAATTTAGCAGGATATGTTACTCTTCGAACATTTTTTCTATATAACTCCATGTTCAAGAATTTTTTGCGAAAGTTCTATAAAAGGCACCGTTTTTACATTTATTAAGATGAGTAGTAGACCTCAGGAAGAATAATCCTGAATGTTTTCGAGCTGCTGATGCAATTCGTTTATTTTAATTTGTGTACCTAAACCGTGGCTCTCGAGGGGTTGAATGCTGATCTTCTTCCACAAGTTCTCGCTGGCTGTCCTCATCAACATCAGTAGGATGGCCAGAGCGCTCTGCTTCTTGAATGTCATAGTCCTTGTTTTTGAACTTTGGGTGTCATATGATACAACAGTAGCGCCTAAAGCCGTACACATAATTCGCTGACATTCTGTAGCTGAAATTTTTTTAACAGAACTGGAAATTAATGAAGGTTTTAATCTGGAAGCGTAATAGTTCCATTTTAGACATTATGTACTTAATGACAACACTATTTTTTTTATAGATTTCATAACATAGTGTTCTAAAGCAACTCTGTTTTTTTTTTCAAATGCTAAAAATCGTTTGGCAAAGTATGAGTAAACACGCAAACGTGAACTGTTTCCGAAGATAATATTTGCGGAGGCGAGAAACTTTCGTTACAATCTATTATTAAGAAGTTGAAACTTAATTATCTGCTTACCATCTGCAGCTGAGTGAGGTACTTCTTCCACCAAAGATACTTCCTGACCTGAGGACCCACTGCTGCCAGTCCATAGTAAGAATACATGATGATGTGCACAAAGGCATTTAGAAGAACCGGGATAGACTGAAATCCACCTGTAAATGTGTAAAGTGACATCATCAATGAATGACACATCAGTGGTTTAAATTCTGTCATATTTGAATAAAGGATGAGTCGAAGATCGCTATGACGATATCTATAAACGCAAAACATTTGGGTTTGTGTGGTAAAGTACTTTTTGTTCTATGAATAATTTTTAACCCTTTGAGGCGCAACCTTTTCCCAATGCTGAAAAAAGGGCAGCCGTTGTCATCACTCGACTTAACTACCAGCAAGATGGAGGACGTTCGAAACGTTCATCGCGTGCAACAGATCTAGAGACCCTTTTTTGACGCCGCACAGCCAGCTGTCGTACAGTGTCGCCAGATGTCGTTAATACCTCACAAGGACAGCTTAAAGCTGTAAATGCCATTGAAGGATTCTTCAACCAAGCTCGACCACAGCCTATGGATCGAGACAGGCAGAGTCAACTACTTTTTCTTGTTGAACTATCAATTTTTTTACAGCATTGAAAAATATACTTCTTTTTAAACATCTTAAATGCGAAATTTGGACATTTTTTTTTCATTACTGGAATAGATACTAAAAAAAAACTACTTTCAAATAAATTTGAAAAATAAAGAATCAACCCCCCCCCCACACACACACACAAAAGGGGGGGGGGGATTTGGATAACGAAGAGCAATAACACAGAATGTAAGCAATACATGAAGTTGAATATTTTTAAAAAGCCGTCTTGTTAAAAGAAATACCTATCAGAGGCAATTAAAACGGAAAACTTGAAGAACATTTTTTTATAAGTAATAAATTTTCCATTTAAAAATTTGTTTTTGTCTCCCTGTGTTTTGAAAAATGTGATTTAAAATACTCAAGGCTGGGTGGTTTGTCTTATAATGAGTTCTATTTTTTTAAATGTTCGTTGTCCTGCTTACAGTTAATGCAAATTCTATACACTGCTTTACGTTCTCGTGTGTCATGCAGCTCAGCACATTTTTAACAACAATATACAATAAGATCTAGTGGCAACTTGTCGGTCGTCTGCACAGCTGCTGGTACAATCAAAGGAACTCTTTGTGCTTTCTAATTTGTCCAACAATAAATGCGCCGTCGGTAAGAAGCGTGCAAACTTTGAGCATCTGCAGTAAGTGTATTCGTCCAGTACGCCATTTGTACTCATGGTGTCCATTAAATGTTTCCAATGAATCAAAATCTATGGTTCTTTCAGATCTTCTGCCTCTGTTACCACTTTCCCTTGACGTTTTCCGATCATGGGTTGATGTAAATATCTCCACCCCCATGATCTTCTCCCTACCTCCCTTTAAAGTTTATTGCAATATTTTTGACACAGCTAGAAGGAATGAAAAGAAAGTTAATTAAAAAAAAAAACTACGGCCCTTACTTCTTTCAGTTCTAAACATAATCCATCCTAAAATAGGTACTATAGTATGATGCATGACATGCAAGAAGGTGATTAAATTTTCTTTTTTTCTGAGGACGAAGAACACCTGTAAAATATAAAAGATGGATTTAAAATTTTCCCTTCCATTCAAACTGGAGATTAGCTCCTCAGAATGATAAAGAAGATTTGGTAAAAATTTTGTAACACTTTTGATCATTATTTACAAAAACAAAATATGGAACTAAAAAGACTAAAGAATTTAATGGTATGTAACGTTTCTCAAGTGATAAAATTTTTATGAAGATATGATTTTAGTTATTGGTAGATATACAGGTTGTCCAATAACTATTGCTACGAGATATAAGGGCAAGTAGGACACATAAGGAAGAAGAATCACATAGTAATGTGGGGTCGTAAACAGCGTCTTCATGCAGCTGTTAATAATCTCTTTGGAACAAGCGCTGAAATAATAGTGAACTTTCCGACCATTGTTCGTCAAAAACTTATGTATCTTTCACAAAAAGCACAAAAATGAAATTCGTAGTTTAAAAATTATATTTCATTTCATGGATGAAATTTTTGGTGATAAGCCCATTTTTTATGAAACTTGGTTAAGAAATTACATGAACACTTCCTTTTCCAAAAGGGGTTATTAGCAGGCAAGTGAAAGCGACGTTTTCGACCCCACATTTCTCTATGATTCTGATGCCTCATTGTGTGCCATATCTCCCCTTAAATTTTCTACCAGTAATTATGAGACACTCTGTATATATACACACAATTTTTTATAGATATACAAATTTTCGTGGTTAGTTAATTATGTAACTATGCAGGGTAAGGCGGGGTAAGATGTCGCATTGGGTAAAATGACGAATTCAGTATTTCTCTCGGATATTCATAAATGGCAGCGCGTCTTAGTCAGCATAACAATCACCTTGTGTTGAACTAAGACTAACACTCTAACACTAGGATAGCAACCTGTACTTGCCCTTTAGAGGAAGCTATTAACAAAAGTTCATTTTCCAAGGGTGTTTGTCTAATACTTGACTTTCTCAACGTAAGTATTCAAGATTAAGTATTCAACGTAAGTATTCAAGATTCTAATTTTTGACTTTCTCACGGTAAGTCATTTTACGTTCTAAATTATTCTGAATTCTCAGCTTATTGCGTACAAATTTAAAGTAGATGCAGGTTTATAGATATTTCTTTTAGTTACTAAAAAACGTTGGTTTTTTAAAAATGGCGTGAGGGGGAAAGATGACGAATTGTCAACGGGAATGACGACGAATAATTTTCAGCTCGTCATCTTACCCCACATACTTTTGTTAAATATGTTTTCTCCAGTTTTCACTTCTTATCCGTTCTAAAGGGCACATGAGACATAAAAAAAAACAATTAAAGGCAGATAGTAGAAATTTTGAGAGAAGAGTGTGAGAAAGCCGAGAAAGAAATTGCCTTCACTTCTGTTATCAGGAGCTCCCATTAAACAAGCTTTGGAAGAGAAAAAAAGGAAACAAGAAGAGAAAGAGTTAAAAATATGAAAAAGATTGATTAAAAAGGCAAACAAAACGAAAAGAGCGAACCTAACACCACGACGTCATTTGAAATTTTCTTCATCTTCTGACGACAACTATTCTCATTCTACACATCGACACTGAAGATGATATAAACTTGGAAGATTTTGAACATAAATTCTGCCTCATATGCGCGTAATAAGGCAAGGATGAACTTTGGTATCGGTGCTTAAAGTGGGTCCATACTGACCGTTCCGAATGGAATAGTGGAGAAGCCTACCAAAGACCACGAAAATGTGTGATCCCTGCATTTAAATGTATTTTTTTCTGTTTCTTATTAAAATTATTTTCTCATAAAATGTTCATGTACTTTAATTCAGATTCCGGGTTTAGTTCGTCATCTTACCCCATAGCTCTGGAAAGATGACGAAAATTACCTTTTTAGGAGAACCGTTGTTTCGCCTCTTAGTTGAAACAGGCAATTGAAAAAATTCGTGATTTTCGGCAAGACACGAAAAACGTTATCACAAAAATCTCAGTTCTTAGGCTCATTCACAGTGGTCAGTAAAAATCATAGTTGCTTAAGTTCGCTATCTTACCCCGCCTTCCACTACTACTAATAATATGAACTACGTCCCAGGTGCAAAATAAATATTAATTTAGGGTATTTGAGTTAGAAAATATGATTCGAAGCGTATTTTTAAATAATCGTTCAACATTTTGAAACTGTTTTACTTACATCTTACAAAATTGAAATTTACGTTTCTCAACTTTCTAAATTACACCGTTTATCCAATATTTATTTTTTTAAAGCATAAAACTAGCAGAATAAAAAATTTAACCCTTAGTTAATAAATAAATAAACGTTCTGGAAGTATCTTATTTTTTACTACCGAGGAATTATGTTAACGTAGGATTACAAATCGATTAGTTAGGTCTAAGACACCCGTTGAAAAAGGCTGAAGATAAACACTTTTAATTTAATGTACGTGAAATATTTATTAACACGGTATATTGTGCTTTAATCCATGCAATTGCAACAAATCCTCCAAATTATTTAAATCCTCCATCTGAAAATATCATATTGTGTAATCTCGAGGAGCTATTTAGAATAATACAAACTGCGAATATGACGTAAATTTTGGGACAGCATTTATCAATCTCAAGTGATATTTAATTTATGACATCACTTTTTTAATTTCCTCAAAAGAAACCCTGGTAGAAAAGTAGTCGAGTCGGTTCAGACTGGTTATTACACACAGTTAATTTTCAAATGGAGTAATATTGAAACTTAAAACGGCGTTGATTTTCTTTCCCTTAACATAGGATATGGAGGAACGCAATCCAACATTACAAAATATTCTTAATTGTTAACCGTAAACATTACATAATTTGTTCGTATATCTATGCAATTTTCTGTTTGTACTTACGGTGTCGAAAAATTCTATGTATTTGAGAATGTAAATCACCCAACATGTTCTTGTAAGCTGAAAAGAAAGAGAGAATGCGATTAGGTTAAGTAGACAGTTGTTAAACATGAAAAACACAATCTCAATTCATTAACGTCTATGGGTGAAAACTTCTTTAAAAGTATGTTAATCAACTCGATGCCAATTCTTTTAAATGAAACAAAAATTAAAGATCTTTATTATCGTGACTTGAAGAGCCCTTGTTCAGAAGGAAATGCTGTGCCCATTATTTGTAATGATTTTACACAATCACTTGAAAGATTTAGGCAACACTTAAGTCCACAGATTGTGATTATTTGAAGTATACATTTTAATGTGAGAAAAGGCATGTCGATAGAACGTACCACATTTGAATTGATGGTCATAGCATTTGTACAATTGTTCTTTTACAGAGATGCATAAAAGAATTGTACATATTACCCAGTTCTATAAGTTGTAACTCAATAAAGCACTATAGTCAAGTTCCTATATTTTTTAATTTGATATGCTTATTGTTAAAGCGATTTTATAGTTGGATCAATAATTATAAACAATACTAAACACATTGATCATTATATGACATTTTCCAATAGAAAGTCTTTTTTGTAGAATGTACATACACAAAAGAAAAAATATTCGGAACGAAAGTTATGTTTTAAATTATAATAATTGTAGAAGAAAACTAATTAAATCTTCACATGGTTTAATTTTTTTCTGCCTATTTATATGACCTTAAAGAGACCATCAGTTTTTTTTTACTTAAATTTAAAATTTCTTAGGAAACCTTAATTATGAAAAATTAAGGTAACAATTAGCTCCGAATTCTTATCCTCGTTTATTGCACCATCACTGCTCTAATTGAAAAATTAAGTAACTTAAGAAATAGAGACTGTATAAATATCTTTTTTTTTCTAATGGCCGGAAATGTTGGTCTTCTAATATGGGGCACCTAGTAGGTGGACCAACGTCGCCCCCTATGAAGGAACGAACATGACAGCCACGCCCAATCGGGGATCGAACCCCGGCCGCCGGGAGTTGAACCCGAAAACGGAGTACGGTGCTTGACCCACCATACAACTCGGTCGGCCGTATAAGATCTAGATACGATATTTTTTAAATCTGAATGTGATATCGAGGAAAATTGGACTATGTGGCACAGGGTCTCTTGAAGCTCAATTTAAAAAATATTTTAGGTATTTTTTTCAAACTACTGGTTAGAAGAAAAAGTGGATTTTATGCTACAGTGCACCAAATGATACTTTTTAATAAAATATTAATTGGGAAAGTTTTGTAATTTTTTCAAGTTTGTCAAGTTTTTTTTTAAGTTGCCGTTATCTTTGCGTTTTTAAATAATGTGTTTTGAAAAAGAGAATAAAACGAAACCTATCGATTATATTTTAATTAAACCTTAAAATATTTGTATCTTGAGCACTAAAAGGTATTTTTAAAGTTTTGTAAATCGTTCACTAGTGATTGAAAATTTGCATTTTAACATGCGGAATTCAAACATGATTTCACAAGATAAGGTCATATTTAACTTCGAAATTCCGTACAATAAAATTTACCATACACAATTATTAAAAACGTTACTAAAAATAAAACAATATATATTTTTGTCTACATAACTTAAAACAAATTAGTAGCCTAAGATCGGATTTTTTTTCTAAACTTTACACATAGGTATTGGGAATAATTAATTTACTTTGGATTTTTTAAAGTAAAACTCACTCCACTCAATCGTCGACATTAGTGAGTTATCTGTAATAACTTATTTGGTCAGCCTTTGTAAATTATTCGATTGTTACGCATACTCTTAGCAGATTATGAAGAATTCCTGCTTTATAGATGGAAAGGTGTTCGTAAAAAATAAAATAAAAAAAAAAGCTATGCATTATATACAAACCATTTTCAGTAGAGAGCAATCGAACTATTAAATCTTAATGCATTTCAATTTCGTGTAGTTTGATACTGCAAAAAGTCGAAAATAAACTAAGTAAATTGCTGTCAAGACCGTAAAATTCTAAAATTATTTTATGTAAGAGCTCTAAATTCTATATGTACATTATTTTCAAAAGATAACATTTCGATTAGCTCAGGAACTAGGGGGCAGCCTCCTACATGACAAGCAAGTTCTAGTATTGTATTTCAGTGAAAGAAACCTGATTTTCAGCATTAATAAACGGTATTAAATTTAAGCTCTGTGATAACTGTAATCAGTTGAAATTCTTAACCAAACCTTCGAATCAGATTTTCCACCGGTATTATGTTTTGAAGGGATTAAAGATTATTAAAATTGTTCTTAATTTTTTTCTGGGTGTAATGCAATAGAAATGCAAATGCAGAGTCTGCGCATTTGGTTGTCACTTCCATGACATATTATGAAATGTCAGGTCGAAATACTCTATACAGTTTGCCTTTTGATATCAGTAACCTACAAAATAGGGAAGACTGACCTTTTAGCATGCGTTATTCCCTGAACTGAAATGCTGAAGATGTCGTGGAAAGAATGTATGACTTAAAATAAGACTATGAAAAGAATTTTCATGTCACAAGAAAAATCCTCGACTTTATTAAAAAAATGGCTAAAATGCACACAGACTTGAAACTTTGCCTTATGTGTTTATACATGAAACATAAACTTAGAATGCAGTTTGCAATAATTTTTCACTTACTAGGTATGTTAGTTCTCCTTTTTGGACCTTTCCACCTTTGCAAAACTCGTCAAAGGTCACTTTTGGAAGATTTGTAAAAATCTGAAAATTGAGAAAAACGGAAACGTTATTGCAAATTTACTGAAAATTCTTCGCTTGCTTTATAAATTGAAACAAACATATTTCATTTTATATCTTCTGGATAAGTCACAAACTTACGGGCTGAAAAAAAACAGTTCGTACATCTAAACACTACATCCAATTGTGGCTCTTGCATTTCAAAAACATTCCGTCTACCCAGCTTTTCTACTCAAATTTAACTGAATTTTCAGACTTCAAAAAGCCTTGTCAGGCACACATTTTTAATCCTACTCACAAAGAAAATACGTCATTTTAAAAAAAATGGGTGGCTAAAATTTTAAACTTAAGCTCCTCTCGTTATTTTACAAATAACTAATTAATTGAGTCACAAAATATGGACCCCAAAGGAAATTTGAAGAGCGAAATTTCATTACTAATTCTGCCAAATTTTTTAATTCAGAGGATTGTTCTGAAAAAAAAAACTAGGAAATTCAGGAACGATTGGAATTTCTAGAGTAAAAAATGAAAAAGGCAGCAGCATCACAGTTTTCTTCTTCCTTTTACTTTACACTACAAAAGGCTTTTTTCTTTCTTAAATTTTTTGTATAGAATAGAATTTCAAACAAATAGAATCTGAAGAAGCGTATCCGCCAATGGCTAAATTCTATTTTATTTGCACTTAGTAATCAACGAAGTGTTAGAAAAGCTCTGGGCGTTTTGTTGTCTGACTGACAGAGCAGTTTAACTAACAACAGGGAATCTGCCAAGGTCAGAATCACCGTGAAAGGTATGTTTCTTTTACAAGTTTAAAAATGCGAAAGTCAATCTAGTAGAGGATGTAACATATAAGGAATTCGTTCTTATCTTCCTGCTAACTTCTTACAGAATCACTAAGTTATACATATATATATTTTTAAAATATTGAGTGGCTTTTGTTTATACTATTTGCATGAAATGTTACCGTAATTTTCATATGATCAAATTTCGAAAATCGGACAGTATAGATTAAATATTAATGAAGAGTTCCTTAAACAATAATCCAGAATATGGTTTGTTAAGGAAAAGCTACCTAAGGTCCATCCGCCCAAGAAGAGATTCCTTGGGTGGAGGGCTTTTTAAGGGATTCTAACGCGTATTCACTTTACATCTGAAGAAAAACGCCGAAAAATTCAGACTGTTAAATAGACACCCGCACTGTAGGCCAGAACCCTGGACTTTCACATTTCAGCCATCTGCTAATAATCAGTATCTTATGCACTCAATCAAGAATTTGAAAATAAAAGTTTTCATTTTTCAGTGGCTTTAGATTAAAAATTCGATCAATTCTTTTCAGTCAAGATAAAAAATTCAGTCAGTTTAATAGAGGAAACTCCCAGATAATAGAAATGTTCTACAGAAATAATTTTTTTAATAATATTTTGTAAAATCAAAGTAACTCTCGCAAACAAAAATATGTGTATAGTAAATTTACAGACATTTCATAAAAGTACCAGATTTAGCATTAAATGATGATCTAAACAACATTAATTAGCATACATAAAATGAAACTCTCAGGAATGCATCAGCGAAGCGACTGTATACAGAGCTTCTCAAAAACACTGACCTATGTTTTTGTTCCTGAAATATTGATCATAAGCATATACAATAAATTTCTAAACTGCTAAAACAGGTACAGAATTTTATGGTATCAGTCAAAAATTTCAAGATATTAAGTCTAAATAAATACGAAATTTATGTTTGTAAATAAATGTCGCTATATTAACAAAATAGGTTAGCTTTCATTTTTCTTACTGAAAAAAAAAATATTACTTTATGAAATAGCTTGATAATAATGTGGGTCAGATACCTCTGTAACAGTTAGAAAATCCGTTTTAAAAATTGATTTCAAACAAAAAATCATTAAAAGATTTAAAACGAACCCCGTGAAAAAATCCAAATTTTTAATGAAGTTATGAAAGAAATAGTTTGGAAACCTTAGAGGCAATTATTAACTTTAAATTTATTTTTCTCACAATTATAATTTTTCAGCTTGCGAGCATAATACGTATGTCTCTGACGGTTGGCTAAAATTTGTACAAATTTAATTGATTTGCCATGACATATAAATACATAAAATGACCCAGCATTAAAGGTTTTAGATTATAATTGTGTTTATATCCAGAAAAAAGTGTTAAATTTTGTAATTATTCACAATTCACATAAATTTCACTAGCAGCAGTGCTGCCGGAATATCTCCGTTATTTGACGAAGATGCATTTCTTTTTTCTCCTGTAAATTGAAGAAACTTCTTGATTCAACGAATTTTTTTCTTCAGATTTTCGGGCAGAAATCACGAAATCATAACGTTTCCAAGGAGTACGTAAATTATTCATTAAAGGACGAGAAATAAATTAGTTTATAAAGAGTTTTTTCTGACAGTGAATTTTGCACGAAATATTGCCCTCAAGACAATGTATAGGCAAAAAATGAACGCTAATATTTCTATTTATCGAAAAATTAGAATTTAACTTGTAAAATTAATTCAAGAGCTGAAGCAGACTAATAAAAGCTTTAACCTTTGAGGCTCAACCCTTTCCCAACGCTGAAAAAAGGGCAGCCGTTGCCATCGCTCGACTTAACTACCAGCAAGATGGCGGACGATCGAAACGTTCATCGCGTGCCACAGATCTAGAGACCCTTTTTGACGCAGCCGGCTGTACCGCACAGCCAGCTGTAGTCAAAGAGTGTCTCTAGATCTGTGGCACAAGATGAACGTTTCGATCGTCGGCCATCTTGCTGGTAGTTAAGTCGAGCGATGGCAAAGGCTGCCCTTTTTTCAGTATTGGGAAATCTATCCAGCTGTTCTCGCATTCTTCCATTTTTCAGCAGATGCCAGTGCTGTTAAAAATAATCGTGACCATTTTTTACGGGAAATCACGTGCTAAAAAGTAATGGATTCTCGTGGAGCTATGTCAGCCGCAACTATTTTTATAGAAATCCAATCTATTCTTCGTGAATGGCAACTGTCAAAACGTCAGAGTTTGGTGCTCCCAGAGCGGGGAAGCGTTAAAGGGTTAAAAAAAACATGCTAACATTGTCAAGTTTAAAAATATAATTACTTTTGGAGCTATCACAAATGAAATAGTCATCTTTCTCTCATGTCTTCATTGCTCAAATGTACCCGATCCTCTTAGGATCCATAAACCCTCTTGTGACCGGCAACTTTTGCTCGACCAAAATTCTTTGTCAAAGCGTTTCTGTTCGATTTTTTAGTTGATAAGCGCAGTTCGCGAAATCAGGCGCCTCGTGTTAAATTTTTCGCAGAGCAGGAGGCATCACAAATTAAGCATGGAAAGCAATTTTGCTTTTGAACTTTCCAGCAGCGCATCACACTTCTGAGAGATAAATTACTGTATAATAAGGAGTTTTCTTCCCCTTTTCGTTATCTGATTATGATTTCAAGGAACGCTCATCCGTGAAAGCCGTCCATGCAAAAAGTGTGAAGCGGAAGATGTTAACAATTTTCAATAACAGCTGTTCACATCTATAGATTACGCACCAACTGAGTTTTTTATTTATTATTTTTCATTTTGTGCTTTTGCAGGAAAGTTTGTTTAAAAGTAGAAAAAACACTTAACATTTATATAGTGTGGATTTATAATAAAATTCGAACGTGACGTACTGTGAAAACGGAACGTGAACAGCTGTCGGATTCAAAGTGTCACAGCTTACGATTTCATCTGTTAACCCTTTAACGCGCGGTGTTCCCGCTCTGGGAACACCAAACTCTGACGTTTTGTCAGTTGCCAGTCACGAAGAATAGATTGGATTTCTATAAAAATAGTTGCCGGTGACATAGTTCTACGAGAATCCTTTACTTTTTAACACGTCATTTCCTGTAAAAAAAATGGTCACAATTATTTTCAACAGCACTGACATCTCCTGAAAAATGGAAGAATGCGAGAACAGCTGGATAGATTACCCAATGCTGAATAAACACTAGAATAGAGACCCTTTTTTGTCAAAAAAGGGTCTCTAGATCTGTGGCACGCGATGAACGTTTCGATCGTCGGCCATCTTGCTGGTAGTTAAGTAGAGCGATGGCAACGGCTGCCCTTTTTTCAGCATTGGGAAAGGTTTGCGCCTCAAAGGGTTAAATCATATTTCTTAATGATCATCACTCATTTTGGCTGAATTTTAGCAACACGGTAGATATGTGCCGACTATACACAGAAACACTTCCAGCTCTACTTTGATAGGGTAATAGACTTGGGGAGATAAAGAGTAATTGTTGATAAAATGACCATCATGCATTAATAATGATTATAATTAAATAGGAATGTTATGATTTTCTATGATTTGTTTTTGCAGAGCATACTAAGCTAAATTTAGTAAGAACGTGTGAGCCAGAAGGCTTTCGTCATAGTCAGCATATACAGTACTGCCAAACTTCAATCAAAATCAGCAGTGATAATTAAGAAATGAGAGTTAGCAGTTGATTTGTTAAATATATTAAAAATATGGTTTCCAATATAGTTCCAATTGTGGTAGGTATCATGTCTCTTAATTAGTTACCAATGGAGTATCCACTGGCCTAGCTATGCTGATTGCGAAGTCTACTAATATCAGTTTCCATAAAAGCATTAGCCTAATAATCTGGAACAGTATCTTTAAGATGAAATCAGCAAAACATTCCCTTCGTTTCGTTAATGGAGATTCTACTCTCAGAACCCAGCATACTCCACTGGTAGTTAGTTACCCAATATTAGTAATAATTACAAATATTTCGAATATAATACTGATATAAGCTTATTACTGAAAATGTACAGTTTATTTTTAACTGCAAATCTAATTAAATACATATTAGATTAATAGAGGCAATATTAGCTTTTTGAAGCAATTCTCCGGTATTAAAAATGCCCAAAATTGCCTGGTTAATGTACAACCAAGAAGGAATCTCACTTATTGTAATGTGACTCCCAAGCTGTAAAACATGCTAGCTGAAACATCTGAAGTAGATCTTTATGGCTCTAATCCATCAATCAGAATGTTTTCGTGCGTGGGAACTCTGAACGCAAAGAGTCTTTTGACGCCGGAAAATAATTTTCAAATATTTCTTTTAAAATACGGACGCTATTTCGCTTGTCTGCCTCATGTCCAGCATGTTCTAGTGGATGTTCATGGCAAATATTCAGAAGGAAAGATTCCGCTTTTTGAAGTGGATCTTCCAATGACAGTTGCTGTCGACAGTTTTTGTTATCTCAAGGACGAGTCCCAGCGAAGCATTCAGAGTTCCTTTATGAAAAGCATCGCTGGACAGAAAGAAATCTTCACCGTTGGGATAAACTCGACAGCAAACGCTCCCTCCATGCACACAATTCTTCGAATTTGATAGTGAAAGCAAATTTGCGTTTTTGCTTCTTTCTAAGACATTCAGAACATTAATTTACAAAAAATAAAGATATCAAAATCATGAACATTGAAGGCAGTGTACCAACTTACTATAGTTAGTGTAATGACGTAAGTGGCTACGATGAAAAAGTTGAAGACAATCATGGGTTTCCTCAGCTGGAAAGGCTTTCTGTTCTTCATTATGGCTGGTCCGATGACAGAGGAGAACAGGGCGTAGAAGCCGCATAGTAGGAAGGGGAGGTAGTTGTGTCGAACTAGGAACCAGGTGCGAATCTCCGGGTCTGACAAAAATAGTAAAAAGCAAAATTAAACACAGTGATACGTATAACATCGATTTAAATATGTGAAATTAGATCAACAATGATTCAGATCTGAAGACAAAGGAATTGATACGTCATCAAAGACAACAAGAAACAGTAGAACCCCTGATCTTATAAGCATATATGTATATCTCTCATCTGCTGGAACATTGTCATAACTCGAAAACGATGAGTTTTGAGTAATATCATTGGTACACGTACAATTGCAATAACGGGATCAGCGTCATTACTGAGCTTTCATATCTAGCTAGACGGTAGTAGCGTCGTTTCTGCGACTTACGTTTCTTTATTTTCACCGAACTTCAGATGCATATCCTATAAAATCGGGTTTATCGAGTTCTGGCATCAAGTTGTTGCTGCAAAGGATAGATATGTGGTAAAGTTGTTTTCTTACACAATGTTACATCGCGCTGCATATTGTAAGAGGAACTGTACGCTATTTTAATGAAACGTTTAGGTTAGTTTTAGCTCCCTTTCGATAATGTGAAACCAAGGGGCCGTACCCAGGGGGTGGTCCACGGGTCCGGATCCCTCCCCTTCCCCTGAAATTTGGATTTTCGTTAACAGAATGAAAATGAATTTTTTTGTGAAAATTTTTGCCTTTTCCACCAGTGACACCCTCCCCGATTTTTTTTCCTGGATACGGGCCTGTGTGAAACCTGCCTTCTTGGAAAACCTTCATGGTGGAAACTGTTGTGAATTTGCGTGTAAGCTAGACAAACACTACTCTTAGGTAGCCTAAAACAATTTACCTATTTTACCTCTGCTCGTGATTTTTTTTTAAATGGCTATGTACTTTAGAGTAAATGTCATTCATAGAGAGAACGTCCTGTCTCTCTTTTTTTAAAAGGGATGACTGGTTGCAGAGATGAGAATGAAACCCTGGACCTCAACCTTGTTAACTTGTGTCTAGAGGATGGATGAGAGACAGCGATGTATAAATCTTTGCGAGACGGGCCTTTTTATCATTACTGTAAAGGGATTTTTCACGCAAAATCCCTTCCTCGTAAAGATTTATACATCTCTGCCTCGCATCCATCCCTAAGACACAAGTTAACAAGCAGAGTTTTGGACCTGCTTTCACAAGAGGAGACAGGCATATTTTTCGTCTAGCATTCACCAGTACTCGGCTAGACATTGCGTTAATTCTTTCTTTTTCTCTCCAACTTCCTTTATATATACAGACAGTCTCGAAACTAGTCACTACATATTAGGGAGAAAGGAAAGTAATTGTTTTTGTTGTTTCCTTTTTACAGTAAATTGAAATAAATAAATTTTCAAGTTTCTGATTACAAATAGTCTGTGCCTGAACAACAGTATTCATATTTGTCACATTTTAAAGCAATAATTTTATCGATACTTTTTCAAGAAAGGTATATGAAAAAAGAGGGGGTGATTGATGTGTACGCTCCTTGTAAGACGATATTCAAAATGTTCTGAAACCGATTTTTAAGTAGTCGTGAGTGTAGAATTTTGCAACAGGAATTTTACGGATGTGTCTTTCTCTCCTTGAGATCCCACGGGATATGTTAAAAGAACGTTCTGGAATTTAATCCTCCATAGGTTAAATATTTCGAATGATGCTGTCTAATCTAGCACCTATGTTTTAAAATCTCACATACATGCCGAATTTCGTATTAGATTCGGTAGTTTCATCTAGACGAAATACTGGCCGCGGATAAAAGGACATTACTTTCCTGAACTAACTGAATATTCATCTAAACGTACTCTGTTAATTGTAAGCCAATACCAAGAGGATCTCTAATTGTTTCGTCGCTATAGTTTTGTAATACTGAAAAGACTCAACACATGAAAACTCAATTGAGTTGTTCTTAATTTTCCAGCCTTGTAGCTCACTGAAAATCTGAAATTGGAACATTTAAATGCTCTCAAAAGACAAAGAAATTGGTTAACTTAATTTTAGTGAGCTGAGTTCTAAGAACGCTGGCAGAAATTTCAATCTCTCAGTGAATGCTAACAATATTGCAATCTTTCATTACACTTTTGCGTTTTGAATTATGGCAAGCTCACACGAAAGGCATCTGCCTATGGGGGGGGGCTTTGTCGGAGGACTTTTTAAGGGGTTCTATCGCTTATTCAAGTTACATCTAGAGAAAATTGACCAGACCGTTAGATCGAGAACTGCGCGGAAGGCCCGAACGTGGGATCTTCACACTTCAGCTGTCTACGGTGTTGCGTCTTATCGACTCGGCTAGGGTGAGGCCTTTCATTGTACTTTTACCAACAGTTAGTTACTGTGTACTCACCTAGTTTCATTTACGCGTATACACATAAAAATCCCGACCCCCTCTTATTAAATACAGTAAAACCCCGATCTATCGTTTTTCAAGGGGTGCGTAGTAAAAAACGCTGCATGCGGGAAAGCGACGAATGCAGGTTAAATTCAAAATACGAAGAAAACAGTATTTATGAATACACACAATGTATACAGTATACCAAAATACTCAATTTGTTACCAAACTGTAAAAGAAACAAATTGAAGTTGTGCAGAAATTAAGTGATACTTATAATTAAAAAACAGTAATTTTACACTGGGTTTTTCATTAATCTTTTAATTAAACAAAATTTTCAAGATTTGCAATACTTTTTTTGTCTTTTTATCTGTATTCATGTTTGTATATAAAAGTCATACAATTTCAAATACCGCTATTGCGTAGGATAAAGTAGTTGGCTCAGTCTCATCGGCATGAATATTATTCTCAGCTTCTTCGCCATTATTTTCATTTTTTGCGTCACATTTCTTCCATTCTTAGGATACCGCACGCTGCTACTTCTAAATCAATGGAAATATAATCACTACATTTCATACCATACTCATCCCTGCTAGATGTAAGAATTCTTCACCTGTACCATCATCAGCCCAAGATATCATACCAGGAAGTAATTAGATTTGTGAGCCATATGGATCCACTTGACCTTCAATTTTCGGTCAGAAGAAACATTTTACAACGATGAACGCGGGAAAGCGAATTTTTGACGAACGATACATGCGGGTTTTGTTAACGTTATTTGAATACAGTTTGTGCAGGGACCATAGAAATAAAACGATCAATACGGGAAAACGATGAATGCGGGAACGATAGATCGGGGTTCCACTGTATTGATTTTATCTTGCTGACACCCACATATCGAGAATTTCATAAACTGCAGCAATTGAAGATATTGCTGCAGATACAGAGGTACAGAGTTCGTAAATTGTGAATCTCAAATTGTGATGGTCATATACAATTAGAAAATCACATCATGTATTTAACTAAAAATTTCAACAACTAAGCAGAATATAAGTTCAGCATAGAGGAATTTCTATTATGAATAAAGTATTTGAATTTTTTTTAAAGTGATTACTTAAAACGGATTCTTACAATTTATAATTTTGACATCAGGACACAAATAACATTAACTATTAAAATTAGTAAAGAAATTTGTACATGACAAAAGATCCACCCTTTTTCAGCTGTAAAATATTTTTCCCTTCTGGACATCTTCTTAATTCATGTGTGTTATTTACAAAGAGCTTCTCATTAATTTTAACCTTTAAAGTTGTGTGGAACGGATGAATTATTTACAGAAGGAGAGTGAACCTTTTGTACCAACCGGAATGAACGTAATGGAACTTTGTTTTTTCATTCAGCCGTGTTGTTTGAAAAGTTTTTTGACAACTTTAACCTTTTACATGAGATTTTTTTAATTTGTGATTGCGTGCTCTTAATAATATTGATTATTAATAAAAGAGTAATCAATAAACAAGTATATTGGAAAGGTGCAAATTCTAAGCAAAACGTTTTTTTAGAATTTACCTCCGGAGTTGAACGTAACTTCCAGCTTCTGTAGAACGTTATCCATGGTAAACCACAGGAGCTCTTTCGGAAAGCAGTTGATCACGCGATTACTACAGTTAACGTCATAAAAAACGTTGGAGAATGCAGTTCAACTAAGCTCCCTCTCTGAAAAACATAAAAAAAGTATAGAATTTATCAACAAAAAGCTACTTGGTAATGCAAACAATTTTCATAAATTTTCTAAATCATCTAAGTTGCAAATTTTCAGGAACAAATAAAAATGGTATAATGCACAGATAATTGGGTTTATTATAGTAGTAGGTGTTAAAATAGGAAGCACTTTAATTTTTTTTATAAAACTTTTATACATTTATCGATATGAAAATATATATTTAATGATCTAAAAATATATTGATAACTGCATTTGAGTATGATTGGAGAAATATTGATATGTGCGATTTTTGAAAAGATTAATTGAAGAAAGAAATTTGCAATATCTCTGTATTAAGAAAGCCAGCATAAAACTTGTGTCTGCCTGTAAAATAATATCGGTACAGTTTATTAAACATGATATATTTAGTTTTTAATAGGCATAAATATCTGATAATAATGATTGGCATAAATATTTTACAATAATATTTATTTAATATTTGGAAATAATTGTTAAAACGGAAATTTGGTGTTAATTTATGACATTTATTATAATATTCATCACTGTATATATGAGTAATCAAAAAAAGATTTGTTCATTTTTACTAGTAAAACTAAATAGCGATAAATTGAATGACACTCAACGGGAACATTAATCTAGATAAAATTGCATAATTGTAAATTTATGAGTTTCCATAAGAAACACTGCGGATGGTTTAATTTTTATTAGTGAGGATAACATTCTGAACCCAGTACTGGAGTCTTAGAATAAACTGAAAAAGTGTTTATCAAATATTTTTCTTTGAATATCTCACAAAATAAATTTAAAAAAAACTATAAAATGTTTTTTCTGGACTGAAGTTCATTTATTTTTACACCAAATTAAAAAAAAATGAAGTATGAGAGTTTAACGTTATGAGGCGCAACCCTTTCCCAATGCTGAAAAAGGGCAGCCGTTGCCATTGCTCTACTTAACTACCAGCAAGATGGCGGACGATCGAAACGTTCATCGCGTGCCACAGATCTAGAGACCCTTTTTTTGACGACAGCTGTCTGGCGCGCACAGCTGTCGCGGAGTATTGCAGCGTAAACAACATTTCACTTAGTAAACAAAAGGGGATTCAAAAGTCAGTGAATTAAAAAATAACTTTTATATAATTCTGTAATTTTAAAAATAAATAACCTCTACATATTATATGTATTTTTCAATTGTATACTTTTCATGTATTTTTACTCGAGAAACAATGTTATATTTTCTAAGCTCAAAATACGGAAACTACACATTCTTGATTTCTTATAAGCTGTTTATAAGATATCAAGAAGAATAATTAAAGTCACTACAGATTGTATAAGTGCTCTGATCTAATAATATTAATCTAGCGTTCTTTCTCTCTCATCCTATTTGTATTCTGAGTATCGAAATTCTAAATTTAGAATTATTTCCTAATGTCTTAATGAGAGTAAGTAAAATTTATAGGTTAAAAATAATAGTTTAAACAAGTGAAATCACAAATGAATACACAAAGTATGCGAACACAAAATGAATTTACTACTGATTATGTATTTCAAATAACACTTTTGTAATTTAATTCTCTAATTCGAAAAATATATCATCTTACCTCTCTCTGAATATTAAAAAGTATTTTTTTAACTAATATAATTTTTACAGTAAATACACATTTAAAAAAATCAGACTGTTCTTGTCCTGCATTATTAAGAAATTGACAACAAAATAATTTTTAAAAGAGAAGGGGAATAGTTTAAAGTATCAATATTCACTGATATAATGTGTCCAACTCTCAATCTACAGTTGAATTTCTGATTCAGCTTTATGTAGCTTGAAAACAAATTTTTTACATTCGATGTTTTCTTTTCTTTTTTTTTTTCGAAGGTAAAAATAAATAATCGTAACATATTTGAAACTAAAAGAAAAATTAAAATTAATTCAGTTGCTCATTTCATTTCATTTTTTAAAAGTCTATTTTTTTCTCAAACGAAGTGCGTTCCTTTATACATAATATTTCTTCATAATCTCAAGAATTGTATTTAAAATTTGTATGTACTGAATAAATATTAAATTAAAAGTAGTAATCCACAAACTCGTCACTTATATTTTAAAAAGAAAAGAGAAAAAAGAAAAGTATAAAAGCGAAACAGTCGTGAACAGACGAGTGATGACGAAAGGGACCATTTGTATTTTATTTAATGTTCTCTAATTTGAAAAGCATATTATCTGCCCATCTCCGATAGTAAAAAAAAATATTTTTTAACTATTATAGTTTTTATAGGAAATAGACTTTTAAAAAATTATTAAATACGAATTCTTGTCGTGAAATTATTATTTTTTAAAGATCTCTGAAATTATCAATGTTCACCAATATAATGTATCTAGTTTTATTCTCGAACTTTGAATGTCTTATTCAGCTTTACGTAGCTTTCAGAAAAAATTTCGATGATTTTCTCTAGAGTAAGAATAAATAATCTTAACATTTAAAAACCGAAATCGAAATTAAAATTATCTCCGCTGCTTATTTTATTTATAAGAATCCCTTTTCACTCTCAAGGGGATTCAGATCACGACTCAGCACCCACACAATATCAAAATTTGAGGGAAATATCGATTTTAAGACTTTTATGCTAAAATAGTCTAATATACTGTATGCTAAAATACCATGACAAGTAAGAGTTTTAAGGATCGGATTATCTCTAAATTGAAAACTTTATTATTATTATTATTATTCAAATGTGGCAATATTTGATTTTTTCCACTTTTCTGTACATAGTTGTAGATGAACTTTTTTTCCCCCTCTGCAACTAATGTAGTTTTAAAAAATCCGATCCTTAAATTTGTTCAAAGTATTACTATTTGCAACTTTAAAAAATTGAAGCAAAAAAAAAAAAATTAAAAATCAAAAAAGGAGTAGCATTTTTTTAAAATTAATATCGAAATTCTGACTTAAAAATTGTTTTTTTTTTCACATGTTCAGTTAACTGTGTTTAATATTCAAATAATATACAATATTTTTAATGCTTATAGTTAAAAAAAATTTTTTAATTAATTTCGAGGTGCTGATTCCCCTTAAACGATGTCCATTCTTTTATACATAATATTTTTTCTTTATCCCAAGAATTTTTAAAATTTCTATGTACTTAATTAATATCAAATAAAAGTAATCTACAAACTCTACGCTTTTACTCTTTCTTTGCATTTTTTTAAAGAAAATATGGAAGCAATAAATTTTAAAATTTGTACGCATTTAATAAGTATTTAAATAAAAATAATCATCTACAAATTCATCACACATATTAAAAAAAGAAGAAGTAAAACAACTTTCAAAAGACCATTGATAACAGGCGAAAATCGATCAATCAACAAAAAATACGCAGACTTGCAAATAAATAAATTAATTAATATATAAATCGGCGGACCCTTACCTTAAGTTTTCCGACAAGGCTCCGTCGTGGCTTCCGGAGGGTTTGTGAGCTGCTAAAAAACTTTTTTACAACTTTTCCCTCTTTTTAAACGGGTGAGTGGACAAACCTTGAGCGAGCGTTGGGCAATAGCACAGTGACGGAGCATTTCGGCCCAAAACGTTCGACGAAGAAATTTCCCCCTCGTATCCCCGTAAACGCCGGCAGATTAAATGCCCCTTTTGCAGCTGTTTGTTTACTTTGTTGACGACAGAAAAAAAAAAGCGGGTCATACGCTGTTTCGTCAATTCTGCTGCAACTTGCGCGATTAGTGTTAAACGCATTATTACGGATTATTGGTCCCATGTTGAAAAGAAAGAAAGAAAAAAAAAAACGATGCTAGACGAAGTCAGACTTTTTTTTTTTTTTTTTTTTTTTTTTCTTTTTTTTTTCGACCGCGTAAAAGTAAAAGAAGTATCGTGATCTTGAAAATTTTTGGTGTTAAGATTTTGACTGAAAAAAAATCGTGTAAAGAAAATGTGTGCAGGTACGTATGTATGTACGTATCAACTTGCGTTCATCAAAAACTATTAACCGTACATTTTTAAATTTTGTAATTACGACTTCTGTAATATGCAGATATACAACTCTATTTCTGATTGCCATTGGCTGGGTGTTTTTTTTTTCTTCCTCCAGGGTCACTCAGAAGACTTTCAGTACATAAGGTTAGAGGACATCTTCATTACATAAAAGTCTATGGTCAATTATTGTTTGCGCCATACCCGAAGTTTTACTAACTGTCAACAAGGTTGGCGACTTTTCGTGAAATACCATCAAATTTAAATAATACCATAAAATTAAAATACCAAAAAATAAGTTTTGAAAACTTATTTTTTGGCGACAAATAATTGCAAATCCGAAAATATATGTTCCAAATACAAGTTTTAATGAAGAGCATCAAAGAATTGTATAATTTAATAGTCGTACAAAAAAGTCACTTGCTGTTTACATTAGACATTTTAAATATTTTCTTAACATTGATGTATGCATTTCCCAGTGTTGTGGCAGTTGAAATATTAAAATATTTCCTTCCCTGGTACATTTTACTCAATAGAAATTTTTAAAATAATTCAATAGTTTTATTTTCTCTCAGTTTTGCGCTTAAATAGCTGATCTTTTAATCCTTTTATACTCTAACTGGTCATTTTTAAACGATTTCCAACATTATTTTAAACTTTTTTTTGAGTTATCAATTTTACTTTGTTTTGTTTGATAGATAGAAGTGTCAAAGAGGACATGTTGAGAGTGTTCAAGGTAAAATTTTTACCTTGCAAGGTAATGATGAAAGGGAAAATCTGTAAAGAAAATCACTAAAGAATTCAATCTTTCTGTACATATGTAGTACAAAAGCCGATCTGCAATCCTGTTTGTTTGCTGATACAGCAGCTGTACCAGTGAGTCTTAGAAGGGGAATGTTAAAAGTATTAAAAAAAATTAATTATATTCTTTCTTATTGCAGAAAATGACAGTTTGTCTGAGCTTGAGTACTTTAAAGCAGTAGAATCAGGCTCTGGAGTCCTCGAACATGCAGGCTTTTAAAAAAAGGACAAAATTCGTTCCGAATGAACTGAAATAGCTCCGAAAGATTTAAAACAGAGCCATTTTTTAAAATTTGTGTTGTTATGGCAAAGCTATACATGAACTCTCTGCCTACGATGGGGAGTGCCTTCGTAAGAGGAATTTCTACGGAGTTCTAACACGTATTCACGTTACATCTGGAGAAAATCGACCAAAACTATAGACCATTAGATCGGCAGCGACGTCCCCGAACCCAGAACCTTCGCACTTCAGCCGTCTACCATGCTCTGCTCAGTGCCTTTGCAACTCGGCCATAGTTTGACTCGTTCCCCCACTTTTACGCGTAAACTGTACAGAGAGGAAAAACTGTACAGAGTTATTTTTGGGAAACTGGCAAAACTAGTATAACTTAAAAGCTTGGATACATTTTTTCAGATCTTTGTGATTTTATTTTCATTCCGATTGTGTTCCTTTTTTTATTAAATGCATCGCGTGATCACATTTTTTTAACGTTGGCCTAGTTGTTCATGCATCCAGATTTTATTTTGCGGCAGAGATTGTGGTAGAGATTTATTGAGTTAATGTTTAAAAACAGAAATGTCTTAGTATTAGTGTACCAGATAATAATGTCTTTTTTTTAATTAAATTCTAAAATATATATATTGTGGAATATCTTGAATCTTGAATTGTATTTTCAAGACTTTTTGATTACAAGCAAGCTGAGCCTGAACATAATATTCATACTTGTTACATTTTAAAGCAAAACTTTTATATCATTTTATAGGCACATTTTTACTATACATCTTTCGTTGCATTGTTTTATGGCAAAGATACGCAAGGATTACCTGCCAATCATGTCCCGATTAACCTCTGAAGTGATAGGAAGCTCAGTCTCACTTTGTACCCCTCCCCTTCTCCCTTTTTTGTTTGGGAGAAATAAAGTTTTAATGATTTCCTTTGATAAAAATATTTTATTTCTTTAAAGAAAATTTCATTGATTTAATTAGTTCGAATAATTTCTTTGGATAATAAGTATTTCATTCATTAATTTGAAATTTTCTGTTGATAAAAATATTTTATTCATTAATCTTCATAATAGCTTAGTTAATTGTAACGAGATTTTAAAGTACTCTTGTAATTACTTTAAGAAGTAACTAAAAACATTACCTTATCGAACATTAAACTTTATTTATTTAGTTGTATTTTTCATTAGACATGGCTTTTTGATGACATCCTAAAAATTACAACATGGAAGTTCAGAATTAATTTTGAATTAATCAAATCATTTATGTTTAACATTACATATTGAAAGTCTACCCCTTTCTGCCAACCAAATGTTCCTCATAATACAAAGACTCTCTCAACCGGAGCAAATGTCTCAGGTAAAAACATCGCAAAACTGAACCAATTTAGAAATGTTGTGACGTGATGTATCAAGACTTCTGAAAAATTTAAAAATAGCTTTGCACTCCTCTTCATTAAAAATCCTTACAATAACTTAAAAGATCATTTAAAAACAAAATTTTTTCAGTCATTTTTGGGCCCCCCTCCTTCAAATTCTGAGGGGAAGCTCAAGCTTCCCGAGAATTTTGGATAATCAGGCCCTGCTGCCAATGAAGGGGGGGGGACTACCTTAGTCGGAAGACATTTTAAGGGGTTCTAACACGTGTTCTGGAGTATCATATAAATCAGGAGTTCATATAAATCTTTCAAGAAAGTTTTCACAACTTTCTTGAAAGAAAAGGGGGAAGGTGAAGGTCTATCCTCCTTAAAAGACGATTGTCAAAATTTTTTTTAATTCACTTTTAAGTATTTGCGAGTGTTGTATTTTACAGCAAGAATTTTATGGATATCATTGTTTTCTTTGAGAAAGAGAGATATTTGGGAAAGGAAAATTTTGGCCTCCGACACCCCTCCTCTTGGATTATGAATTTTAGAAAATGCTGTCTAATCTAGCTAAGAAACTAATGTGCATGCCAAATTTCGTATTATTAAACTAGCCATTTAATAATATTTTAAAAAACCATTTAGGTATAACCAGTTTTAGAGAAGAAAGCCCAGTTTCAAATAAGATAAATGTAAAAAGAAGGTTTTGTATTTGTACTAAATATTGCCAACCAAAAAGAAAAGCATTTTTTCACAAAAATCTAAAATCATGGGTTTTTTTTTTTGGGGGGGGGGTTAGTAGCCACAAGTGTTAATCATGGAGTTCTCTAAAGTTATTTTTTTGCGCGTGCACTTTTTTCTGGTGTCAGTAATTTTATTTCAAACTAAAAATTGGCGTAACTTTCTTTAAGATGAAGTTTTAAGATCCCAATATGGCCGAATGGATAAGACACTGAACATGCTAGATTGCTGAAGTGTGAAGGTACAGGGTTTTGGCCTACCGCACGACTGTCGATCTAACGACCTGGAGTTTTGGGCGGTTTTCTCCCGATGTAGCGTAGCAACGGCTGCCCTTTTTTCAGCATTGGGCAATCTATGCGGCTGTTCTCGCATTCTTCCATTTTTCAGCAGATGTCAGTGCTGTTAAAAAGAATCGTGACAATTTTTTTTACGGGAAATGACGTGCTTAAAAAGTAAAGGATTCTCTCGTGGAGCTATGTCACCCGCAACTATTTTTTATAGAAAATCAAATATATTCTTCGTGACAGGCAACAGTCAAAACGTCAGAGTTTGGTGTTCCCAGAGCGGGACCACTGCGCGTTAAAGGGTTAAAATACTATAACCAAAAATAACATATTAAGTCTTTGATGTTTCATTTATTCATTTGGAGGGAGGATGGGGAGGGTTAAATCTCAAAATCTGCACTAGGAAGAAATGCATTAGTGAAGAAATTTTGCCTAAGAATGCCTTTGTTGCCATGGCCCTGAAGATAGATATTATATGGATTTCGTTTAAGGGCTTATGTAATGCTTTTCCAATTGAGTGGGGCCTTTGATTTGATGCTCCAATCTAACACATCCTTGTAAAACTGGTTTTCAATTATTTTCAACGACAATAGGATCAGGCTTTTAATATCTTATATGGTTTCAAATATTTTCCGTGTCTTCTATTTTTATACGTAATTCGTTAATTTTATATAATTCGCTCATTTCCAAGGTTTCGTTGTAATTTTTCAATCAATTTCTTTGTTTGTTCTTGCCCATAATTATGCGTAAATAGGTGAGCTGAAATAAGCGCTACAAAATAAACAAAACTCCAACACTCTGGGGAAAATTTTGTTTACTTTTGCATATAACTTTCGTTTAAAAAAGAATCTCGCCAATCTAAAAACATCGTGGTAGTTTTGGGGGAAAGGAACACTTTTGCAACACATTGTAGATTTATTCGGGGGGGGGGGAATGAAAAAGTTACACCTATTTTTAAAAAAAGAAAAGAAACTGCATTTAAAAATAAATAAAACTCTTGATTTGCTCTTTGCTGTTTAGGTTGGCTCATCACTGAGACAAAATATGTGCTGAAACGATCAAAAATGACTGAAAATAAAAATCTCTGTTTTTGCATTTTTATGTTTCTTGACTAAATTTTGGATCACCTTTAAGTTGTTCAACCGATGAGGCAACCAAGAGAATTTTGTTACTTACAAAAATACAGAAATCGGGGACAGGAATACAAAAGCTTATATACCTGCTGTAGAACGAATGTCCTGTGCGCGAACCAACAATTAAAATACTCCAGCAATTGTTTAGATTTTAACTTGTTGTTGGAACAATTATTCGGATTTGTGTGCTTAATCACGAGGAACCGCTTATAAACCCACGTCAAAGAAAGGACAAACACAAGGGGGGAGGGGCAAATGCCTTGGGGGAGGACTTTTCTGGGTATCTAGCGCGTATTCACGTTACATCTGGAGAAAACCGCCCAAAACTCCAGACCGCTAGACCGTTGGCCCTGCGAGAGGACAGAACCCTGTTCCTCCACTTGAGCCATCCGACAATGTTAGTGGCTTGTTGTTCTATTTGGAACATTTATTTTCGGACTCGTGTGAATGGTTTCAAGAATCTGCTTATAAATCCTCGTCGAATAAAGAGGAAAAACACAATGACAGTTTTTACTGACACAAAGAAGGGGATTTTTTATAACTAAGGTATGAGTGGGAATCGAACCCACAATCCTACTCTTAGGCAACTGACGTGGAGAAGGACAGGCCCTCAACCTCCAAGCCGTCGGTCCTCTTGATTTTAACAGTTGTATTCGAATCATTTATTTTCGGATTTGTGGACTTCGTTTCAGGAATCTGCTTATAAATATTCGAAGAACAAAGTGGACATCACAGAGACAAGTGTTACTTGCGCAGAGAAAAGAAATTTAAACAGCCAGGGGATTGAGTTGGAATCGAACCCACGACCGTATGCTTAGGCGATTAGTCTGGACGAGGACAGGCCATTAGGGATTTTTTGCGCTACTTTTCATCCCACAGTAACGCTAACGTTAAATGCCCTCGGACAAAACAGCGCATGAGCACGAATAAATTCTGAAACCTGATTGGTCAAAGAACTCCGAATAGCGGATAGCGTTAGCATTAACGTGGGAAGAAACGTAGCGCAAAAACTTCCTATTAACCTCCGAAACGCCGGCTTCTCTTAAGAATGGCTTAAGTTTGTTCAGTTTCGTTGCCTACGTGATGCGTTTATTTGTTATAGAACGTCCTATCACAACGAAAGGAACTGCAAACAAACAATAAAAAACTGAATCAACTGGCTGCTCTCTCGGCTGATTTAGTTTTACAACTAACTGCAATCAGTTAACTTTAAGAGCAGAGGTCAACTGGTTTAGTTTTAAAAACTGGGCGTTTAAGAACTCCTAAAATTAAAACTTAGTTGCACGAGTAGTACTGGTTGAGCGTTTACGAATGCATGCATTCGTAAACGACATACGATATTAACGTACAGCACGTACGTACAAAACGTACAGCACTATATTATGCTTAACAGCATAATATCGGGCTGTACAGCATTAGACTAATATTTCAAAAGCAACGGACGAATTTCAGCATTTTTATCCACAGAATACTCACAGATGGCGCAAAGACCTGCGGATTATTCGCTCTTTTATAGGTACTTTTAGGAGACATTTAAAGCTTATAAAATTAATATATAAATTTATTAAACAACACTGGCATTTGAAAAGTCTAGAAAATGCTTGCCCTTCAAAACTTTCACTTCGAAACTTCACTTCGAAACTCTTAATTTATCACAGAAATTTTTGGAAAAATGTTGTTCATAAAGGTGTGTTATTAATTTCCAATATTAATTTTATTAGCAATTTTAAACTGACTCTAAAAATATTCGTAAAGAGGCTACATATCCACACCTTTTTTTTGTCGTCTGTTAGTATTTTGTGAAAACCATGCATATTACTTGCTTGAAGTACGAAAATTGCTTCTCTTGATTGATATTTATTTCAAAATTCATTAATTTTAAATAAAATTAATTTCGGATTTTTTTTTCTTCAGACATTTACAAAAACTATTAAATGCGATAAAAACACTTGCCCTTTAAAGGGTTAAGAATATTTATTAATTTTCGAAAACGTCGGTCAAAAGTTTTTTAATTTATAAAAAAACATTGTTTATTTTCTGCCAATGATGCCCTTAAAGCTATCGTTTTTAAACAAATATATCTTTCAATCATATCTAACTCAACGATCGCTCGCTGTGGCATCGAAAACCAAACAAGCAGTGCTATATATTCTGCACTGAACTCCTCTCTAATGTAGCGAATGCCGCCAACGCGATTTCCTCAAAAATTAAGCGCTGTATCAAAATAGTTCAAGAGACTTTTCTTCATGCTTTTTTTACCTATATTAAAATGAGATCTTAACGAAGTTTGTAAGATAAAAATTCGAGAAGTTTTAATAACTGATTTTCCTTGAAAAATTAAAAATTGGATCTAGAGTTTAGCGTGCTAATATCGAAAACGGTAAGACCAATTTTCGTGAAATTTGGTATGTACTGTTTTTTGATGTCAATAATGAAAATATATTAAAAAGAATTTTTTTCATTTAAAATTGAAAAAAAAAAATACTTTTTTTCTCTAAACTTTTGGCAAACTAAAATTGACCTGAAAAAGAGGACATCTTTCTTTTGAAAGATAACATACCAAATTTCAAATGAATCAAACAAATAGCTATTTTTCTGCAAGCGTTCAAACTTTACAAAGGTTCAAATTTAAGTTAGATTTTCAGAGAAGTGTGCCAAAATAAAAACGGCAAGAGCCATTTTGGTGATATTTGGAATGCAGGTCCTGTTGGTTCCACTACTGAAAACCCACTAAAAGAATCCGAAAGAACATATTATATTTATTTTTTGCGAGAGTTCATTAAAAAAAAAAACTGATATCCCTTCAAAAAACTTCTAAAAAGCATTAAAACAGCCCTCTACCAAACAAAACTAAAAACTAAAATAAAAAATAAAAGCTTAAAAAAAGACAGAAAGCTAAAGAAAAAAAGGTGGTCAAAAAGTTTCTGATATCATTCATAGAATCTGCCCCTCTCTGTTTGATTTAACGAATATAAACAATATAGTATTGCTACAATTTATTTCCAAATTCCTTAACAAACAACAGCCATTATTTTTAAGTTAACGGCATAAAATATTAACTAAAGTTTTAGAACAGAAAAAGCACTCAGAAAATGAGTGGGCACAGTCTCCATTTCGATAGTTTGAACTAAGTTTGTCTTAAGATCTCTTCCTAAAGTAAGCCTTTACTCAAAGCTCTGCAGCAGTTGCATTGCAATATATAAAATATATTTATATCGTGAAAACAGCATAAAATTTTATCTGAAATGTTAGAAAACAGCGCTCAGAAATTAAGAGGACAAAGTTTATTTTTCGGAGTGCATTTTTCTAACATTTGCGTTAAAATTGTATGCTGTTTTCATGAAAGTAATGACTGTGGAATATTGAAAATAAATTGTAGCGAAACTACATTCTTTAAAAATTATGCTACTTTGTTAAATCAAATAGGGAGGATCAAATTCTGCGAATGATATCAGATACTTTTTTTCCAATTTTTTCCTCCTTTTTTTTTAAAGTTTCTGTGTTTTTTATTTTAAATTTTCCTCCATAGTATACTGTTTTTAGTGTTTTCTCGAAGTTTTCTGAGCGGATATTCTATGGTACCGTGAAAGTGATTCTTTTTGGAACTTTTTAAAGTATTATTTTATAGTCACTCATACATAAAAGTATTTAGTCGAATTTTATCCATTATGCATACACAAAATAACGAATCCTTCATACAAAGCACATAACTAATATTAATCATTTAGAAAGCGTGGACTATAATAAAACATGTCCGTTTAAACGATCGTTTCGATTTATGACATCATACTGATGTCATCCGCAGAATTTTGAATGATGAAAGTTTCGAAGAATCAACCAGCCATGTAAAAAAAAAAAAAGTAAGAAACGCCACTGACACTAAATCACGGTTTCCCATGTGATGAATAACCGATGCATAAGGATAACGTTCGGGACCCTACATTACCGAGTGGTAACACCTCACCCTTCTGTCCACCAAATTTTAAATCGCTCTCTATACAAATAAATCTCCATAACTCAATCCATACGCCTTTTTGGAAATTTCCAATTGATGTTCTGCACTAATATTCAAAATTCTTAAATTTATGTTACTGCATTAAAAGAAACTAAAAAAGAGAACTTTCTAATTCAAAAGAAAAACAAACAGTTGGATGTACCACCCATTTTCACGCCAATGTTTTGGTGTCTTTAACATGAAGTTCGCACGCAAATTTGCGATGTGCTAAGATCTAACCAAGGTTGAGATCTGTAGCAATACGGGAAAGCGTTTACCTGCTTAATTGGACGTTTTGACAGACTTGTTTTTATTGGAATGGTAGTACGGTGTTCTAGCATTCTTCCAAGATAAAATAAACAAGGATAAAAGAAACATAATTGGATTTTCATGGAAACGCGATTTTCCCCCCTGATATTTGGTATAATTTGTAACAGAATTTCGCTCATCTATTGCCACTGTAATTGTTTATGGTACTTCACCACTTAGGGAAATTTGTGAAAATGAGCTTTCCAAGAAGAAACTATTAGCAGCATAATTAAGGTGTGGCGTCAGTGTTCCAGCGAACTCGAGAATAATACAAATTAATAAGTATTTTCAATAATAAAATATTTGCACAATGCAAGAAATTTTTTACAGTATATTTCCGTAAGTTTTGGCCTTTTTTATGGACAGCGTAAGTGTCTGTAAAATGTAGAAAACTAATACTATTTTTTTATCGCAAATATTTTGTTTTCTCTAATAAATATTTTTGCTCTCTTGTTAACTAGTATCCATAAATAAGAAATTTTCCACCTAAATATTTATTCTCTCGCTACATATATCGTAGTTTCTAGAAGAAAAGTTCGATCATCAAAATTAATACAAGTAATAGAAAAAGCAGTCTTAACATTGTCCTTTTTTTAATATTGTTTTTGTCTAAATAATAATCCGTGCGTCAAAACTTAATTTAAAAATTCATAGTTCTAAATATTAAGCACGCGAAAGCTTAGAAATACAGTCAGATCACTTGCATTTAAAAAATAGAATAGTTACGAGAAGAAAGGAGAGAGAAATTTCCATTTTCCTGACTAAGACGAGAAGAGCGTATTTCTTATTGCTGCATTAGTTATTTTGCGAGACGAGAAAACATTTTGTAGTTGCTATACTATTTATCGTCTCGAATCCATCCCTTAACCCTTTGAGGCGCAACCCTTTCGCAATGTTGAAGAAAGGGCAGCCGTTGCCATCGCTCGACTTAACTACCTTTTTTGACGACAGCTGGCTGTGCTCGCGCACAGCCAGCTGTCGTCAAAAAAGGGTCTCTAGATCTGTGGCACGCGATGAACGTTTCGATCGTCTGCCATCTTGCTGGTAGTTAAGTCGAGCGATGGCAACGGTTGCCCTTTTTTCAGCATTGGGCAATCTATCCAGCTGTTCTCGCGTTCTTCCATTTTTCAGCAGATGTCAGTGCTGTTAAATATAATCGTGACCATTTTTTTACGGGAAATGACGTGCTAAAAAGTAAAGGATTCTCGTGGAGCTATGTCACCCGCAACTATTTTTATAGAAATCAAATCTATTCTTCGTGACTGGCAACAGTCAAAACGTCAGAGTTTGGTGTTCCCAGAGCGGGAACACTGCGCGTTAAAGGGTTAAAAGGGGGAAAAAACCTACATTTTGTGACTACTTCTGTATTTTTATCATAGTAACCTAAACGAAAGTGACAGAGAAAATTTGAACTCACTTTATACAAATGTCTTGTGTTTTAAGCGCTCAGTATGAATTTTAACATTTGAGCAACGAAATCTGCGTTGCACAAACTATCCACTAAAACTGGCGTTTTTAAAGCAGTCAAAGTAATTGACCACTACAAATAATTTTTAAAATAGCTCGCACGACCAAGCAGAAAAACGGAGAAACGGGAACTCGCAAGAAAGGGAATTTAAAAGTGAAAGCTTTCCAAGGATTTGTATTAAACCACTTGGAGGGGTTTTTTTTTTTCCGCCTGCGTTCACTCGAGCGTGTTGAAATTTGCTTTGTAAAACAGATCATGTTTCACGAAAGGTTAATTTTTTTGTGGTGAGATTATAATCCGGCATAACCGTTACATTGTTTCTATTGTTTCGTTTTTTGTTTCTGTGACTGATGGATTAGTTAAAAGTTTAAACATCTGCTACTGAGATAAAAATAAAATAGGCATATGCAAATGATCACTTTTTATTTTTATTATTAATGTAAAGAGAAAGATGAACTATTACATCTGTTAGAGCAGCGGTTCCCAAGAGGTGAGGCGCGCCCTCTTTGGGGGGGGGGCGTAGGGTTTTTGCAGGGGGGGAGGCTTAAGAAAACCAGACAAAGAGCAAGCTATAAATGCATGTTTTATAATATCATCCTATTTATTCTTACTTTTACTCCAAAAATTATCTATTTCCTCTTAAAATGTTTATTCGAACTTTACCGATAACATTATTTTGTAGAAAACAGGACTAAACGTTCGTGGCTTAAGGCTGTGCAGCTTTAAAATCATGAAACTTTTGAACTTTCTAAAAATATGCACTAGAGACTTGGAAAAATTTAGAACTTCTCCGTGTAAGTTTTACTGTGAACTGACACAAACAATAAACCTATAAAGAGATAACGAAACACCCAGGAAAAAATGCTACGCATACAGAATTTCGCACTATTTCCCTAAACAGTTAACTCTCGGGCCGGTTTTTATTTCAATTTTTCGGCTCATGATTTTTTCCGAAAGTGGCATATTACTTATAGCTTCACTGTTACTGTCGGTCCATGGAGTATTGGATACAGAAGCATTATTAATTTTTAACGAGTGTTTAACATCACTTGTTTGTTTTTAAAAGCTGTTTTAAAAGTTCTATGACGACAAAAACAATATGTATGCTGAGGAGACGCCATGATAAGATATCCTTTGTTGTGGAGGCACGATGTTAGAAGATTGAACCGCTGTGTTAGAGGTCGCATGGTCGAGCAGACTAACTGCGGTGCTGCATTGCTTTTGAGCAACGCTGGACCAAGCTTTATCTCAGACCCGGACTGGCTCATTTGGGGGCCCTCGGATAGAGATGAAAAGGGGCCCCTTTACTGTCTGTCCACCACGAGAATAGCTCTCACCAAGGAGTCTATGCCAATCTGTTGCTGTGGGAAAAGTCTCACCCCACTTTCGACAGGGGAGAACGGAGAAGAAAAATGACATGAAATGTGAGGTTACCTTTCATTCCGTGAATTCCTCTCATGCTCAAACCCCCATTGCAAATGGACAGGTCCAGTTGCAATAGCTACCGCCACTAACCAGACTTTTGGTGGGAGCTATTCTTGTGACCGACATGCAGTACTGAGGAATTTAGAGGGAATGGAATATTAGAATTTCGAATATTTGAAAATTAGAGTTACGAATTACTGAAAATTGGGACTAAAAATCACATTTAACTATTTTAGAGCTTTTGAGGCCCCTGACTCTTGGGGGGGGGCACTCGATCCGCAGTGTTTCTGGGGTCCTTCGCTGCGCCACTGCATAAAGACGTAAGATTACTGGGAAATAAATAATCAATTACTCTGATATGTATATCAAATTAATTATAAAGTAGTATATTCATTTTTGGGGCCTCTCCGGGGCCCCCTTGGGATGGGGGCCCTCGGCCATCCCCAACCATCCGACCTTGCCAGTCCGGGCCTGCTATATCTGTAAATTGAAATACGAATGGAACATGTTGAAATCACATTTACCACTGAAGATTCAAATCAACACTGAAGAATAAGATAAAATTTATTTTGGATCACCCTGTATCGTAGAATAGTAATTGTTAGATTTCTCAGAACACTTTACCTCTTTATCTCAATGCTTACATTCATTTCTGTAGAGATGAAATGTACACTTACAAAAATATAAATATTTGTTATAAATGGAGTAAATATTAAAAGCCGTATAAGCATTTAAATAAAATATTTTACAAAAGATAAAATTTTCATAAATTTAGCTTTCCTTATTGCGAAATTTATATCCAAAACTCGGCTTATCCACCATAATTATCCTCCCATGTCTAACTAACGAATCAGGATGTTTTTATGTGATTCCAAACTAATTATAAATGTTAAGGATGCTGGATCACTTCCTAAGGGAGAATCTCGAAACTAGCCACAGCGATCCCACAAAGAGATAGCCGCGAGACAAAAAAATGGGGCCATCTCGCAAAGCAGCTGTAAGTGTTTGTTTCGCCTTGCAAAATCCTTATATAGTAATGATAAATAGACCTGTCTGGTCTTGCATAGCTATTGTAAATCTCTGTCGCATCAATCGTCTCGCACCCATCCCGACACTTTTAAAACTGTACCTCTTATTGTAAGACACAAGTGGATTGTACCACCTATTATTCTGGCCACCTATTATTCTGAGAGGCACATAGCCAGCGTACCTCTCATATACGTAGGTTGCTATTTATATTTCTGACCTTGGTAACAGAAAGCGTTGCTAGGCGATCGCAGACGATTTAAATCGAAAATTTGATATTTGTAAACATAAATTCTTCAGAACGATTTGCCTTTTCAGCTTGATTTGAGTTGTTTACAGGAAATTAAAAAATTCATCTCGTTAAAAAATTGGAGTTGACTCGTGAAGATTTTCGTGCAATTATTTTTCATAACTTTCGACGTGGATTGTCAAGACAAGAGTGCTTCGATGAACTTAAATCTTTATACAGCGAAGAAGCACCATTCTTACAGTACTGTAAAAAGCTGCTATAACGAATTTAATCGTGGTCGGTGTTCGATCCAGGACGAATGACGTGCAGGTCGTCCAGAATCAGTTGTTGTGGCAGAAAATATCGATGCTGTTCGAGAACTGATTAAGCAAGATCGTCCTGAGACATACCGTGAGATTGAGGTGTCTTTGGACATTAGTATGACAAGCATCAATAAGATATTGCATGAACATTTGTCCGTAAAAAATATTTGTTCGCGTTGGATGCCGCATAATCTGAAAAACGCTTAAAAGAAGGCTCGTATCGATTGTTGCACGGAAATGCTGACAAAATACAATCAAGGTGCATCAAAGGCTGTGTATAACATCCACACAGGTGACGAATGATGGATCTATGCATATGAGCCGGAAACAAAACAGCAATCGGCATGGGTCTTCCAAGACGAGCAAAATCCAACAAAAAATGTTCGAGCAAGAAGCACATAGAAACAAAAGGTTGCCTGTTCCTTCGGCATTACCGGTCACGTGGCGACAGTGGCGTTAGAGCAACGCAGGACGGTCAATGCTGAATGGTACACGACTATTTGTTTACCAGAAGTCGTCGGAGAAATTCGAAAAAAGCAGAAGAAGAGACGCATAATATTTCATCACGACAATGCGAGCTCTAACACATCGCCTCAAACAAAGGATTTTCTGAAATGCCAAAACATCGAATTGATGGGTCATCCACCGTAAAGCCATGATTTGGCACCCAATGACTTTTTTTATTCCCGTACATCAAAAATAAATTATGCGGAAAACGATTTTCGGCACCCGAAGAAGCGGTTGATGTATTCAAATCTCATGTTCTGCAGTTACCTCAATCGCAGTGGAAAAAGTGCTTCGAAAATTGGTTCAAACACATACAAAAGTGCATTGATCTTCATGTAGAATATTTTGGAAAACAATAAAACCAATTTCGATCATAAATATTTATTGTTTCATTATTAGGCCAGAAATATAAATAGCAACCCTCGTAGTATTAAAAATGAAATCTATTTTCAGAAGCGCGAATGTTCAAAATGTGCATCGTATATCAGAGGCGCAGCTTTAAGAGCTTATATTTAGCGCAAGGAACACTATCTCTGACATTTTCCATTGAACCATCGTGTAATCGAGACATTAATTATGCCTGCTCATCAAGACCGTACCCTGGGGGGTGACAAAGGGTTTGATCCCCCTCCCCCCGAGATTTAAAACTTTGCTAACAAAATACTAATGATGAAGTCTTTTTGTGAAATATTCAGCCTTTTTCACCGTTTGGTTTCCCTCCGAAATTTTTGGACCCTCCCGGAATTTTTTTCCTGGGTACGGCCCTGCTGCTCATATTTTTTTACACAACTCTAGAAATAAACCTAATCTGGAATGCTTGTTCATATCTGTCCAAAGTCACGGTCATGGCATGTATGTATATATATATTTATTTATTTATGCACTTCTAAAACTCCCAAATTCTTTTATAACCTGTAATATCAGTTGCGTTTTTTATTTTTATTGATCGTTGTAAGCAACATTCAGATCATAATAAATATTTTCTTCAATTTAGCAAAATTTTCTAAATTCAAGAAATACTTAATTGGCGCTATTTTAGCTCAGTCTTTTTTTAAGTTAATCGCTGAATTAACAAAATATTTCGTTGGATCAACTAAAATTTTGATTATTGAACAGAATAGCTAAGAAAATTTCGTTGATTAAAAAAAAAAAAAATCGTCTAAAATAATGCGGTTAAAATAGAGTACGAAAAATTATTATTTCAACTGAAAATTCTTCTCATTAATTTTTAAAAATTGCTACTTTTACGACCTTAGTACAAAAGACATTCCCAGTTATTAATGTGTCCCATACACCAATGAGTTGAAGTTCAAAATTTGAGAAATATACTATAAAAATTGCCAGAGATGTGAAGATAAATATATACTTAAGCACTTTTCAATGCCTCTCTAAGGGAAGAATATATGTCGGATGATCTCGTTTAAGGGGGTCTTTCAAAAATTGCGAAATGAAATAATTTTTTGCATTCAAGCAAAAATATTTACATTCAAATGCATGTATGTCCCCTGACGGTATTTGCTTAAAGATATCTCGAAGACATTTTATGACGAAAGGCTGAAATTTTGTCGTCACCTCAGTAGTCTTTGGGGAATATTTTACTAATTGGGAGGGTTTTTTTTTGTACGGCTGCCATATATGAATTTTAAAAATGTCACCTTTTAAATATTTACGAGTGATTTCTTCCTACCTTATTTTGGGTAATTTTTCAATTTACAATGCCCATATATCTCTAACTGATAAGGAATTAAAGCGCGTTACCATTATTTTGAGACACCCCGCTTTTGAATTATAAATAAACTGCTAAGAATCTTAGAAAATAAGAATGGAACTAATCTAAAACAAATTAAAAATCCATTGTCATAAGCACATATTACACTGGCATACTGTGAAAAACATATTGTGTCGTTCAATGATCATTAACAAATTACTGAGTTCAAATTACTGTCTTTTAACTTTCCCCGAAGTGCATTAAAAAAGCACATCCACAAAGACATAGAAAATAAAACCGCATTTCCTTAAATTTATATTTTCCATTCTGAAAAATAACAGGATATAGTAAATTGGAAATTGCTTTTTCCCTCACTGAAGAGAGAGAGAGAGAAAAAAAAAAAAGTTAACCGTTCCAAATGCATCAGTTTTGAAACAATTTCCATTTTCACTTACCTAGGAGTCTATCAAAATTATTTTTTGGCTTATTTTTTTCACTTACGAATAAAAACATTGTGGAAGTATTATTTCTGAAATAATATGTTTTTTTCTTGTGTTTGTTCAATAAAGTAGCCTGCTCAAAATTGGTATTTGAAAATTAGTAAAAGGCATCCATTTGTCCGAGTACATTATAATTTTATAATAAACTTGCATACATCTCTCATCTTATAGCAAATATAGGGGAACCGGGACACATTGGTACATCAGAAACATTGATACAATGTAGATATTTTTAGTGGATTTATTTAAAAGTTTAAACTTCCTGTCCTAAAAGTTGGCAATAGTGAAGACATTCTCCAGGGAAACTTTTTGTAGAATAGGATTTGCAGTTTCTTGATAAAGGTAACGTTATTTATTTATTTATTTTAAACTCTAATTTTCTTATCTTTCGGAAGTTTTTATAGCATCATACTCAGAATTCCATTTAATACATCCCTTACAATATCATTGCACAATATAACACACAGCCTACATTTTTTGGTGGTACTGCTATAGCTGCAATATAATTATCTTTTATTCCTGTTGAATTAAGTGATTATATGTCCATTGATAGCACTTTTTTTATTACTTTTTTATTTTCCTTTTTCTATTTTTAGTACTTTAGTGACTTACTTTTACTATGTTTTGTCTTGCAGTTTCAAATTAATATTTATGTATTTTAAGTATTTTTAAATTTTTCTATCCCAATTGCTGTTACGAATAAAATAGTTATTTCTTGTAAGTTTGTCAAAGTCCTCCACCCTTGTACCAATGGCGGATCCAGAAACTTTTTTCGGAGGGAGCGCAAATCGTGAATATACTTTTTATCTAGTGTAAAGCCCACTTAATATTGGTGAAAGCCCCATTTATCTAATGTAAATATATTTTTCTCGGAGGGGGCGCGCGCCCCCTGCGCCCTCCCCCTGGATCCGCCCTTGCCTTGTACCAATCTACCCCATCATGGGGTACATTTTTACAAAACTTATTATTTCCTAAATTACATGTCTCTGATTTTAATACCGTAAAATTTTTCAAAATAATTCATGACATTGCAAGACTAGAGAACACACTTCAATCACACAGTTTGAAATTTTGAAAAATCTGGTTGCTCATTATAAAAAAAGAATCTTCAACATTTTATAACAATCATTGATTTCTCAGGTGTAAAACTTTGCAGCGACTACCAAAAAACTATGACTATTAACACTTCGCTTAAGAACATTTTCAAAATATCCAAAGGGAATTGTCAGGTGGGGGAAAACGGGAGGAAACTAGTGCATTTTTTTAAAGGGTCCTAAAATCAGGCTATTAAACTTATGTTAATTAAACTATTGGTGTATATGTCACCAAGTAGAAACGCCGGCATTCTGTAGAATGCCTAACCATTGCGTATATTGCCGGATGCTTTTAGGCGAAGTATGAAATATTAGAATTACTGCATGCTTTCCTTAGGCATTGTATATAATACCTAGGAATTCCATAGAATAAACAAATGCTATTTAGGCAAAGTATGAAAAAGATCCCGATAAGACTATTATATAAATGACATGCATTTCTGAAAAATGCACGTTATTCTGAAAAATAATGAAAGTGTCGTTAAAAAAAATTATTCAAAATACAAAAAAAAAAAATGAAGTTTTACAAAACAAAATTTATGCCCTTCTTATTAAGAGAAACAAACTTTTCATATAAAAAATAAAAAATTAACCTACTTTCTGCAACGTGGTAAGCTTGAATGATATTTTGAATTACATTTCATTACATTTTTCTAACATTTCACATACAATCGGAGGTGTATTTCATACTTTGCTGGTTTCTCATTTGCCATTCTACAGAATTCCTAGGAAATGTGTGAAATATGGTTACATTCATTGCCGGCTAGTTTCAGGCATTATATACAATGACTAGTCATTCTATAGAATGCCGGTTTTAAAGCTTTGCCGGTAACATATATATCACATAGGGGAGACTAGGGATACTTGATAGTTAGGGATACATAATCCCCTGGCCAAAATCAAATATACCAAAATCAAATCCCCTAGCTAAAAAATATACCAAAATGAAATAGTAGAGATTTGAAATCTGGCAGCAATGTTAAAGTTATACTGTCAACACTTAACTGTCAAAACACTGTCAACACTTAATCTTTTACAGCTATTTTGTTTTAACTCAAGAAATGATTGTTTGAATGTGGAAAAGAAAACTTTTTTGAAGGTAAATAATGTAATATTTCTATTATATACAACTTATAAAATTTAATGAAGTATAAATTTAAAGTATAGACTGTATTTAATAATTAATTAATCTCTTTAGTAAATAATCTTTGATTGTTTATTATTTAAAATATATTTTTTTATATGTCTCACCTTAGGGATACTTGAACTCTTCTTTCCAGGGATACATGATCCCAGGAATCAAGTATCGCTATAACAATATTAGCAGGCAGAGAACATGATTATTTTAGTTTATTCAGTTTTCCGAACACATTAACCCAAACTTTCAAATTTTAATTGAGAGGAACTTTGAGATCTGTAACAACTGTCGTGTTTGCATCTCACTTTTAAGGATTTGGAAACATTTGCTGGCTTTCTTTTCTTTTCTTAAAAGCATACTGGTGACAGCAAATATTTCAAACACAAATTTTGCCAATAGATTCAATTATAACAACTCTTAATTAATCTCGTTATTACATTATAAATTGCAAAGTTGAATTTAAAATGAAAATGTTGTTTTCCATGTCCATATTGTTATCATACCACACAAAAAATATTAATTTTTAGAAATATTATTTAGTAAACTGAACTATAAAGATAAATTGCTTATCTATGAATAGCCTATACAGTTTCTGAGTTGGATCAAGTATACCCTGCAACAGGATCATGTATCCCTTGGTAGGGGGATACATGATCCCTTTATAAAAATATCGAAAAATGTTATTTTACTGTAATTATCTGTTTGTTTTCAAATAAAAATATATAATCCGTTAGAGGAAATAAAAAATAGTTTTTCATGTCGAAAATTACTGAAAACTGACAATTTATAAGAGAGAAAAAAATGGTTTACTAAAGTAGGGATCAAATATTCCCAATCTCCCCTAAATTCAACTTATATAGATTAAAAATATAACATTATTTTTTAATTTTATTAAAATACTTTACTACGGTGTCATTTTTAGTTAGGAAAGTATTGATTCTCCCATTTTCCCCCACCACGGTGGAAATTGGGGGTAGCACAAAAGTACCAGTATATTTTTAAAATAAATCATGTAAATGCTATGAATGAAATAAATAAAAGGCACTCAGTTTAATGTCTTCTTGATGTACTGAAAGAAAAGAAAATTCAGAAAAAAGGATTTTTTCCCAAAATATTTCGTTAAAGAAATAATGTCTACGATTATCATATTCAGGTTCACTTATTATGGAGCAAATGTTACTATGTTTCACACAGAGTCATAAACAGGGGATGACTGATTGAGCTGTAGCCATCCCCGAAATGAAAAAAAAATAAGATATGGAAACAATTACGTTTTCCCTTTAAAAAATTTGAAGTAAATTTGAAAGCTCCCCTTGAAAAGTTTCAGGTTCAGCTATCGACGTAAGCTTAATTTAATATTTTCCTTCCGCAAATATTTCAAATTCGATTTAGGAATTCCTTTTACTGTCTTTTTTTAAAATTCATTTTTATATGCAAACACTTGCAGGCAAAATGAAGGGCTTCCAATCCCCCCCTTTTCAAAAAAAAAAAAAAAAAATAATTATTATTATATCGATTTTGTAAGTTACATTGCAGTCTAGTTTTTTCAGTTTTCAGTCATCCCCGAAAAAAATCCTGAATATGCTACTGATTCCTCAAAATTGATTTCTGTCAATAAAGAGTAAATTAAAGTGTCAACTTCATTGATTAAAACTGTTGTTTAGAGAATATCTTCTAAAGAAGAAGTAGAAATGCTAGTATCATACAGAATTTTGCTAAGTCTAACCATACCACCATTTTACCCCTTCTGAGAAAAAAAAAACTAAAAAATAGAAATTATAATTTTCTGCTCATATTTTTATATAATAAAGTTCTCTTGAAGTCTCTCCACTAGTAGGTATCTACATATAAGTGTTTTATCTAATTATAAGGAATATAGAAGTAAGTTTTTCAGTAAATCTTGTTAACAGGCTGTACGTTTAGAGCAAAAAGCAAGAATTTTTGCACACATTATGTAGTTGAAATATCCTAAAACTCCATTAGAAATACTTTTGATGTTCTTAAAATATACCTCCATAGAAAAAAAAATAATGAAACATCTAAATTTTTATGGTGAGAAAAGGTATTTTTCAATATACCTCATTTCTCCCCACCTGACCCCACTTAATTTAGTAAAATTTGTAAAATATTCTCAAAAATAATTCTCTTGAGTCCCCCTCCCATTGAATCGCTTTAATAGTGTACTACTGAAACCTTAATTCAGACTTTAAAATCCCCCATTGAGACACTTTCACTACCTTTAAAATTAATACACACTCAACAACGTACCGATGTTTTTCAATCTGTAGAAAATCTCGTAAAAGTACCTCATGGGTTTATTTTAAGCAAAATTTCATAAAAATGCTTGCAACGGTTACATAATTTAAACGTAACTCGGATTATAATTTTTCTATTAAAGCCTCTTCGCTACGGTCCATTTAAAGTCAGGGGTCAAGCGCTTTAATCTAGCCTTGATCGATTTCGTTTGATCAGGCGAGGAAAAAAGGAACATACTTTTTAGAGCGTTTACGCATGGGGAAATTGCTCAATGATAGCTTTCAACTTGTAGACAAAGAAACACTGGTGTGCACAGTTAACAACTCTTCTTATTGTCTGACAGCGTATTTTTTTTTCTCCTGAGTTTACTGACAACTTATTGCTTTAAATTTAATATAGTAGAGGAATTAAAATGAATAGAGTTGGAAACTATTAAATTAATCTTGGAAATACAATTCTAAGGCGGATTTTGTGCATATTGATAGAAAGTTATACATAAGGGTGTTAAAGAAACAGTAAAAACAAATACAATCTGCAAAACAATACAAAAAATTTCAACTAAGATTAGTTTCAGTTTTAAAAATAGCACTAAAAGACTGGTTTCAAAAGTAAATTTAATTAAAAACTTTGTAAAATAACGCGCAAATAACACGCCATTATTATGTGCAGTAATTTTAGCTTTAGTTTAACTTATCGAAAAAATTCATCTAGATTCTGAAAACATTTTTGGGCAGTTTCAAAAATTAAGGCGTTGTTAATACGTTGCTTGAACTCTTTATAATTTCGGGGGGGGGGGGGTTGAAGTGATATATACACTGGCCTCCAAAAGTTAAGGAACAACATGCTTTTCGAAGATCACCATAAAAAAAATGACACTAACAATCAAATTTATAGTTTATATAAATGATAAAAATGAACTTTATGCAAATTCATGCAAAAATGATAGCTACCACTTTTTTTTTTTTTTTTTTTTTTTATAGATATATATATATATATAGAAAATAACAGGTATATATGAGTGAAAGAAAAATATGCAAATATCAGGCTTCCGTAATTACGCATGTAACTTTTGCTGCTTTACAACTTTTGTTAGCAGATTTGTTAACAATAGGCAGTAGGGATGTCCACAATGTCTGAGAGAAGCCGTTTGCCCCATTCGTTAAAGTGGTGGGCGGTCGGATGGATGGAAATGCGGTTGTCACAGGCTGATGCTGCTAGGCGTCTTAATCTGTCTCGCAGTGTGGTCCACCGTCTCTGGAATCAATATCAAACCAAAGCTTCTGTGTCCAGAAGACATCATTCTGATGGATGATAATTCCCGACCTCACCGAGCTGTGCTTGTTGAGGATTATCTTGAGAGTCAAGGTTTGGAGCGAATGGAATGGCCAGCTCATTCTCCAGAACTCAATCCGATAGAACATGTTTGGGACCACCTTGGCAGACAAGTGGCTGCTTCAAATCCTCCTCTAAGATCGTTGCATGAGCTGGAACAAGGACTAATCCGTGCGTAATCTTCGCTCCCTATTGAGGCGTCCGACAACTTAATTAGCAGCATGGAGAATCGATGCCACCAGTGCATTGCAGTTAGGGGTGGACACATTCCTTATTAGAACTCGTTTTTGTAATGTTTCCACCACATGTTTCCACAAAAAGCTTTGATAAACTGTTTTCTCCAAAAGTGGACTTTTCTACCAAAAGTGTTCTTTTGTTTTTACACCATGTTTGTGTTGAATTTATGTAGATTTCTATGTCGTACTCAATAAAGAACTATTTAGTGCTCCGTTAGTCCAAATTTTTTGCTTCTATGTTCATTCGTTTCCATATTATTCACAAAAAAACAGGTTCTACCTTAACTTTTGGAGGGCAGTGCAGATAAGGAAATCCATCATCAGTGCCTATTGTTGAAAAATTTTAATAATTTTTTCTGAACCTCTTATTTTCTTCACTGTTTGTTACAATCAGCACAAAGAGCTTTCTTATTAGATCCAAAACAGTTATCTGTCTTTTTTATTATATATGTTTTTGCTTTTTGTTCATGCCTATATTTTGTGTTAACAAAAGTAGACACATAAAACATATTCAACTTCAAAGCTTGCAAGTTTTATTTAGTTATTCCTTAATTACAATTAGTTTGATATAAAAAATATTTTTTATATTGTTTAAACTGAATTAAATTTTGACACTGCATACTACTGTACAGTATTCTGTAAATACATATGGATGTACATATTGTGCAGTGCACATGTATGAATATTCTTACATTAAAATACGTAAGTTCATATCAATTAATGTTTTTACTTATCTCCTCTAATTAGTTAACCACTGAAATGAATTATTAACGGGTTTAGCAAGTTTTCTTTTTATTATGAACTCAAAAGACCTTTTTTGGTTCTTTTAGAAAATCTGGACATTTTGATAATCCAAACAGGGTCCGGTCGCAATTAATCTCGATTACCAACGCTCTACTGTACCTTATTAATATTTTCCATAGCGCGTTTCCATGCCAAAAGTAGTTTTGGCAGATTTGTAGTTCTCTTTCACAGTCTGTCAAAGGAAGATCTCCAAGTGTTTGAAATGCATTTTCGCAGCTTAGAGCACAGGATTCTCCGCTATCAACTATCCATCGTGTGACCAGCACACATGTATCCAACATGACCCTCCGAAGACGATTGAGAGAGCTGAGTCTACGCTCGCGCCGATCGTTAAGCCGGTTGCCTCTCATGCCTGTGCACCGTCAAGTCCGATTACTGTGGTGCCGTGCTCCATCAGCGTGGAACTGCGCTGACTGGGCCCATATAGTCTTTAGTGACGAGTCCCGTTACCAACTGTGTTCTGACGACACCCGCAGACGTGTCTGGAGACTTCCAGGGCAGAACTATCGTGCCTTGACTATCGCACGTCACACAGGCCCACAACAGGGTGTTATGGTCTGGGTTGCCATCTCTTTTGATAGCCGGTCCCCTTTGATGGTCATGTCTGGCACATTCACAGCACAGTGCTACGCTGACGACATCCTACGTCTGGTTGTCTTACCGTTCCTTTTGCGACATCCTGGACTTACTTTTCAACACGATAATGCCCGGCCGCATGCGGCACGTGTTGCTATGAATTTTCTTCAAGGTTTCACTATAGTTCCTTGGCCAGCTAGGTCGTCTGATTTCCCTCCCATAGAGCACACATGGGACGTTATGGGAAGACGATTGCGACCATCTATCTCAAAATGCTGGCGATTTAGCCCAACAGCTGGAGACAATTTGGCAAGAAACTCCGCAGGACACCATCCCCGGAACTTTATCAGTCTGTGCCACACCCGGTGACAGCTTGCATCGAGGCTAGAGGCGGACCAACGCCTAATTGACTTCCTCATTTTGTAATGGTCAAACTCTACAGTAAATCATCCAATTGTTCGGAAATTTTAATCGTTTGTTTTTTATGTACGTTCTTTACATCCACCAATTTTTATAGCAATCGGACAATTCCTTCTTGGTGCGTCGTTTATTTTTATTTATTTATTTTTTTTTTGTTATAGAGCGTATATTCGTTAGTTGTTCGCAAAATTAAATATAGAAGTACATAATTTCTCGCTGCCCTTAAGTTTGTGTGTAGATTTCCCTTTATACAGATCATTGGTATAATACTGCACTAACAGCTTTTCTTCTTTTTAAATTATTTATACTAGCTGGAACCCGTCGAATTCGACGGTCACTTTATTGACTGTAATATTCAAAAATAAATGGGAACGATCAAGAATGTCATCAAGATCTTGAACAAAACTAACAGAAAAAATCAAAGAGCGACGCGGACGAAACATGACGTGTGACAGAAAGTAAACAAAAGGTTTCACGCCAGTTCTTAGCAACTGTATAATGACGATGAAATGATTGAAATCTTTAAAATTTGTTTTTAGATATTAAATGACGAATGAACAAATACAGTTACAAATTCTAATTGAGCATTTCGTTGAAGACGATATTTTGGGTAAAGTCATCCACCACGAAACGTCCAGGTGAATTCGCTTAAATAATTTTGACTGCCACAGCATTCTTTGATCTAGCCATTGAATGGGTGACATACAACATTCCATGAGAAAATACGGGCACAGAAAGGTAAACGCCAAAAGTATGAAGCGAAAATAGTCAAAAATTTCGGAATTCTGCAAGAGACAAAAAAAATCTAATCCGCCAAATGGCGATCGCGCGCTCCCTGCTTTATTTGCCTTTTCTCAAGCTACCCTCGATGGTAAAGATCCAGTATCAGACAGAAAACTGAAAAATTAAAGAAATTAAAGATAAATCGCTAACTAAAGAAGGAGTTTATAACTGCCGTCAATGTCGTTAACAAACCACAATGTATTTGTATGGAGAAAAGTTTGAAACACTTTCATATTTTAAATACTCACTAAAGTGCTGTATATTAAAAGTGTATCATAATCCATGCGCCGTCCCTATTTTTCTAAATTGAAAAGTGTATCATTATTCCCCGTGCCGTATTTTTCTTCCTTGTTCCACAAAACACTTCTTTGGAATCGAAATCTATAGCTGCTAAAACTGTTTTACAATCTTCGCCAAGCATATTCCAACTATACTTCACCATTTTAAATACTGTTCGGAATGAGCATCATAATCCATGAGTGTGCTATATTTGTCTTTCTCGCTGCATAAAACACATCTTTGGAATTAATATCTATATTAAATTTGACTACTAAAAAGCTATTTTACAACCATCGCCAGGCATGGTTCGGTTTTTATTTTATTTTATTTTATTTATTTATTTATTTATTTATTTTTTTTGCCTCAAACTTGGTGATCAATTATCGAAAATCGCAAACCTTGTCAGGCTTATTCTCCCCCCCCCCACTTCCGACATGTGGCAAACACATTTAAAAAGATTTCCACCGTGACAGTTCATCTCTACAACACTTGTCTACAAATCATATCGACAGAATCGAGTAGATAAAGTCTGGGCGTGAACGAAATAGTACCCTAGTGCTAATAAGCGATAAAGCGCTAAAATAAAGAAGGCTTTTTATGACAGCAAAATGTATTTAATAAACCACAGTGTTATTTCTATGGCGAAAAATTGCACATTTGCAGTTCCGCTACGCCTGATCTCTTCGACTTCAACAATTTTTCCCTTTAGATGACACATCTACGGATCAAGACCTTTTTTTAGACCTCTCAACCAAATTTTTACACATAGCTGTTCTTTCAATTTAGTGGATACCGGAAAAACATGTTTCAAATTAATATATAGAAAAAATTAAGGAAATAAGCGATAAAGCGCCAAAATAAAGAAAGCTTTTATGATTTCCAGATGTATTTAATAAACCACAATGTTATTTCTATGGCGAAAAATTGCACATTTGCCGTTCCGCCATGTTTGATCTGTTCGACTTTTTCTATTTGTCTCTTTTGATCACACATCTACAGGCTAAGGCCTTTTTTAGACAATTAAAAAATTTTCTTACACCTAGCCGTTCTCTAAATTAGTGGATACAGTAAAAACACTTTCCAGATTAACAGATAAGCGATAAAGCGTCAAAATAAAGAAGGCGTTTTTAGCTGCCAACAATGAGTTTTAATAAACCACAATGTTATTTCGATGGCGAAATATTACCAGTTTTGACGAGTTATCGCTAAGTTTGTCGTGAAAAAATAAGTCTCCAAGACTGAACTCAATTTGGAAATATCTGCTATACTTCGTGAGAATTTGGCCAAAGCCTTTTAATTTAGAATGCGATTAAATTTTCTTTATGGTGAAGTAATTCGAAGTCGGTTTTCATTTCTTTTTTTTTTTTAAATCATACTTGCTCTTATTCTAATCAGAATTTAGAACACATTTATTATCACTACACACTGTTGCCACATTTGCCACACAACATTTACAAACGGATGCAATTTCTAACAAATATTTTTCCAAATAAATCAAACCTTATGGAGCTTACGCATATCAATCGTCTGCCAACAATGGGGTTAATAAACCCCAATGTTATTTCTATGGCGAAAATTTGCACCTTTGCTGTTCCGCCACGCCTAAACCGTTCGACTTTTTCTGATTTTCTCTTTTGATGGCACATCTACGGGCCGGGACCTTTCTTCAGACACCTCAACCGAGTTTTTACATCCAGCCGTTCTCTCAATTTAGTTGCCGAAAGAAAAACATGTTTCAAAATAATATATAGATTTAAATATAGTGATAGATAATTACATGGGAAGATTCTGTATATTTTACCATTAGTATTACGATGACGGTAATGTCGAAACAATATGTCATTTGTACTTTATCAAAAAATGAGAGAAAAGTCGTAATTTTTATACTATACGGTTTACTCACATTTAAATTGCAAATTATTATATTGCAGCAAAGGATGCATCCGAAAATTATTATATTGTCTCAAACTACCTTCTCTAAAGGTTTGAAAAAGTTTCTTATTATTTTAATATTATTTTATGACGCAAAATAATTAAAAATACGGTACTAAAAGCATGCAATTATTGATAATTTAGTACTAAAAATTTTGAAATGCATGTTGAATGAATTAAATTATGCATAAAATACGTAATATTATGTATTAATGCAAGATCTCTGAAAGGTTTAAATCCCTAAAATGTTATCTATTAAATGCATTTTTTTTAGTCTAAAATTTTTCAACGTAGTTGAACTTCCAACTAAATATTTTAAAATGCTATCCATTTATGCAAATATCTGTATAGGATAAGTCGAAAACTACATAAAACTTTTTCTAATACTTAAAGCAAATCTTTTACTTTAGATAGTAGCTTTATAATTACTAATCCCCTAGTTTAATCCAAGTAATAGGATTAAAAGATTTGTAATGTTATTCCATTACAAAGATAGACAAAAACACTATTAACTTAGCTTCATAAAAGAATAATAAGGTTAATTAATGTTCACAATTTTTTTCATCACAATTAAAGTGTCCGTAAAATAAATAAAGCTTTAAAATATCGATGGACTAGAAATAATCAAATTTCTTTTTCCTTGGAGAAATTAATAAGCTTTATCGACGACATTAAAAAAAACAACATTTTAATAAACTTTTTGATACTTAAAATTGGACAGTTAATCAAAAATATAGTTTGTAAACTTTTCGCTTGCTTACCTTTGAAGTCTCGCAGAGCATGTGGCATATTTTCGCTAAATTTTATAGCAAGATTATTTTAGTGAAAGTGTCGATTGCGTCGTTTACTAGATTATTTTCATTGCATGAATCAAGTACATATAATTGAAAGAAGGAAAACTTCAAATAGCTGTAGGTGCGACAAATGAGTATACTGGAAATTACTGAGAAAAACACCTACACCCTTTATAGGATATCAATGACTTCGCATTCCTCCCAAATTTCAAAGAAACGATTAATGTTCCTAATGGGGTGCATTAAATGTAAACAGTCTCTAAATAGATAATTTAAGGGTAAATGTATAGCTCATTTTTACTGCCGTGCTTTGGGAAATGGTACAATAACGCAAAATTCAGACATGAAATCGCTAATTTTTTTAGCTTAGATAATCGCTAAATCTTAAATAGCGATGAACATGTCTACATACAAAGTATCAAGACCGATATTATTAGCATTGTCGTCTTGCAAATATTTCTGAAATAGAATAACTCATAAATTAGCTAGAGATTTGGCTTCTAGAGATTGTCAGTTTATATCTGCCCGTGTAACTCTTTTGGTTTGTCAAAGAAAAGAAAAGAAAAACCGTTTTCACTGCCATACCCTCAGAAATCCGAGGTTTTATTATAAAAAACTGGCAATACATTTAAGATTCAAAGTTGAAATTGCTTGCTGAGTCATTCCTAATGATCGTGTTGGTTCTTTTTGACGAGTTTTTGCCTCAAATTCCGTCTCTTCCAAAAATTCGCTTTTCCACCTCTTTGCTCTCTCGTGTCCTCACCATAAATCCAGGGTCACCACAATTCCCTCTCGGGTTTGGAGGGTTTATAAAATAAATATATATTACCAATACAGCATCAAAGTTGGCTTTATTGGAGAAAGAAACGTCATAAGTTTTATTTCACTAAAGTCCAATATGTGAACTTTCCGTGATAGAGACGGATTAATGCAATTTTGTCGGGGGGAGGGCGGAGGGCTGTTAGATTGCCGGTGGGGGAGGGCGGTTAGTTAGAAGATTGACATATACATCCATTTTATGGAAGTAAAATAGGATCTTTTGGATTAATTCCCTTTCTTTCAATGAGGGCGGTATCACACCCCCTATAATCCGTCTTTGTTTCGTAATACGGCAGATATCAAGTCTAAAGTCAAATTGTTCCACACTCACACACTTATTTTTACATGGTAATAAATGCAGTTGTGATCTTTTGGTGTAAATTTCGTCTTTGGCACGAACACACGATTTTTATGTAACCCCATAAAAAATCTCCTGGAGTTAGGTGGCCACGGAAGAAGGCGATTGTCGTCGACAGAGTCTCATCTAATCCAACGATGAGAAAGCCCGTTATTTGTATAACAAAACTTGCAATGTTTCTTTCTTGGACAAGACTTTACTAGAGAAAGAAACATTGCAAATTTTGTCTTTCTTCGAGAACAAACTAACTGCCCTTTCCCCACCCCCGACAAAATTGCATTAATCCGTCACTGTCACGAAAGGTTCACATATTGGACTTTTGTGAAATAAAAACTGTAGGATTTCTTTCTCCAATAAAAATGCTCAACTTGTGGCTGTTTAGACGTGGTAAAATTATGAAAGGTTGACCAGTCCTCGACGATAAAAAGGTTGGGGAGAGCTGTATTAAGCGACCCCCCTCTTCCAGCGACCATTTTTTTAAGGCACAGATTTTAACCCTATCTACTTAATGGCCACTCCCGAGAAGTTCCACCATATTCGGCTTTATTACAGCAAATGTGACTTCCGGCATAGTTCTTGTCATATTGCAAATAACAAGAAAAACTGAACAAATAATCCTGCTCCCAGGTGCAAAACACCTGTCATAATTTTCTGCAAAATGAAACGTGCTCATAAAGGCACTTGTTCATTATGGAATTTGTAACGCTTCATTGAAGATTGGATTACTTCGCTTATGTAACAAATATTATTTAAGCAAGTTTCTTTTCTTTTTTTCGTTTGGTTCTTCTAATCAATTTAAGTGTCTAATGTCTATATTTATGCTCCAACAGTGTACTTGAATTTTTTTTAATTAAAAACTGTAATTGTTTTAAACGAGCTTCTGGACCATCCTGTGTGTTTTACTGAACTAAGTAAAAAAAAAAATGATGATCAGTTAGTAGCGTTTTAATTTTTTAAATATTTCTGCAGTTTCGACATTTTGTCCATATTTCCTTGCTATAATTGTAGTAAATATCCACGGACCTTCATGAAAACTATTTATGTCTTTTTACTTACCGTCGCATATAGTACATGTAATATGAGAGGCACGTAAGAGAGCCCAGGGGAAAAGGACTTCACGGACAGCGTTTCTTTGCTCTGGGCAGGAGCGGCTCGGGCGAACTCGGGGTTTTAGCGCCAAGCTGGGCGTCTTGGAGATGACCGTTCGAAATCCCGGGGTGCAGGGAGCAACCCCGGTATACTCAGGTTTTGTTCGGCTGTTGACGCACTAAAGAAGCTAGTGCTGTGGATTGCATTTTACTGTACCATTTCTTTCTTTACAGGCTCTCCAGGCAAGAGAGGCCACGCAAAAATCGCTCTCTTCCGCTGTGTCAGACTTTTTATTAACTCTGTTGAGGTCTTATCACTTGACCTTGCAACCTGCAATGATTGGGTGCAGTGACGTAGCCAAGGGGAGGATAGGGGGTTCATAACCCCCATGATGACTTTTTTGCCATACAAAATGTATATTCTTCACTCCTTTATCACACACACGTATACATATAACTGAGTTGCAGTACTCGTAACCCCCCCCCCCATGAAAAATTTCTGGCTACGCCACTAATTGGGCGAGCCCATATCTGGGACGCAGGAAGTTTTGTTTCCAAGGTGCCAGTCCGACCAAACAGCGGGGACGGACCAAAAATTTAGAATAAAACTGCTAGGGACTGTGTAGTAGTTGCTGTTTTTGAAAGTGAATTTCCTTTTTCTTTAACTACGCAGTTTAAACATATCGGAAGTTTGGGAACAGGCCTTTTTATTTATTATGATATATATATGTATAGAAAGGTAATTTGGGTTTTACTAGTTTGGGTATTGTTCAAGCGGGTACTTTCACTGTAAGTTTTGCTTTCCCATCATACTTGCCACGCGCGCTCTGGAGCTATGTTTTATTTATTTTGTTATTTGTGAGACATCAGGCCGTCGATTCTGAGTTCTTTAGATGTACACGTGTCCCCACGCCTTTGTAGCCCCGGATGCGGGTCATGTTGGTAAATGTGTGTGGTTCGATCAGAGATAAGAGAGAGGCGGAGTTATGTCTTAGCAAACCACGTGGTGTGGTAAGCGTAAATACTCCCGCACATCGAAAATCGAGAGACTTCTGCCACTGGAACTGCTTAATGAGTCCACGCTGATTTTTGTACCCGTCTCCCCTCTCATTTCTCATTCTATATTGTAACTTAAATGTAATGTTTAATAAACCGTTTTACCTGCCTTAAACCTGGAACTTTACTGAAATATCTGACGTCTCAAATAGCCGACAGGATGACTGCCTGTGTGCCAATTAAAATTTTTAAATTGTAAAAAATTAACGCTCAGTAATCTGGGAGACGGGGTACACTGCTTACCCGAAGATGCGGAGTACGCCGGAGATGCGGCGCTATGCCGACTGCCTGCCGATCAGAGATACCCGACTTGCCTCTTCGCCGACTGCAGATATCTGGACTTCTCATTCCCTGCTTTGATGAAACTACTTTCGTCTGACCTTCCATCGAACCCTCCCATGAAGCCCATCGAAAAATTTACGCTCCTGAGTTTTCCATAGCGACTAACGACGCTGATGCCGATACGTAAATTAAAGAAGTGCCTGCCCTCCGTTATCTGATATCATCTTTCTGTACCGTGTTTACCATCCAGAAATCTGTGCCTCCTTATTTATTTTTTTTTCTTCACACGTCCACTGTTATTTTGAAAATCCGATGGAAATCGACGGAGTTTCACTGCCTTCATTGCACCCAAAACAGGCCCCACGAGAAGTGTGTGCAACTGGTGAATCATTTCCCCCTTTTCTCCGTGCCGAATATTTTTGCTTTTGTGCGTGCAACTTTGGTTGACTGAAACTCCTCCTGCCTGCATTGAACTTGTGAGAGAAGATATTTTTGTGTGTGTGTTTTGTTTATTGTTGAAGAATGACGATTTCAACTTGTAGATATTGATTAAGTGAAGTACGTATATTTTCAGAGTTGAAGTGAACATTAGAGCATTGTATTTAAATGGTTATCAGTTGTGTGTGTTCTTTTAAAAGTGCTATTTTAATGTTGATAAAAAAAAAGAAAGAAAGAAAAAAAAGAAAGAAAGAAAAAAAAAGAAAGAAAGAAAGAAAAAAAAAGAAAGAAAGAAAAAGAAAAAAAATTTTTTTTGTATTGATATATCTGCGCTTGTTTTGATTAAAATAGTATTTTCATTAAGGTAAGTTTACAATTTAATTGTGTTATTAAATATTTTATTTCAATTGAAGTTTTATACTGGTCTTACTATTATTAAATTAATGCTTAAATTACTACTACATAACCTATATTTCCTGAAGATTTGAATTTTTGTTATTTGCATACTATGACGTAGTTTAGATTCATTTGATTATTTACCTGAAATGACTTACCAATTGGGAATCTCAACTTGACACAAATTCTAATTTACTTGAGATTATGTCATTTTATTCACTGAAAAGTCACTTGAAAATTTATGACAAATTCATGCACCCGGTACGATAACTTAAATGAAAACAACAAATACTTATTGTGTCAATGTAAATAAAACATTTTCTTGCCTTATATTAGGTTTGCTATGTAGATGTTTTATTTTGAATATTTACTGTGTAAAATTTTTGTGCGCCAAAATGATCGTATATTATTTCCTATATTGAATAATGATGCCAACCATTTTTTTTCATGTAATAAAATTTAAATTTGCCTAGACGGTTAACTAGTAATAGAACCTCTGAGGAGAGTATTCGCCCTCAGATTGTTAAGAAGTACTAGTAATAACCAATTAAGAAAGCACAACAAGACATTGCTAGAAATAAAAAAGTGTCATGTCACATAAATGCAGTACCTCATGCAGGCTATCATTTACTGTATTACCTTGAAAATTTCTTCTAGCAAGCGTTCCTGTTAATACTGCTGTTTCACAGCTATGGTTTTCGAAATTTTCTACACACTACGCACTTTTATACATTGCCTTTACACTAAATAAATTTACTCCATTTTGCCAACTATTTTGCCAAGTTATTTTCATTCCATTCACTTTATGCCATGCAAGCCAAAGCCATAAGTATTTGCCAAAGAAAATGAATGTCAGCCATGTTTATTCCATTTTGTTTAATTATATTACTATATTGTTGTATCCCACCTAGGTTGTAAATATTTTACTTGTGATATTTTGAAAAAAAAAATTGTGCGCACTCATTGTTTTATTGTTTATTGTAAGATTCGTACTATTGCATCATTATGTTTTGTCAAATTTTAGAAACTGCATCCTGCCCCTCAAGTGTTGTACAACATAACTCCAGAATTCTAGTCAGAAAAATTTAAGGTGTCTAAACTTGAAAATTAGATTAGTTCGCAGTTTTAAGATTAGGTTGCAAGGACGTCTGACTCGCAAGTGAGAGACTGGCCACCTCAATGATATTGCTCGCCAGACTTTTGCCGAGGGGGGGGATAATGTAATGTATAAAAAGGTAATTTGGGTTTTACTAGTTTGGGTATTGTTCAAGCGGGTACTTTCACTGTAAATTTTGCTTTCCCATCATACTTGCCACGCGCGCTCTGGAGCTATGTTTTATTTATTTTGTTATTTGTGAGACATCAGGCCGTCGATTTTGAGTTCTTTAGATGTACACGTGTCCCCACGCCTTTGTAGCCCCGGATGTGGGTCATGTTATTAAATGTGTGTGGTTCGATCAGAGATAAGAGAGAGGCGGAGTTATGTCTTCGCAAACCACGAGGTGTGGTAAGCGTCTCCTGCACATCGAAAATCGAGAGACTTCTGCCACTGGAACTGCTTAATGAGCCACGCTGATTTTTGTACCCGTCTCCCCTCTCATTTCTCATTCTATATTGTAACTTAAATGTAATGTTTAATAAACCGTTTTACCTGCCTTAACCCTGGAACTTTACTGAAATATCTGACGTCTCAAATATATATATATATAAACATCCTTTCCTCGAAACAATTGAGGGTACACAGAAAAAGAAGTCTTTTGTTGAATTTTAAGAAAATGTTGGCACTATTTTAACTAAATAATTTTGTTTCAAAAACAACTTCAACAAAAGCGTTGTTGATTGAGCGAAATATTTTATTTATCCTAAAATTTTGGTCTATTAATCCTTCTACTACCATTTCTTTTCATTTTTTTTCTTTGATAAAAAGAAATGAACTAATTACTTTATTAATTCAAATTGAATGCGAAAATCTAAAATATGTTGAAAAACGAAAAAAATAAACCACCAGGGAAACAAGATATCATTAGGCCGTGTAGGCCTGGTTCTAGTGAAATAGTTAAGGTAGCGCTACCATTTTTTTTATTCTACAAAATATCTTTTTTTTCCCACGTAGTATTCATCATTCTTAAACAGAGACTCACAAACCAAAAATAACTCCAATGTAGTATTGTCAAACGTGTAATAATAGTCTGAAGTATGTTTTAAGGTTTTTCATTTCAAACGAAGTAGTTAATGTATAGGGGAATCCAAAAATAAAGCGACTAAAAAATTTAGGGGAGTTAAAGCACATAATAAGGCTTCAGAATCACATAGCAATGCGGAATCAGAAACATATTGTTTCACTTAAAACTTAAATATCGCTTAGTCTGATACATTGTGAGCTTTACACGAAAGTTCTCCTTTTATCATTCGATAAGTTGAATTCTAGTAAATATTCAAATCATTTACAAGAGTTAAGCGTTTACAAAAAATTTAAAACACACGTGCTTCCACAACGAAATTTGTGCCACAAAATTACGCAGTCTTTGAGTGAATTTTACAATTGCCCCCACATGGTTCAGTGGGTAGCTAATAAGATACGTCTTTAGTTAGGAAAATTAGTTTATTCAACAACTTATGCCCTTCCGCAGATTGTGTTTCATCACTTCGTTGTCGTGAATGATTTGGAGAGTGTATAGTATGTGTCCCTGTTCTAATCTCAAGGTAACAGAAGCGTGTCTGGAAAATGCCTCCGTTGAGACATAATTGCTACAAATGTAGCAAGTTCAGCCTGGCAGAACTGAATGACCCGAATAATTATTTCTCATCAATCAACGCTAAAACAAGGGAGAAATGTCTAAAATTGAAACTACATACAAAACGGATGATTAAACAAATCAGAATATATATAATTTAGGCTATACTTTACTGAATTATAACTATAGTATTGAAATTACCCAGTGTTTAAAAAAAAAATCTTCAAATGTTTCTCGATTCATTCTGTATTGGTCTCATATTTACTGAATGCGGCTTCCTCTTACACTTGTCAGACTAAGTAAATAATATTTAACACAAAAAACACTTAGAAATCTAGTGTTTAATTACAATAAATTAGATAATTCAGATGTTGCAGCCGGTCCTATTTTTTAAAATTCCTATCTCTATAAATAATAGAATAAAATAGTCTGCTGCTTTAACAGTTGTTAAATGTTCTTTTATATGTTAAGGTTTCGCCTATCAAACCATTAAAATACTAGGCTATGTAAATAAAACTTTGATGAAGGTAGGAATTAAAAAAAAAAATAGGACCGACTGCAAGGCCTGAAACTTTCAATTAAGTAAGAACAGATGGGCATCTTATATTACACTGCGTATTTGGCACCAAAATCGACTATTTATACTATACGCTGGGAATGGCAACAACCAGATGTAACCACTAGCGAGTGCATTTCCGTTTTACCCTTATGATAACATCGCCCATCACCAACTCCGCCAAGCTAAATTATTTATATATGTTACCATTGAATTAACGAAGTTAATAAAGTAAATATAATCTATTTATACAGGGTGTACCTAAATTGTTTCAACAAAATATTATGGGAGATAGGGCACATAATAAAGAATCAGAATTGCATAGCAATGTGGGATCAAAAATGTTGTCTTCATGTAGCTGTTAATGATCACTTTATGAAAAATGTAGAAATGTTCGTCATATTTCTTAAGAAATTTTCGTATGCAATGGGCTTGTCTCCAAAAATTTCATCCAAGAAATGAACTAGAATTTTTAAACTACGAATTTTAGTCATTTTTTTTTCTGTGAAAAATACGTTAGTTTTCGACAAACAATGGTCGGAAAGTTCACTTTTGTTCCAGCACCAGTTCCAAAGTGATTATTAACAGATACACGAAGACAGCCTTTTCCCCACATTGTTATGTGATTCTGATGCCTTTTTACGTGCCCTATCTCCCATAGTATTTTGTTGAGCCAATTTAGATACACCATGCATATTATATTAATGTATGCGGTACCAAAATCGACAATGCTTCTACGTTGGGAATGTGGACAATTAGATGTAAACATCAGCGGGTACTTTTCCGTTATGATAACATCACTCATCTCCAACTCTACAAGTTAAATTATTCGCACCTGTTGCCATTAAAAAAACGAACTAATAAAGTAAACATAACAAATAGATACTAGGTTTCTATCCTTGGAACATTTTAACACATTATTTTATTAGCTATAACGATATACATGAGCGGGAAAATTGATGAAATATAAATCTACGTAGGAGGCATGAAATTTACAATGTCTATCCATATTTCTAAAAGCATTGTAAACATTGTTAATAATAGGAACCAGGACCACATATTAAATAATGTAACCATACAATAAAAACACCAGATTGCTAACTTTGGTACATCAACACCATCAACACTGGTAGTATTATTACAACTGAAAAATAACCATTAGCGGAAAGATGGATTCATGAAGGGAACTGAGTACACTGAGCACTAATTCGAGAAAGCCCGCATCTTCTGTAATTAAGAAATAGTTATTCGCAGGAATTTGTGCCAGTACTTGGCACGGCCACCTTTAGCTATTATGACACTGAAAATTTGTAGCAATACCTAACCTAACCTAAATAAATGTTTAATGACAAATACTGTTAAAACAACGAAGCACGACTTTCGTTGAAATGAGTACAATAATGAGTACACCAACACAGTACTAAGTACAAAGAAATATAAGATACGGGGCGACGGAGATGGCCGCCTTGTCGGCTAGTATACGGATGAAGCTCAGTACATTTTAAAAGTGGCAAAAAAAAAAACGAATTCTAGCAAATGATACTAGCCAAAAATCCCCGTATTTTTTATGCTAGTTACATAAGATTTTTTATTATTTTTGCTAAAAAGCACTCCATCATCTGAATACATTTAAAGAAAAAGTTGTCTGAATAAGTTAGCGGAAAGATGGGAGATGAGAAAATCGTTCAAATAAAGATGCATTTAAGGGAAATCCCCGTATTTTTCATGCTAGTTATATAAGATTTTTTATTATATTTGCTAAAATGCACTCCATAATCTGATTATTAGTAAGATGTATATTTGATGTATATTTTATTAGATGTATATTTGGTTTGATAAAATCTATATGCTTCCAAATGAATCTATAACCATCAGACATACAAGGTTAAATGTTATTTTCAGATTTGATTCAAGGTAAATACTATTTTAATTCCGATTTATAGTTTTTGCTGCGTCCTTTACAATTACTTTAGATATGATCAGAAGTATTACTGATTATGAGTACTTAGGCAAAATAATAGATTAAAATATGAATAAAGTCTCAGTCTACTGAATAAGTCAATTGCTCGTTCTTGAATCCGTAGTGTGTTTGTAATTGAACGAAAAATTAGTGATGTGTGTTTGTGTCTTAAACATCCCTGAGAAAACCACATTCACCGTTAATTTTTGGTAAATGTTTGTTTGTGGGATCACGGCCGATCAGCTAGTAGTGGGGTCTAGGCCGAGGGGTGGGGTGCCCTCCGTGGGGGAGTCTTTCTAAGGGGTCCTACTCCGTATTTATGCGGTAAATGTAGGTCGCGGGTAAATTTGATAAATTTTTGATAATTTATCCTACTTACCAAATTTAGTGGTAATTATACATAATTATCGGATTAATCATATTTATCGTAATACATGTACAGGGTGTTTCAAAATTGGAGGAACAAACTTCTAGGAGGGGTAGGTTACACCAAGATAATTCAGAATGACATAGCAGTGTGCAGTCAGAAACGTATTCTTCATGTACCTGTTAGTAATCAATTTGGAAGAAGTGTTGAAATTTGGGTCTAATTTCTTAACCAAGTTTCATAAACAATGAGCTCTCCTCCGACAATTTTAGCCATGTAATGAAAAAAAAATTGAATTAACAATTTTTATCACGTGCAATTTGTAAAAGATGCATTAGTTTTTAGAAAAATCGTGGTCGGAAATTTCACTATTATTTGAAGGTCTTCTAAAGGGATTATTAAAAGGTGCATGAAGAGGACGTTTCCGACCCTACATCACTATGTGATTCTAAACCCTGTTGGAGTAACCCACCCCTCCTAGAAATTTGTTCTTCTAATTTTGGGACACCCTGTATATACATATACTATCAGTGGCGTAGGCAAAGGAGGATAGAGGGGTCACAACCCCCCTTAGGAATTTTTTGACATACAAAATGTATATTCTTCACTCCCTTATCACACACACGTTTACATATATGTGAGTTGCAGTAGTCGTAACCCCCCCCCCCAATGTCAAGCTACGCCACTGTATACTATACATAAGGTGTCCCATAATGGTTGAGAGAAACTTTAACCCTTTAACGCGTAGTGTTCCCGTTCTGGGAACACCAAACTCTGACGTTTTGACTGTTGCCAGTCACGAAGAATAGATTTGATTTCTATCAAAATAGTTGCGGGTGGCATAGCTCCACGAGAATCCTTAACTTTTTAGCACGTCATTTCCTGTAAAAAAATGGTCACGATTATTTTTAACGGCACTGACATCTGCTGAAAAATGGAAGAATGCGAGAACAGCTGGATAGATTGCCCAATGCTGACAAAAAGGGCCAGCCGTTGCCATCGCTCGACTTAACTACTAGAAAGATGGCGGACGGTCGAAACATTCATCACGTGCCACAGATCTAGAGACTCCTTTTTTGACGACAGCTGGCTGTGCTTTCAGCATTGGGAAAGGGTTACGCCTCAAAGGGTAGGAGGAGATAGAGTACATAATGAAGAATCCAAATTGCATAGCAATGTGTGATCAGAAAATCTGTTTTCACTTACCTGTTGATAATCACTTTGTGAAAAATCTTGATGTGTTCATCTAATTTCTTAACCAAATTTCATAAACATTGTGCTTGTCTCTAAAGTTTTATCCATGAAATGACATAGAATTTTTAAACTATCAGTTTTAGTCACGCGTTTTCTGGGAATGATACATTAGTTTTTAACGAACAATGGTCGGGAAGTTCACTACTATTTCAGCACTTGCTCCCAAGTGATTATTTACTGCTATATGAAGATGGCCCTTCCGACCTCGCAATGCTGCGTTATTCTATTCTAAATCCTTATTATGTGCCTTACTTCCTTTTAAGTTTGTCTCATTCGTTATAGATCTAGAACACTTTATATTATGAGTATTTTTAAGGTTATGTTAATATTCCTTTTCCCTTATGAATGTATTTTTAAAGAGGTTAGCTGCTCATTTTGCGCATTATATAATTGTTATTCTTTACATAGATATATATCTAATATGTGTGATGATCAGTAGATTATGAAAAACTCTCTGACCCAAAAGGCTTCTTTGTATCAGTACTCATCATGTCTTCATTTATCAGCACTCATCACATAGGGTCAGGTGTGGTAATGACGACCAGCGGAATTTTTAAATAATCTATAAATGATAATATTTCGGCACAAAACTTGTAATGTATTTTTCGTGATAGGTATCTTAATATTAAGTATTTTTAAGGTAGTAATAATTGAAAAACAAACACCATGTCAAAATTTTCAATAAACGGATACGACAGTTCGGTGTTCAAAGTTATTTGGCGCAAAGGAAAAATTTTTAATCGAACTAATTCACATTAAAAAGTATGTTGGTGATGTATTTAAGATCCCTCGACATATTTTTTATTTTTCTAACATTGTTAAATATTTTTTTTTATTTATGGTCATAGTTACACCACAGTTTTTTTGTTTAAGTGGCGTAGTTACGACCATGTATAAAAACATAGAAAAGTTATTCTGATATGAAAAAGCACACGGTTGCTTTATGCCACTTTAAAACGGTAAGAGAAAACAATTTAACAATTTATTTGTCACATGTTTAACTTAAAAATAAATTATAAAATGGAAATTTTGGTATTGGCTTTTTAAAAAAAAATTTTGACACTTAAAGCTAATTGTAATGGCCTGTGAACAGGCCTAGAAGTACATTCCAAGACATTAAAATCCTACTAGATAAGAGTTTGTAATAAAAATAAATGAGCCACATAAATACAAAAAATTCATTTAGACCATGGGCATTTCTTTAAAACAAACACTTGCTTTTTCACACGCAAATAATCGTAAAAATAGGCGATATATCAAGAACAGCAATATTTATTCTAACTTTATTGTTATTTCTTTATTTTATTCTTAAAAAGTCAAGAAAACATTACTTAATACAATTTCTTTACATTTTTTTCAGCATTTCTTACATTAATATTTTTCCTTGTCTAAAAAGACTGACTTTCAGCACATTTTGGCAGAAAAATGCCATTTTAATTGAATAAGTAGTAATTATAACCTTATTACTGTATTTTTATCAATTATTCCCTCACTACCGAGGGAGGAGATAACTTTATGACTAACAAAAACAAGAATAGTCGTCTCAATTGCTCCACCAAAAATTGTAAGCTTAATTATACAAAAAAGTCAATTGACTCATGATTACCTCATTGGTAGTTGTAATTGTTTGGGTAATTACGACCAACTCCTTGAATTTTAATCAAATTATTCTACGGAAACAAAATTTTTAATTTGTTTTTAAAGGGTCATGGTTTTTTTCATAATTTATGAAAGCAATATTTTACCAATAATTAAAAGAATAAAAAATTCCCAAAATTGAAACTTACAAAAAGTAGTCGTAATTACCCCCACCTGACTATAATTCAAATAAATGAGGCGACATTTCTGTAGAATTTCATTTAGTAACAGTAGTAATCCCAGCTAACAATTTTGCTCGGGTTGTCATCGGCCACGTACCCTACCGATGATGGCCCGAGTAAAATTGCTAGTAGGGATGGATATGTGCGTTAAGGATACTCACTGAATATCCTTTTGGCTGCCCCTGTAAATCAGGTTTAAATTTTCTTATGCTTACAATTTTCAGCATGAAACATTAAATAGAAAAACATGATTCAGACTATTGAAATATTTTACATTGTCTCGGAAACTGATTATAAAATATATTCATTTATTTTGTTGACTATGAAGATGTCATTCAAACTCACTTTAACCTAATAATGAATAAACAGCATATCTTTAGAAAAATGTAAAAGAATAAAAAGTTTAAATGATGATAGTATGTCTGAGTAAGTAGCATATATCGTCATAAACCTCCTATTTTCTTTTGTTTGAAATAAAATCGCACCATTAAAATAATATTCAAATAATTCCCATTCCTAAATATAATGAATCACATTTATTTTTCGTGACAAAATTTGCGTGTAAAATATCAATAAACGTTACACGCTCCATTTTCCGTTAGGAAACACTTAGCAATAAACCTCAATAGCGTACTATATAAATTCAATGCCAATTCATTCATATTTACGGCAATTAGACTACAAAAATCGGTTTATGTTTACATACCCGAAGTAATATTTGCTTTTATTTCGGTAAAGTTAACAAAAGAAATCACGCGCATTGTCTTGATATGAAACGTGTGTTCTCTTCACAAAACCACACCAAACTAATTAGCGCAATTGCCTGATCAGATCTGAATTTTGACTATTCGAAGTCCAGATATAAATAGACTCATAAACATTTTGAACAAAAGAAATTGGAAATTGTTATACATATATTGCGTTAGGAGTATATCTAACGGAAGAAAATCTGACTTCCTCTTTCCTTAGACTTATCTTACAACGTTATGCAAGAGTGTTTTCAAAGAGTACAATCGCATAAATGCTGTGGAAGAGATTGTTTTCACGGAGGATACTTTTTCCCAGCACATATTATCCAAGATGCTTTTTAATATGGTTTATTTATTTATTTATTTACTAGAAGTCAAAGGCCGTTATGGACGCATTTACAACGGGCGCTAGTAAAAACATTTGACGAAAGAATGTGTCCACCCAATACATTTCATCTTCGTCCACATAAAATAATTAACTTCGTATTTAATTTTTATTATATACTGAAATCGAATTTCATGCACTTCTGGAAACGCGCGGAAAATTTCGCATTCGAACAATTTCGTTTTGTGTAGCCCATCTTATATCAATGCTTCAAGCAGACGATTATTTTAATGAAAAAAAAAAAGTAAACTATGTTATCTGGAAAAACTATTTTAAACGAACTGACTTCCCTTCAAAACCTTCCTGATGACGTCATTCTCACTTGAAAAACCTGATTTTTGTCACTCAAATGATAAACTTTTTTCACTCTCGGAAATAAAATGTAGCTGAAAATAGCAAAAAATCGCTTAAAAATGACGGAACGGGTGGATTTTCAGATTTTTAAGGTAGCGCAGATTGCTCTGTATATTTTTATACATAATTATGAAAAATTTCAAGCGGATTGTACAAACGGTGTTGGTGTTATTACTTTTTTCGTTCTTAGCTTTTTCATCTTTTTGGAGTAATGGTGGTAAATGTTTTATATCTTGGGTGAGTTGCCCGGAATGGTTACAGAGTGAGTCAGGGATCAGCCTAACTATATAGTAGGATTTTTCAAAAAATTTCTGATTTTTCTGCTAAACCTTTTACAATTACAATACAGGGAATACAATCTGATTTCTTTTTAACAATAATGCAAGGTTCAAGATAGGGTTTTTGTTTCTCCCTTTGCTACATCCTCACGTTATTGAACGATATTTTTAATCAAAATGTTCGCTTTATTTCTACTTCTGTTTTGGAATTCTAAATTTTCAAACCCTAAAAACCTATTTTATGATCCCAAAGATACATAGTAGATATAAACTTTAATTATAGTATTAACATTGCATTAAACTGAACTTACAATATCTTTTTAGTTGAAAGATGGTTCAAAAATATAAATGGAATATTATAAGAATTAAATTAGAACTTGTGTCTTAACTTCTTTTTTAAGTCTGTAGATGGCAGCACCAACTTTTAAGTCAGTTGATATTTTTCATTAAATAAACAACGATTTTGTTTTCAATGCGTATAAATATATGTAATTTATAAATGTAATTATTTTAATACACTAATTAAAAAATGTATACTGAACTATAATATTATTGCTGAAAGTTTTTGCAGGCAGAGGACGTTAAATCATATGAATTATTCTAAATAGGTTCTTTCAGGATGTTTTTGTTTCAATAATAGCCCATAGATGGCAGCAGTAAGTTATACAAGCGTCTGATTACGAATATTATATATTACTTTTAAAAGTCGCTTTTTGTTGCAATGAACGGAAAATTAAAACATTTATTAAATCTCATTGCAGTATGCCTTAAAAAAGTTTATATCAGTTGATACATATATCATCCGATGAAACAAATTAATCTTAATTGAGTAAGCATGCAGGTAGACCAATTATTTTACCCAATACAAGAACTTTTAAATATAAACTTATTGTTGAAAAGTTTTATTAAAAAATTGCTTTCTAAAGACATAACAATGCATGAAATTTTTTCATGCAATAGATCTAGTTTCGATCTCCGTCAGGTGCATACTATATAGATTAGGTGGGGTTAGATTATTAATTAAGGCAAAGATGCACCAGGGCAAAACTCAAAACTCTCCCTAAGGGGTGGGGGATGCTTCGGGCAACAGACTTTTTTAAGGAGTTCTAACGCGTATTCAAATTACATCTAGAGAAAACTACCCCAAACTCCAGACTGTTATATCGACAGCCGCGCAGTAGACCAGAGCACCGGACTTTTAAACATCAGCTGTCTACCAGTTTCAATAGTCTTAATCACTCGTCTATTGGTCGGCCATTGTGCACGTTATAGTAAGAATCTGTATAAAAAGGGAATACATGATGAGAATTTTGGCAATTTACCTAGCACTGCTTGTTTGCCTGCGCAATGGAAATTTTGGGAGGTTTCTTCCATTTTATATACAACTAAGAAGCAATTCCCCGGGAAAGCCCTAGGCATCTGCACCACATTTTCTGAGAAAGGCAAATAATAAATAAAAGGCTATTATATTCAGTATTTCAGTTCTTCGAATATAAAATAATCATTAACATCCTCAATCCTCATTTACCAACAGTTTCTTCTCTACATGCTAATGTTGATATTATATAATTTCGAAAAAAAGCATCCACAAAAAACACTTATTCGAACGCCTTTTTTTGTTCCGTTAACTGGTGGCATTTGGAGAGTGCTTTATTATTTATAATACCAAAGAGAGTAAATAGAAGTATAACTCAAAGAAAAGAATTTTAAAAAAATGAAAAAAAAAAGATGATGTTATCACTGCCACCATTTCACAGTAGTTTGCAATTTTTTGAGTCGGCAGCGTAATTCAATAATATTATATTTCTTCCCTTTTTGCTGGTAAATGAAAAATTTCATTCCGTATATTTGCAATTTATGTAGTGTTATTTTGCTTATTTAATACTATTATTATTAATAATAATACTAATACTATAACTACATTGTGAACATGAAATATTGATTAAAAACTCACCAGCTGCTTCAAGTTATAAAAGTTCCACTTAGAAAAAAGACCTTCCTAATCCTGTACAGCCAATCCAGTAAATTAACTCGCTCTAACTTAAAAACTTGATGATCTTTTGCTACATTTTTTTAATTAAAACTTTCAGTTAAGCCTCTTAAAACCATGAAATTTCTAAAAAGTGTTCATCATGCTAGACGTACTACTTATATATATCTCCAGATACCAGTCTGTAAAAATTAGGGAAGACGGTCCAGTCAAATAATAACCTCAAAACCACATCTCAGAGGGAACGAAAAAAAAAAGTGTGGCAGGCAAAATTAACAGAATCTATGTTGTGACCGGTCAGTACGTCAAGACAGAATAATACAGAATAATGATTGCAGCATGTTGCTCTAACCTGTGCTTGCGTAAGTTATTTCGGTTCTTTTGCACACAAGGAGGTAAGTCTTTCATCTCACAAAACACTTATGAGTTTTGACTCATTTCATGGTACATAAACTGAGCACAGTTACTATTTGGTTAATAAAAACGACTTTATTTAACTTGGGAGTGCTTTTCTAATGGCATAAAAGCTATTTTTTTTTCCCTGAACTGAAATACGATTTAAGAAGAATTCCAGGAAATTAGTTGCAATCACTAAACTGCAAACTGTGCTTGAAATTGAACATAAAATTAAAAGAACAAAAAGTGCATAACATTATGCAATGAATATTACTATTGAATGTTTATAATATGGTTAATTTGATGTATATCTGCCAAAAAAAAAGGCCCACTTGTACATTTTTCGGCCGTCGTTCGTCGCACAGCAAAGTTACAGATACCAATCGTTTACGATTGACGCACACTTTAATTTGCTATGCATAAAAATTGCGTAAGGGGCCATCTACATATTAAAATTCGCACCAACTTTTTTTTTCTCAATAGATTTCACTCATAGATCCCTTTTCTCCCCTAGATTTCACTTCATATTTCAAAAATTTAGCTCATTTTAACCCCGGACACCCATTTTCAATAAATTTGGACAGAAAATGAGTGAGTTATGAGCACCCAAAATCCCCCTCCCCCTATGTTAAAATATTTTTTCATACTTCAATTCATATCTCATATGATATTGGTATTAAGAAGCTGATTTTTATTCGCACTATTAGAACTAAACGACCCAAACATAATTTAATGTTATTATGATTTTTAATAAATCATTAGGATGAATTATGAATTATTAAATTAATATTAAAAAAAATTATGAATAGCGACCTAGCCAAATTTCGCTGGAAATAGATGCAGAAATTAATGTTACATGGCTGTGCAAAATTTCAAATTTTTACGTTCAGTAGTTTAATTTATATTAAATAAAATGTGTTATTTTCATGAGTTAAGAGACCATATATAAATTTATTAAGTGAAAATTTTTTGAAAATTGCATAAAATAAATGTAAATTAGATTTATTTTGTGCAAAAACACAGTAAAAGATACCAGTATTAAAAATATCAAATTTTGAAGCAAATAAATTAGAGGTTTTTACAGTTTGTTGGGGATCCTATAAAGCGTGTATTGTTGCGTCCGCTACCATATTCCCCCAAATAAAATATTTTCCAGCTATAGAATTAGATGCAGTAGATGTATGTCTTCTAATACAAAGTCCTATTTATGAAAAACTAACATCCTCAACTTTCCAGGCATGAATGTGACCTTTTTTAATATCGGAAACATTAGGTCTTTGGAATTCCCCATACTTTATCAAACATTCAAAATCACGTTTTTCTGTAAAAAAAATTTCATCTAACTATAAATTAAAATACCGCCAAAGTCTTAAGAATATTGCACATTGCAGGCGATAGTATTTAATGAAGAAAGTGAAATAACAAACACAGTGATAATATTGGGTCGGCAAAAAAGTAATTGCGTTTTTTACATGAAATTCAAACAAATAAATTTTCAATCATGAAACCATTCTTTAAGTTCGACCATAGCTGAGTCGAGCAATATTCATGCTTGTAGTCAGAAGAGCAGGGAGCAGCCTCTAACTCCTGCCAACATTTCAGCTGTCTAAGAGAAACATCAAGGGAAACACTGAATAACGATTTCAAAATTACAAAGATTTTCAAAATCCTTAGCAGTCATTTTGCATTTTTCCCTTAAATCATATGTACGAACCAAGGAAGTTATGAACTCACGGGTCATTTGGACCACAGACTAAATATTCTATTCTACTCTTGATATTCTCAGTACAAAAAACTTATTGAAAAACTTTGAGATGGGAACAATATTTTCCTTGAAAATAATATTAATTTCTTTTAATTCTCGCGAGAGAAATAAATGAAAGGCGAAATTTTCGGAACCTACAAATAGCGTTTTTCAATTTGCAGAAAGTCCCTTAAAAACGCGCAAAAATGAATTCGCAATATCTCCGGAAATTATCGTAGAAAATTGGTGAAAATTTATATTTAGGGTAATTTGAAGGTTTTCTTTCGTTTAATAAAGTCAAAATATGGGGTTGCTATTGAGAAAAACGAAGTTGATGCAGAATTAAATATGAAGACTGCCCCTTATTCAAATTAAATTAATAGTAAATTAAAGTACGCGTTATTTGCAAACGAATGGTATATATAACTTTGCTATACGACGAACGATTCCGAAATAAAGAGCAAGTGGGCCTTTTTTTTTCCCCGCAGCTGTACATAATGTTACAAAGTGCTGCACAATTGTCACTTTTGTTTTGTGTAAAATATTTTAAAATTAATGGCTCTATTATTTCTTGAAATAATGCGTACATCTTTTTTTACAAGTAATACATATTTTTTTTTTACTTAATAAACTTTAAATAAGGCTTTTTCAGCAATAAAGACAACAAAAACGGCAATATCAACAATAACGGATAGTGACGAGAATAATAAAAACCTTTGCTTCAACTAATAATATTAATATTTAGTATGTTAGTATTTGAAAACATAGAAAACCTTCATACGTATTTGAAAGAAAACGTAACCGTTGATGTTTGAACATTTAAAAATGTAGTTTAATATAGTTTGAAATACTAAATTTTGACATACCAAATTATGACAGCGAAAAATTGTCTAGCATTCATAAACTCGAAAGTATTAACAAATCACAAACACTCATATAGGCATCTTGAGTGCAAACTTAAAATTAATATTTCTCTAAAAAAGTCGAAATAATATTGAAATTCCAGTAGATCTGTAACTTCACGTACTCACTAAAACTTCTCATGTATCCTTATGATGAAAAAGAGATAGCGCAAGAATAATTACGTGTTTTCCACAACTAGTAGTTAGTTGTAATAGTTGAAGAACAGCAACATATTAGTATAATTATACTGCATTTGTATCGCATGTGAAACAGTTCTGATTGTTTGTGAGTGCTTTTCTAGACATGCAACTGGCATTAAACAAATCTCAGGGACAAAGTATATTTTAGTCATGAAAGTATTCTAGAAGGTGTAGATAAGCTATTGTTTAATTCAATATATATATATATTTATATGAATTATTATCAAAATGTGGATTAAAAACTGATCTCGCAGTTCAAGGCAAAAAGCATGCGTTCTGTGTAGAAAGCTGATGAAACTTTTTGTTCATTTATTTATTTATAATTATATTTTCCTACTTTTTAAAGAAAAAGATAGTTAAAAGTAATAGTTAAATAGTTTTCAATTCACCAAAAGTGTGTTTTTCTGCACTTTAAATTTAAGTGCTGATGCCAGTTAGCATGGGATCACTTTCAAAAATTTTTGTCTACTCATCTGACAAGTCATGTGCAAAAGTAGCTTAAAGTATCTTTGTTAAGCTACTCCAAAATGCATAAAACAGATCCAACATGTCCTAGACTATGCTTAGAATTCTGCTTTTTCTGCTTCTAATTGAATATTGTAAATTGCATTGAGAACTGCATCGTTTTACTTAAAGTACACAGGGTGTTCCTGAATTCATGAGCCAAATTTTAATAAACTTGAAAGAAATGTTGATCTAGTGTGTTCAAGCTACATTGTATTGTTGTCAGTGGCTATAAGAAAATGTTGCACCGTAAAATAGTTCTTGAAAACAGGCCTACCTCACTATTGTAATGCACAGTATTGAAATGCTGTTTGCGTACAAGTACTGAATGAAGTATTTGAATTTCAGGGATTTATTATAAGATGGGTACAAGGTATGCATAAGATATTATGATAACATTTTAAACAATATGCTCTTGAAATCTTTATATTAACAAAGATTCGAACTGTGCACTCTGTGGGATTGTGCCCCTCGAGTAGCTGATATCACATCACTGTGCATCTTAGATTAGCGAATAAGAACAGGTATTCAGATGAATGTATTCTCTAAATCATTCCAGTAATGTATTCCCTAAATCAGCGTTTCCCAACCGGTGGGGCGCGAAGCGTTAGCAGAAGTGGGGGGATGCGAAACAGCAAAGGGCAAGAGATAATGCATTTTTTAAAAATCATCTTACTTATTCTTATTTTTACTACAAAACATATTTATTTTCGCTTAAAATGTTTCTCAAACTTTACTGATAAAATTATTTTGTAGAAAAGCGACTACGTGTTCATTGCTGAAGAATGAAAAACTGAATGTATGCTTAAAAAGGTGAGGGAGGGGGACGCCACCATAAGTAAGCCTTTGTTGGAGGAGCGCGACGTTAAAAGGTTGGGAACCGATGCCTTAAATAATCGATCAGCCAAAAATCTGGCGATCGATTAGTCCTTGGAAGCATGTCATACAGTGCATTCAACACGATGATTGCACGTTGTTTCTTTTAAAGAATGACTAAGAACTAAGTGTACCGAAGAAGATGGAGTTGTAGAAATTCAGCAACGTAGTGAGCGCCACCGACGCATCACCAAGATAAAAAAATTTAACGACATCCCACATAATTGCTTACGGGGCGATGCCAAATCATGAAGGACAGTCACCAAGTGATGTTATCGCTGTTATACCATCTCACTAATATAATTGTGTGTTATAAACGATATTCTTCGCCACATTGCTGAATGACGTCTTTATACAACCTTGCTGCCACACCATTTCAATTGGTCACTATTTTGACTAGTCTTTGCTAGTTGCAATTTGTTTTGTTTTGCCAAGAGAGGACAGCTTACGTCACTGAATGTGTCGTTTAAAGCTACATATACATCCTTCCCGCTATAATTTGGATCCTTATCAGAAGGTGGGAGACTTATGAATCTAGGCACCTCTCGGAAACTACTAGCGACCGCCGAGAGGACTTTCGGAACCAGGGATTTGACATATACGTATACTGCATGTACACGGTGGTCTTCAGTGGTACGTCAGAATCGAACCCGCAACCTTCCGGTTATGAGCCCAACGCCTTAACCAACCACTGGGATACCACAGCCCTTCTAGTTGCAGTTTAGCTGCTTTAGTAATTGTTACTGGCCGAGTGGCAAGCCGAACGGCTAGATACTTAACCATGATTTACCAATTGTTACATAACTGTGCACTCTAATATTTAGGAAAGAGGAGGTAGGGTTAAAAGCAACTAAAATTCGTCTTTTTTTCCATTAATACATCCTGCTGTAGCTTTCTCCAGCAAAACAGGTTTAGAAGCTCAATAACAAAGGAATGATGCCTCTCGAGAAATGTAGACCGTCTCGAAATAAGAAGTGAGAATATAACAAAAAGCAGAACATTCATTAAAGATGAACAATGGTCATTTAAACATATTCTTTACATTAAATGCAGTTAAGGAAGGTTATGCTTTCAAAATTATATTGATGTCCTGCACTGAAGCTGCTTTTGGAAAGTTTTAAAGCGTAGTGAAATTAAATCTTTCCATGCGTTGTTTTACTTGGATCTTTTAAGATCATATTTTAATAGTTTTTGAACCGCTCTTTGAGACTAGTGGCAAAAAATAAAAGATAAAAGACTTCTATGCAAAAAGTAAAAGACGAAGTGGAAATGCTGGTGATTCTGGTTTTTTTTTTTTCCCTCAAAGCTTTTGTTCACTTCTTCCATATTCTTGTGTGCTGAGAATGGTACGATTTTTATCATTTATTTTTTTTTTACATTGCTATGTTTGCAATATGATACACACACAAAAAAAACCTCTCGCAATTTTTACACGTATGTATTAGAATTAGATAACGGGGATTGTCATTTGCAAAACTTACATAGAGTCAAATACATTGCATATGAACATTAGCGTCCTTTGACGTCAGTGTTTATTCCAGAAATCCAATATCTATTCTATACACCCTAACCAACAGCCTATTTCCTTCCTGGAACCTTTGTCTCGTAATACGGACTAACAGCTAATGCCGTAATCTGGATTTTCTAACCACGATAAACGTCAGTGGCTCAATGCTTCTCATAAAGCAGTCTTTTGAATGATATTTCATTCAGATTTCTACTGCCGACCTTTCTGGTTTACAGCGTCGCTATTATTCTACACCTCGCCTTTACCAAAATAAACCACACGCCAGCCAGTCGATACAGAAGATACACTTGTTTATTGTTTTTCCAGGCGAGACTTTCAGCAGTGAGTACAACGTTACCTTTTCATTGGCTACTGTACATTTTTCTTGGGCTTAAAATGAGAAATTTCCTCTAAGTGAAAGAACAATGTCGGTAATGCTTAACCCTTTGCGGCACAACCTTTTCCCAATGCTGAAAAAAGGGCAGCCGTTGCCATCACTCGACTTAACTACCAGCAAGATGGCGGACGATCGAAACGTTCATCGCGTGCCACAAATCTAGAGACCCTTTTTTTGACGACAGCTGGCTGTGCGCGCTTAGCCAGCTGTCGTCAAAAAAGGGTCTCTAGATCTTTGGCACGTGATGAACGTTTCGATCGTCCGCCATCTTGCTGGTAGTTAAGTCGAGCGATGGCAACGGCTTCCCATTTTTCAGCATTGGGAAAGGGTTGCGCCTCAAAGGGTTAAGAGAAAAAGAAGAGAAATAACGACATCAAAATAAAACATCTGATGGCCACAACACTTTAGAGCAGTTGTATTGGGCAATGCCAAATCTGCAAATACCCGCCCGCTTGAAAATAAAAAAAAAAATAATAAAAAGAGGAGAGAAAGAAGAACGTAACAATCGTCAGCAAGACTTAAGTCAAGTATAGCAAAAGTAAAATTACCTATTTATGACATTAAATATTTAATCTTTATTTGAAGGACATAATAGATCGTCTCGCCTGCAAAGCAAAGGAACTATAAATTTTTGATGATTATTTTGGAATTAACAAAAGCATACAGTTAACAGTTAATACCTCACAAGGACAACTTAGAGCTGTAAATGCCATTGAAGGATTCTTCAACCAAGCTCGATCACAGCCTATGGATCCAGACAGGCAGAGTCAACTACTTTTGCCTTGTTGAACTATCATTTTTTTTTTTTTTTTACAGTATTGAAAAATATACTTCTTTTTAAACATTTTAAATGTGAAATTTGGACACTTTTTTATAATAATAGGAATAGATACAAAAAAAAACTTTGAAATAAATTTGAACAAAAAGAAAAATTTGATTTAAAATACCGATGGCTGGGTGGTTTGTCTTATAATGAGTTCTTTTTTTTTTTTTAAATGTTCGTTGTCCTGCTTACAGTTAATACAAACTCTATACACTGCTTTACGTTTTCGTGTGTCATGCAGCTCAGCACATTTCTAATAACTGCATACAATAAGATCTAGTGGCAACTCGTCGGTCGTCTGCGCTGCTGCAGATACAATCAAAGAAACTCCTTGTGCTTTCGAGATTTGTCCAGCAATCAATGCTCCGTCGGTGAGAAGCGTGCAAACTTTGAGCATCTGCAGTAAGTATATTAACTGTATTCGTCCAGTACGCCATTTGTACTCATGATGTCTATTAAATGTTTCCAATGAATCAAGATCTATGGTTCTTTCAGATCTTCTACCTTTGTTACCACTTTCCCTTGACGTTTTCCGATCATGGGTTGCTGTAAATATCTCAATCCCTATGATCTTCTCCCTACCTGCCTTTAAAGTTTATTGCAATATTTTTGCAATAAACTTTAAAGGAAGGCTGTGCGGCACAGCCAGCTGTCGTCAGAAAAGAGTCTCTAGATCTGTGGCACGCGATGAATGTTTAGATCCTCCGCCATCTTGCTGGTAGTTAAGTGGAGCGATGGCAACGGCTGCCCTTTTTTTCACCATTGGGAAATCTATCCAGCTGTTCTCGCATTCTTCCATTTTTCAGCAGATGTCAGTGCTGTTAAAAATAATAGTGACCATTTTTTTACGGGAAATGACGTGCTAAAAAGTAAAGCATTCTCGTGGAGCTATGTCACCCGCAACTATTTTTATAGAAGTCAAATCTATTCTTCGTGACTGGCAACAGTCAAAACGACAGCGTTTAGTGTTCCCAGAGCGGGAACACTGCGCGTTAAAGGGTTAATGTTGATTCGCAAATTTTTAAACATTCCCAGTTGTTATTATTCTCAATCTACTTGACTGGAGACGAGAAGACCATCTGTTCCCAGACTAGTATGTGTCCTAGGATCCCCCATTTCACAAAAAGACTGATTGTGGATTTATGAAACAGAGTTGGTTGTTTTCCAGGTAAGGGACGAAACTGAATTTTCTTTTATAATTAACAGAGTTGCTGAGTAAATGTACTGTATGTTTTTTAACTGCCCATGTGCAGGTTATCCGTGTCCATTTTGGACTCCCAAAAAACAAAGAGAAGCATTTTCACCCTTTACATGCACTTAAAATTGATGTTGATGTGAATTAAAATGTTATCCTGTTTGACTCGTAGTTTCAAAGCTTTAATTCAAGGTTAAGAACTAACTTAATTCTAGCTTGATATTCTTTGTAGAATTATTTATAGTAAGTCGATTTTCATAAAAGACGTTTTATGGATTTAGTAATATGGTGAATGGTAATTTTATGTTGATTAAATAGTGAATAAATCTCAAATCCGTCTCAATCTACTGAATATGTCAGTTGCTCATTGTTCTTAATCCTTACGTTAGTGCGTTTGCAATAAAAAAAATAGTATTGTACTGGTTTGCACTAAAAAGAAAGAAAATGTTTTTTTCATGAATTTTTAGCAGCATGTTAATATATGTGCTTTTCCTTCACAAATGCTATTTCTAAAGATGTCAGGGATACATTACTCATGTAACTAAATTTCATTCTTAATAAGAAAATTAAAGTTTGCCAAACGCATAGATTATAAAACGCTTTCCTACACAAATATTTATTTTCTAGGTTATAGTGAATGGTGAACAGTTAAAATAATAAGGTAACGTCTCAGGAAGAGTTTATTTAAGAACTATCTATTTAGCATAATCACGGTAAATGTTCTGCGTCAGCATTTTCAAAATGAAAAATTAGATCAACGTCATTCAGGCACAACCATCTTTTTAGCAGGTACATGCTGGTATATTACATACTAATTTCGTGAATAATTATAAGAGTTAATTAAGAAAAATTTCAAGAGGATCGTGCAAACGGTGTAGAAGTTATTACACTTTTTCTGCTTTTTAATCTTTTTTAACTTTTTAATCTTCTTGGAGTAATGGCGGTAAGATATTTATATTGAAGTGGTTGCCCGGAATAGTTACAAAGTGAGTCAAAGAGTCGGGGATCAGCGTAACAATGTAGTAGAATTATCTCTTTGTAATTAGACATTCTGTTAGTGGCGTTGCAAATTTACTGCATGTGCATTTCGTCTAATGTTCGTTGAAATTAACTAAAAACAGTGAGTAAAACAGGTTTTTGCATAATTAATTCGACCTTGTGGGAGAAAACAACAAACCTCGGTCGAATATCTTCTTTTTTTTTCTTCGTACCACGCCGTGAGTATACTTTGTCCTAATCTATGTCTATCGTGGACCTTTTCTACTAATTCACTGTACATTAAAATACTCGTCAAAAACTTTTAAAAAAGGAACGAATCTACTAAAAATCTATGTGTAGCAGTTATCTATGATGAAAGAAAGGAGCCATGAAATCAATGAGCGTCACTAGTTTCGAGTCAGTTTCAATGAACATAAATAGTCTCAGTTAATAACCATACAATAATGATGAGACAATAATGATAACCATACCGATGCCATAAAATAATCTTTGCATCTATCCGCACTTTTATATAATTTTTATAATGTGGCCGTGTTTCCAATATGCCTTCATAATGTAACTAAACACACGTTTAATATGTAATTAAACACAATTCTGTCAAGCTCAGAAACTAAGACAACTTTACGTATGATAAAAATAAACTAGCCTACCCCCACCCCTCAGGCACACTGTATGCTTTAATTTATTAGTGATAGTGATGTAAATACTGTTTGAGGAAAGATTTTCACTACTCATAGACATAACTACATTTACGTATTTAGAGGAACTTACTTAAAATCAATACATATAGCTCTTTTAAATAAAGCATGATTTGTGATATGTAACCTGCCCTGAATAGTATTAACTTGTCAAGAGCATATTCAAAAGATAGAATGCAAATGACCTGATATCTCTAGAACACTTTCATCAGAACAATGAAACCCAACTATCTTCTCATGAATGTCCGATTGATATATTTTACACATAGACACTTAATCTTTGTGATACACATAGACACTTAGATGATATAGACTTGGGTGTGTCTTTGGATTAGGTTTTGAACGCGTTTTATTTCAGACTAGTGATGTAGTGATTCAGATAAAGGTGTATGTTGAGCTGAGTAACATTTAATTACATTAAAAACGATGATTTATCATTACTTGTATGCGTAAAAAAAATCATTTTGTAAAAAAATTTCAGCAAGATCGTACTTACGATAAAATAAATAATAAAGTCTAGTTTTTTGCTATGTTTGAAACAGAATTACGTCATCAAATGGTTTTTCAAACAGTAACTGCCTAATGTATTGGAATTCTGTTTTGAGTAGTCCAGTAAAGTATCAATAAATGTTGCTTGCAACATTTTCAACTAGAAGTCAAAGCCCTTTGTGGAAGCAATTACAAAGGGCGCTAGAAAAAATCATTCGACGAAAATGCGTCAACGCTCAGTCTATTTAACCTTCATCCACCCAAAATAAATAACTCATTATTCAATTTTATTATAAACCCTAATTGAATTTCATGCTCTTCTAGAAACGTGCGATAACTTTTCGCGTTCGAAATATTTCGCTTTACGTACCCAGCTATTCTTATATCGATCCAAACGATTTATTTGTGAAAAAAAAAATAAACTTTGTAATATGGGAAAACTATTTTTAACGAACTGGAATCCCACTTGTATGACGTCATTTTCATCTGAAACAGCTCATTTTGTCACTCAAATGAATTCCCTTTTTCTCCCTTGTTGAAATAAAGGATAACAAACATGGCACAGTATGTGTATATATATGTAACATAAGTGAATTTCTTGACAATAGATGATTATTTACAACAGTTAAAAGTACAGACACTTTCGAACTTCCTTGGAAATGTGTTATAAATAGAACATAACAAATGCACCATAATGATCCAGCAAAAGCTGGGAGCTCCTATTTCGAATGCAAATTCTGACCTTTCGAATTACTACTGACGCCTTGAGCAGACGAACCGAAATTTCCTGGGGACACCTCCAACATCTGTTCAAAGCTTGCGATATCCGCGATATTAATAAACATTAACTGATTCTCCTGTACATTCAAAGTTAAGCCTCCGACGTATACACATACGGAGAATTTTTTCTTTCTTTCTCTTAGACGTTTACCTTCCGTGTAGAGGTGAACTTGGACGGAAATTTTTGAGGTCACTCTTTCACCTACGGCGGAATTTGACAGGATGGAGAAAGGTCGGTAAATAGATTATAAGGTGAGTGTTCTCAATAGAAAATCCTTGTAACAGGTTTTTATCCCCTTTGATAGTGCTCATTAATTCTTTTAAAAAGTATATTGGGAAGTGCAGAGCAACTTCGAAAACCCAGCATCCAGAAAACTTACAATTTGCCGATGGCTTCATTTGTTTATTTTTCATATCAATTTATTTGGTTTGAATTGAAAGGGACTTCGATTTCAATTCAACGTACTTAAAAAACCTTCTGCCAATCTTAGAGATTTATTGCTGTCCGATAGGACGTTTTTCATTTAAAAAGCGACAAGATTTTATAATTATGTGTAAATATGTTTAAATTGTCCATGAAAAGAATAGAGATTTAAAGCAGTTAACCCTTTAACGCGCAGTGTTCCCGCTCTGGGAACGCCAAACTCTGACGTTTTGACTGTTGCCAGTCACGAAGAATAGATTGGATTTCTATAAAAATAGTTGCGGGTGAGATAGTTCCAAGAGAATCCATTACTTTTTAGCACGTCATTTCCCGTCAAAAAATTGTCACGATTATTTTTAACAGCACTGACATCTGCTGAAAAATGGAAGAATGCGAGAACAGCTGGATAGATTGCCCAATGCTGAAAAAAGGGCAGCCGTTGCCATCGCTCGACTTAACTACCAGCAAGATGGTGGACGATCGAAATGGTCATCGCGTGCCACAGATCTAGAGACCCTTTTCTGACGCAGCTGGCTCTGCCGGCACAGCCAGCTGCGTCAAAAAAGGGTCTCTAGATCTGTGGCACGCGATGACCATTTCGATCGTCCACCATCTTGCTGGTAGTTAAGTCGAGCGATGGCAACGGCTGCCCTTTTTTCAGCATTGGGAAAGGGTTGCGCCTCAAAGGGTTAACGATACATAAGTACTAGATGTGAATGCTTGAACCAATTGAGTTTTAACTCGGAAAAGTTCTGAAGTTCTTCCTTCTACCTATAGCAATTTTTGATTGCTTGTTTGTGTTTAACTAAACAATCTTAAAAATCAGGAGATCAGCATTCTACAGCCACGTGGTGTTTTATGTGGCATGTATAACATCAAAATCTAGCCTGTTATAAAATGGATGAGCTACGTAACTTGAAAAAATATAAGTATTGGACGTTCCGTTTAACGATATGGACTTCGGCTTCAATTTACCAAAATTGATCTTTTGACAAACTGCACCTGAAGTCTTCGTGATTGCCATCGTGTGACTTCGTGTGACTTCTAGAATTTTCAGCGGATCATATTGCTCAAATGCAACATTCCTCAAATGCTGAAACACAAAATGAATCTAGATTTTGATGATACATGCACCAAATAAAAGTACACATGTTGTAAAATCAAATGAGCTTCAAAGAAATGTATGGAACATTTTAGGATACAGTAAACGAAAATATCACATATTAAGATAAAATTACTTTATTTGGTGTATTTGTACAGCATTAATGTTTAAAACACGGGGACAGACATTCCACAGAAATCTTTTATTAAGACAACCATACGTTTACATGACAAAAAAAATATTTTTTTCCCAACGTTTATTTTTACACAACAAAAATGTAACCTAGGAGCAGATTAGTGATAATTATATTTGGCTATCCGTGTTTCCAAGATGTTTGCTGATAAGCATAAAAGAAACGAGGATTTTATTGAAAGTACTGCATCGAATAAAGTTAGGAATTATAATATGAAAAAGCAGATAAAATGCAATGAGAAAGAACCAATTTTTATATACCGCAAACAGCTATTCAATAAATTTATTTTATCTAACAGTATCATTTCAAGTTATCACTTAAGAACAACTGGTTTTCTAACACTGCTCATACTACATTTTTGTGAGTGTTAATCACATCTTAAATACACGAGAAAACATGTTCTAAAAAGAAATAAATAACCGTGGTAAAGTACTTATTATATATGAACATATAAGTATGCAATTCATACTAAATTGCAGGAAATAAATAAAATGAGTTTATTTTTTTAATATATTTTATAAACTATAAATACAGTATTGTATTATAAATAGAAATTAAAGCATTTATAACTGTTCGTAGAACACAAAGGCAGTTCAGATAACAGTAAAATTTCTCATTCAGGAACGAATAACAAACGGATTATTTCTCAGAATCAATTACATTAACAGTGTTGCCCATTACTTAGGCTTTTATAATTATTTTATCTAAACTTAATTAAAGATTTATGAAAATTCAAATGTGTTTGGAAAGAAACTATTAAATTAAAGCATGACAGAAAATCTAGTTGCAAGACCAAATTAGGCGATTATACGCAAAATACAGGCAAGAAATACCTATTTCATAATTGCTAACCAACGATCAAACGGCTTAAAAGAGTAATATTCTATTCAGTGTGCTTGATTTTAAATCAGTTCTAAGTATCATCTTAAAAATTCTTAATTATTTTATTACATTTCATTTCAGGAAGAATTGCTTTCTTGTGATGTTTTTAGACCATAGACCATTTCAATTATTAAAATTAATATATATTAACTTCAGAGAAAATTTTTGTGTTTCATTTTATTTTGATTGCAATCTATATGGTATTCCAATGCATATTCACACATATTATGAAATAGATGGAAGTAAAAGGCCTTCCTTACAGCATTGGATTACTTCAATATTTGTTGTTGTTCCTAATGCCCCCTGGTTAGATCTTCCCTCCTGGACCAGATCTTCCATACGGGACGGCGATGGGCGAAATTGAGCGGGTTCCATTTTTATTCAGCCCCAGCAAGAGGAAGACCGACTTCGGAATCTCTTAGTTTTGAATCAATTGCAGATTATTCATGCTTCAATATTTAGATTCAGTAAATGTGCGAAAACCATCACAATGTGATAGTCACAGTGAACTTTTTATAGAACATCATGTTTTTAAAACTGTGCCTTTTCGTAAATTTTTTAACTTAAATTAAGTAACCTCATTACAAAGCATGGAATCATATTTTAATTATGAGTCTAATAATCTAGATACTATATGGGAAATGTTACCTAAAATCCTTATGAAATATCATGTGATGTAGGAGAGCAGATAAAGGGAATTAGATGAAATAAGAATCAAACTAGAGAATAAAGGAAAACAGATCAATAACATAGCGTCATACTTCTTCTAACACCCCACAAACATACTATGTAATAAAATCTAATACATTTCTGCTCGATGAATAGGCTAATTGCCAAAATCTATTCATTATTGGGGCTATAATTATATACATATAGTTTTTTGCACGTACGAAGCATTAACTTTTGTCATAGAAGAGCAATGATTTTTACATTTTATACAAGGACAGCTGTATCAAACTATAATGTTTATTTATGTAAGATTTTTCGAAAGGGTTTTTAGGAAATTATGTATTTCAACAATAAAATAAAATATTTATGTAAAAAGTACTTTATAAACGGGTTTGTTTAAAAAATTAGCTAAGGTAATATAGTCTAAAAAATTAGTAATTTCTAAATAAAATCTAAAAGATGAGTTAAGTGGAGTTTTGAAACCGTCTCGATGGCCTTTAACAGCCTGGTGAATTCTCAGATGACACCAAAAATAATTAGCTCCGAGCGAGGCCATCGTGATTCTACCGGGCCTGCTTGTGCACTACGAAAGAGGTCTACGGACGTTTCCTCATTGGCTAGGTTCGGCCGTTAGATGACGTATCTAAGTGCTGGAACCAATGAGGGAGCATCCGTAGGCCTCTTTGGATGACTCATCGGAGTGCACAAGCAGGCCCGGCAGAATCACGATGGCCCCGCTCCGAGACAAAAATCATGCCCCTTTGAAGTGGAAAATACTATCAATTGCAAACTCAAATTAAAAAAATTGAAGAATTTGCAAACAACAAGCAACATTCCTAGTTATTCCATTCTGATGTACACAGTTACGTACTACTAGTGTTATTTGACTTGGTTGCATACATCACATAATACGACTTCCTGAGTGACACAGTAAAAATAAAAGATTTCATAGGAAACTGAAGGAGACGTGTAGTTTACCTGTATGTACATTACATTTAACACTTGTGTAAATGGCTGTGACTATAGCTGTTTTCGTTTTGAAACAGCAAAAAGTATTCTTCGTTCTGGGGTTCTCAAGTTACATCAAAGACATTCACACCGTTAAAAAAACTCTTGAATTAAAGATAGCCCCAAATCGATGCAATTAAAGTACATTCAACTCTCAGTCCGAATGTTTCTGAAACATTCATCTTCAGATAACATACAGTCTTACCCAGAAGCTTATCAAATAAACACTTTTCACCATGAAAAAGCATTTATACAGTATAATGACATAATTTATTATGAACAAATACTAAAAGCATTTCTTCCGTGTAAAAAAAATGTCAACAGATTTTGGCAGGTACCAAGTTGAATATAAAAATATATGTATATATATATATCGAAGTCCACAGACACTATTCAACAGCAAAAAAAAATCTTCAAAACTTGAGCACCATTTTGCACGGAGATAAAGGCAAATGTTCGAGGCACAATTTTAGTTTCTTTCCCTGCGTGTGGCACTGCAAGTGCTCTTTAGACGGCAGGCACCAGTTAGACTGCGGGGTTTTGGGCAACACTTAAGATTTTAAGAACACTAAGAACATGATTATACACAGATATTATTCTTCATCATACATGATGTCAGTTTACTAAGCTGTCGTGAAAATAATTGTTGTAAAAATGGTCATTATCTAAAGTAATAGAAAAAAGGTATTTAATCATGTACTAATATTGTTAATTAACTAAAGGAAACAGTTTGTTAAATTTTGTTTTGCTTAATCTGTTCTAGTTTTAATTAATTTAAATACTTTTTCATTTAAATTTAGTTGGATAATATTACAAATTCAAATGTTACACAATTTTTGTTTAAATCTGCAACGACAGCGGGTAAAGATACCTCTATATTTTATTGAAGTCCATAATATAATACTGGCAATATCACTTACTTTAATATACATTACAATTCGAAAACTTAAATTTATTTTTAAGAATTTAATACTTTGTGGTATCTTGTATATAAGTCTTTAATGTAAAAGAAACAAAAAAAAATAAAATTTGCTCACTGAGAATAAATATGAAAATACAAATTTGCTTCATTGCATGAATTAATAATCATAGATAGTACAGTTATCAGTCTTTCCCTGTCACATGTCTACCGCCATCTGTTCTATTCTATCCGCAATGTAAACCGATCAGCTTGATCTATGCCTCCATCTTTTCATCTCGAAATGTCCAAACATTGCAAAAAGAAATGGAACTCGTATGAAGCATATCCATGACCGGTGAAGTTAGTCAAGAGAGAAAATTCTTGCAAGTCACTACCTCAACAATATGCTGTGGGTCTTGTCCATCGACCATTTTTTTAAAAGTGAATTCGAAGACAGAGATACAACCAAGGTCTGTGATTATCAATTTCCTTACAAAGAACCAAAGAAGAGTTCTACACACCCGCCCCCCCATATTAACTACGTGCACCAGCAGTCTTGGCGAACTCTGCAGAACGTTTGCAGGTAGCCAGCCAGCCCCACCTTTTCAGTTGCACTTGACTTTCTCGTCGACAGCGTGTTTTCCGTTCGTGACTGGCTTTTTCAACTCTCCGTTGGTGGCAGCAGCCTTGGAAGGCTTGAACGAGTGCTGGTAGAAGTTGTAGAAGAGGATGAAGAAGAGGGTAGCGGCGAAGATGTTGATGTAGATGCTTGTTTTGGCTGCGGTACATCCGGCTAGGGGCATGATGACCGTGACGAACAGGATGATCAAGATGAACTGGATCTGGGGGAGAGAAATGAATGACAGTTTTAGCGAATGCACAAAGTTTTTATTTATTTTATCTTTTAACACCAGTATTTTGAGTTTTTTTTTCTGTAATAATACTGCCTCTCAGCAACTCACTGATTTTACAGCATTTATAGCTGCTATTCACCAACTTCCAACACATTTACATCCAATACTGGAAGTAAGCGCGCTCAGCAGGTACTCCGACAATTATGACCTCAGTCAGTCAGTCAGTCACTGTGCACATTCCAATTTGGGATTGAAACCATATTTCAAACAAAATAGTAATGAAATATATAGGGTAACTAGGACAGTCTTTTATCATAATTTGACTTTAACGTAGTACTGCACCTATTGTAAGAGGCATGGGGGCTTTTTTTAATTCAAATGTGTTGCATTGCCTTATTCAATTTCTTTTTTAATCAGTGTATTTTATAAAATTATTGTATTTTTTTCAGATTTCCTTTATTAGTTCTATTGTCATAGAAAACAAAGCAGTTTGAAAAGGAGCTTGACACAGAGAGTTTATGGAAATTTATGGCCCTTTTGGCTGTTATCTCATTTGTTCTTAATTACAAGTGCTTCGTTGAGTTCAAAGTACTTTTTTTTACAGCGCAATATTGGGACGATCGCAAACACCCAAGCCCATGCCGGGAGTCGAACACGGCCCAAAGGGTGGTAGAACGTTGTACATGTCACTAACACCAACTGCGCGACAGCAGTTTAAAATAACAGCAAAATAATGTTTCTTTTTGTTCAGCCTTACTACTAAACGTTCAGCATGAGATCACAATGTTAGTTTATATAACCATGTAACCTTATTTAAATGGTAAAAAGGATGGTCATAATTCACACAAGCATGAATTAATAACTTTAAAAGTTTTTTTAAGTGAAACATCACTTCTGTCATTTTTCACCTTGTGTACTTAGATCAAAAGTACAATTTTCACAAAATTTTTATTTCAGATCAACATCTTTTTAACTGTTTATAAACAATCTGGAATATCTCTAATGTATTTTTTCATCAATAAAACGAATTGCATGATGTTTTACTCCTATTCAACTTTTTTAACCATTTATCGAAAAAAAAAGTACATATATATTTATCACTATAAAAGAAATATTTACAGTAATCAATAACCAAAAATTACTGGACAGTTTTATGGCAAAAATGCAAACATTGAACTTAACTTAAATACTATCGTAGCATTATATCAGCATACAATTTAATTTTTCTCTTCAGGTATTTTTTCCATGAACAGTCCGTTCTTACAAAAAAGTAATTTACATAGTTTCCTAGTTAAAACTAGTGTAGGTTTTATTCAAAATGCGTAAAAAATAATCTAAAATGTTAAATAACTGAAATGTGGTACTTTAAGGGGAATAACGCTATTTCCTTACACATTTAAAACAGTTTATAAGTTGCAGATTTGTATGAAAATGGCTCCCTGCCTCTAAGTAAATGTTACATAACTTACCATTTGGGCGATAGTCAAATATCGTTTCCACCACAAGTATTTCCTGACACTTGGGCCCATAGCTGCGAGACCGTAGTACGAGTACATGACTATGTGTACTATAGAGTTGATGATAATTGGATAGGCTTGGAAACCACCTAGTCAAAGAAACGAAAATTTTAAAATAGAAAAATTAGCAGGAACAATTTTTACAGATTTATACAGTTAATTTTATTCTTTATTCTCTATAACAGAGGTCACACAACGAATAATGTATCAGCACTTCACTGAGAAATTGTGAGTTCAAGCACAGTCTATATAATGATTATGTAAAAATCTTACATTAAATCACATCTGGGCAACCCCAGCCAGCGGGCCGGATGTGGCCCGCCATGGCTTTTGATCCGGCAAGCGAAACATTTCAAATTCCCACAGACAACCCTTATAAACCAAATCAAAATCCCATATAAATCCCACTTATACGGCCCGAGACTTCGCTATTATAATAAATTTTGGCCCGCAACTTTCAAAAGGTTGACCAGACCTGCATTAAATGATGATTTGCCTTTTATTTTATTTAGAAAAATACTGGAAAGTGATAGTGTGTTTGCTCGCGATGTCTCGCGATTGCCGCAGAAGTGGAATCGCTGGTGTTGTGCCTTTGTGACGATTGGAGGAAACAGCTTTAACTATTCGTTAATAAATAGTGTAAGTGCAAGTAAGTATATAATGAAACATTCTGCATAATTTCTCCTTCTTGTTTCTTCATCTCATTTAATCCTTTTTAATTCCTACGCCATTCGGAATCACAAAGAGTATTCGAATTTTATTCGAATGGAAATTGCGAATTCTGTTCAAGTACATTCGAACAAGAAATCTCGGCTAATATGCAACTCTTTCTATTCGAAAGATTCATTCAGCATTCATTCAATATTCGATGAATCGATTTTTGCTTCTATTCGAATACATAGCTGCCAACTTGAACGGTTTTTCCGGTAGATTATCCTTCACTTTTTTTAAAGGATAATTTGAACTTAAAGTAAATCAAAAATTTTTAATTCAGTTTAAAAAATAGTGGCGAATAATCTTCCGAAAAAACTGTACAAGTTGGTAGTTAAGCGAATGATAGAGATCGACCACAGAATTAATTCATTAAGCAGCTGATGACTGTAGAAAGCTCTGTCCCATAGACTTCTTTCCTTAGAGGACTGATTTTGACGAGCACAAGCAGGAAGTGACATTTCAACGCTTACGCCAAGATGTAAACTTGTATCAAAATTAGATCACTTACTCCTCTCAGTACGGAAGAAGATCCATCCGCAGATCGGCAGGCTAGTGTGATGAATCACATGCAGGTTCGTGATCAGGTTGTCCTTCTTCCGTAAGACGAAAAATATCTGACCAAAAAATGAAAGAAAAACATGGCAGTCAGGTTGAGGGCCAACAGGAGTATGACATCCATCTTGTTCGATTCAAAAAGTGATCAATCGTACAAAAAGAAAATTAGAATCGCTAGGTTTTAATCTAAGACGTATTCGTTTATCTGAACTCACGTATTTGAAAGATCACCCGGATTACTTGTTCTGGCGTATGTCATTAATTTTTTTTGGTAACATTTTTGTTTCTCGTGTTTTAGAAAATATATTTTACATAAAATAGTAATCGAGAGATGTACGGAAATTTACGTTGAATTTGAAACGCAGCGTTCGTGTCCTGAATTAGAAACTATTGATTGCCTTGTATTCAAGCAAAATGTCAACATGTTTTTTTGCGCTTGAATAAATAAATAACTTATTTTTTTATTAAGCTGCTATTTAATTTTAAAGAATAGACCTTCATGGTTTGAAATCGTTCTCACAGTACACAGAAATTTATAAATTTTAGTGCATTTAATTTCACAGTAGCCATGAAAAGGAATAGTACACTTATTTTTATTCATTCTTAATTATTGTACGGCTATGGGGGAGGGGGGAGAAATGCTCACTTGCAATTTATTCGGTCGTTGTTTGCCGCACAGCAAAGTTATCTATGTCAATCATTTACGAATAACGTTTATTTTATTAGCCTACACTTTATTTTGGTACATCTAACTTTGTACAAAACACGATGGCCAAATGAAAAATTGTGAGCTTTTTTTCTATAGATGCACGTTATCATGTAGTTAATTAGAAATGTGAAATTTTTATTGACAATAAGTTAGTTATTTTGAGTACGAATTCTTCTGATACAGACTTTCTTGTTATCCGAATGAATGTCACATCTAAAAGATTAATTATATTAATACTCTCAACAATAATTATTTTTAATAACTTAAGTCTTTAGAAAGACATGTTGTAAATTTTGATGCCAGATTTTTTACCTACAGAATTTCCGTAATAATATTTACAGTTCTTTGCAACAGCAATAATTACTCACGTATACTATGTGACTATACTTTAGCCTCCAAAACATTATTTCCATATATTAGAAAAAGTCAGTTTAAAAATAAAGTAACGCTTCGTTTGAAAAAAATTGCAGCCTCATTGAAAACAGATGAAATAAATTTATGATTATTTTAAGTACCGTTTAGATAAATTTTGATACTTTGACTAAAAAAAGCTATATTGCAGATTTTAGTGATTTCTGAACAAAAGTTTTCGCGCTTTTTCTTTTTATTTTGAAATGTTGGAAAAATAAATGGTTCTTCTATACGTACTCTAAACTAGTCGCACGTAATTTTTCTTTATTAAGACTTCCCCTTTTGCACGTATTTCAGAAAAATTATGGAACTAATTTTAGGACTTCAAGATGCATGACTACAATATCTTTTATCATTTAGCATAAAAAAGTAAGGGAATAAGCACCTTCATCCATTTCAGCTAATTCTTTTACCAAGTCCTTATTTATCCCAATAAAATGCTAGAAAATTTTATTTCTGATAAATAAAATAAAAACCAACTATTGAATATTTTCAGTTTTCCTGATTTTTAACTTTGCTAAGCAATATATATTTTTTCAATTGTTACCTTTTTCGCAAAAACAAAATTAAAAATTTGATAATTATTTTTAACTAGAATAAAAAGTACTTTATTTTCACTTTAAAGTAAATTATTTGGTTGGATGTAAATGTAACACTTTTTACATAAAAAGTTCAGAGGATACACATTAACTTCTTTTCAATATTAAAATAATTTTTAACATATTAATTTTTAATTTTAAAATATAACATTGCAGAAAATTACATGATACAAAATATTTTACTTTTATAACCTTGATATTAGTTACTTTTATAAGTATTATCTGAAAACTAAATTAACAGGTTTTTATTTTTACATAAATTGTCTTACATATTTAAGTATTTTTAACATTTCATTTTATGTACTCAAAAAATGCACTTTGAACATCACTGTATATACAGTAAAGTAACAGACTCAATGGTTTCTTATCTATCTTACCGTGTCGAAGAATTCCAGATATTTAAGCAAGTAAATCACCCATCCGCATGCTGCCATCTAAAAAAGGTAAAAGAGTTCAGATTATGAATACGAAGCAATGTATTCATATAACATTATTTGTACTTTTCTTTGAAAGAAAACAGGCAAATACTTTGGTAAATGTTTTATTAATCTCGGTATTCCGTTTTACACTGTTTCAAACTTTTTCCAGTTTTTGTTTCAGCAAGTGTATTTCGGTTTGAAAGGCACATTGTTTTCAACTGCTTTCAGTTCAAGGAATTTTTTTCGAGTTACTGAAACCAAAATATTTAAACAATTATTCTGCAACTTCAGTCTTAAAAAAATAAGGGCAGGTAATGCTGAGTTCTTTCTATCTTTGACGATTTCTAATGCATTATTCAGATGCACGTGCCTAATCCTATATTGCTGGTTACTAAATATATATTTTTTTATATTGATATCTTATGCGAATTGTTAAAAAAAATGTACGTAATTTTTAATTCTGATATTTTCATATTTTACCACTTACTTAGTTTTATTCAGTTTCGTATTTCAGTATAACGTTATTTTTGAGATTCTGTATTATATTAGATAGTTTTGTTGAAATTAGTATAAGTTTCTGGATATAAAAAAAAAACATATAAATAGTTAGGAATTTTTAAAGAGCTTTCTTGAATAAATGTGTTATGTTTACGAAAACTTATAGAGACATTGAAAGTAGATACTTAATTATTTGACAAATGCAGACAATTTCCAGCATTTATAACACAAGGAGATCACTTTTTTTCTTTCGTAAATATGTTGAGGTGCCTCTGAATGCATAAGTCCCCGAAAGGTAATTTGAAAATGTGAAACTAGTGACTGTAAAATCACTCAAAATACTGGTGTTAAACGATAAAGTAATTAAAAAACTTTGTAATAAACACACATAAGAAGTAATAGGTAAGAGGATATGCACGTTTCGTTCAAAAATTGTTTTGAACTTCATCAGTCCAAGCCCTTCGTCGTAAAGAACACAGGGAACTCAAATTATTAGTTTTTTTTAATTACTAGTGACTGTTTTTACTTGGAGGCCAATCCTTCAAAATTGCCTTAGAAACCTGAAAAAATGCCGGAAGACGAAAGTACCGGAATACTTTTATTGCTTTTTATATGGCTTGAATCCCATACTAAGTCACTTCTTTTCAAATTCATCTATGTATACGTCAATCCAAGCATTTTTAATAACAATAATTTCTTCATTAAAGAAACGCAAGTTAATCATTTTACAGTTTAAGAAAATAATTTACGAAATTTTATAAATATTATCCCGCTTTTATGTTAAATATTGATTCTTCTGAGTAAGAAAGTAAATTGGTTATTATATTTTCCGTTAACGAGCATTATTTATACAAAATTGTATCAATAATTACCCAATAAACATTTCTCTTTAACTTGACTGGCAAATAATTAGATATCAGTGTCAAAACTGCTTCAGAATAAGCTTGTTTACAGAATGTTTCTGCACGATTAAATTCTTGAATGCAGTAGAACGCTAAAATCTAAGTATGAATTTCTACATCCGGAAAATCAAAATACTGAGATGGAAAAATTATCGCATTTTAAATAATTAAAAGTTCTTATTATATCTTAATGTCAGTCTTATGTTGTTTGTAATCATACTAATGAAAACATGTTACGAGAAAAATATAAGTACTTATAGCATGTCCCTACATACATTTCATAATATTAGTGTGTAGTTTCTGTTTAGCGTTATTTCCGAGAAAACGAAGGAGCATTTTTCTAAATTAAAAAAAAAAAGTTCTGTTCTGCCTAATCTCCAAAACATTATCGTATACTTATATTTTTATATAATCTAACCAATAGATTTATTTTTTAATGTCTTAAGAGTTGCCTTTGAAATAAAATATTTACATAAAAGTTTACAGTAAATAAACCTTTCACTTACAGTGTATGAATAGTTTTCACGTGTAACTACAGTGTTCTTGCACAACACAGAATTATCCGTGTGCACCATGCAGTAAATGACCTAAAAGAAAAATAAAGAATATATTTACTATGCTTTCCAAGAATTGCAACAAAACATTATATTTATTTAAAACTTGTAAATAGTTTTTAATTAGAAAATAATTTCAACACCCTCCCCTTCCAATCTTTTTTGGAAAAAAAAAAATGCAGAGCTGCTCATACTACACAAACGTTTAGAGAGTAGCGTGTACAAGTTCTTGGGGGTTAAAGGGCTTAATAACTTTCCACCTTAAACCCATGTTGGACCAGTTTACTACATTCATATCCAAAATTAAGGTTACACACGAAATCTGTAATAACTGAAGAAATACTCTGTTTTTTATAACAAAATTTGACACACAAATATATTATTATGGGAGAAAACACATATCAATATAACAATGAGAAGAAGGTGAATTGTTAGTTAATATACAGGTTGCATCAAAAATGATTTTTTATATTTCATGAAAGGTCCATTTGATATAGTGGGGTAACCATGAACTTCTACGTTCCCACAACGAGCTGCTATACTGTTAGGGTGCATATTATTTAGAACAGGGTATCGTCTTAATTAGACCGTTTTTGATGTAACCTGTATATTAACTAAAGATTCACCTTTTTTATTGTTATGCTCTGTTTGCTTTCTCCATAATAATACGCATTTTTCCGTACCAAATTTGTGGAAATAAACTGATTGTTTCTTCAGTTATTACATATTATTTTTGTTTGTAACTTTAACCCTTTGAGGCACAACCCTTTCCCAATGCTGAAAACGAGCCCAATGACGCAGCTGCACAGCCAGCTGTCGTCCAAAAGGGCCTCTAGATCTGTGGCACGCAATGAACGTTTCGATCGTCCGCCATCTTGCTGGTAGTTAAGTCGAGCGATGGCAACGGCTGCCCTTTTTTCAGCATTGGGCAATCTCTCCGGCTGTTCTCGTATTTTTCCATTTTTCAGCAGATGTTAGTGCTGTTAAAAATAATCGTGACCATTTTTTTACGGGAAATGACGTGCTTAAAAGTAAAGGATTCTGGTGGAGCTATGTCCCCCGGAACTATTTTTATAGAAATCAAATCTATACTTCGTGACTGGCAACAGTCAAAACTTCAGAGTTTGATGTTCCTAGAGCGGGAACACTGCGCGTTAAAGGGTTAATTTCGGCCACCAGTGTACTTGTACCAGCCCACCAGAAGATGCGGGAGAATTTCGTGTAAGCATGTCTATAAAATTCTTGATTAGGCCTCGAGTTTAAACGCTACACTCTAACCAAACGAAAATCACGTTCCATGCTTCTTTTGAATAAAAATATTCAAGCCCCGTCAATCAAGATAAACTAATAAAAAGAACCAGACGTTATACAATGGCGATTTTTCCCATTAATTGACATCAGGGACTTATCAATAAAAGAATGAATTGCTTGCAAAACAACACCTGGATCATGCTAAAGAGATGGGTTACGTCTCAAGGATGCTGAAGAATAGAGCCTTCTATGTGACAGATATGTTTAATTACCTGTTTCATTTTATAATGCTTTTAATAAATTCGATTCCATCATTTTTAAGGAATGCGTGCTTTGAATGTCCAGGAAGAGTTTTGACATCTCTCTCTCTCTCTCTCTCTCTCTCTCTCTCTCTCTCTCTCTCTCTCTCTCACTCACTCACTCTCTCTCTCTCTCTCTCTCTCTCTCTTTAATAAGCAAACTATTAAAACTGAAAGCTAACTATTAAAAGTCTAGAATTTCTTTCTGTTGAATCCAATATCTTAAGAAAACAGAAAGAAATTCTGGAATTCAGCAGATTTGAGTTACTGAAACACGACTCCAATTTTTAAAAAATAAAATCATAAGCGTAGTCGTTATGCTGACACAGTTAACACAGACACGAAGTCTACCTTACTGGTCACCATTTTTTAAGCGAATTTGCCGGTTAGTTATCTACGAAGTTCTTGCTTTAAAATGAGACAAATATGAACCCTCTGCTAAAGCGCAACTTGTTTGTAATTAAAAATTTGTTAAAATTTTATTTGAATTTTATATTAAAAAAAGAATTACTTTTCACTAACCGGAGAGAAAAACGTTTTTTTCAAGAAAAGCATAATAAATAGCCTAATAATAATAAGATTGATAAAACTGTACTCATCTTTTGCAGGTATATCTCTTACTTTTGCGAAAGCGTCTAAATATTAAAACATATGTGTGGCTTGTTGAATAAACATGTTTTACAGATTAGTTACAAGATATTACCTGTGCGATTATACGCACTGTACTATATTATGTGCATATGCTCACTAATAATAAGTTTCTATATAAAAAAGTTTACTTAAATGTTTATATAGTACATGTGTTCAACATTTACACCTCTTCTTGAAAGTTGTACAGATATGCAAACATACACAAAGTCTGAATTAAAAAACTGAAAATCCACTCATTCCTCGATTTTTAGAAACTTTTTACTATTTCCAGCTTTAAAAAGCTTCTTTTTCAGTAAAAAAGCGAACTGATAGAGTGAGAAAGTTAAACATCGTAAGTTAGAATGGCGTCATTTTGCTATCACGAGTTTAAAAATGCTTTAGCAATCTAATTATGGTGTCAGGCTGTGATGTAAAATTTTGACACTGGTTAAATACTTTCACGAATTTTCATTTTAAATCTCCTTTAATTTTTCGGTCAAAATAGCCTTAAGAACAGTTATTCTCTCTGAGGTATAAATACAATCTGCAAGAAATTTAATGTTAAAAAGTACATCCTTTGTTGAAAGCTTTTTTTTTTCTGAAATCTGGAATTTAAAAAATTGTGGGCAAAGGTGAAATGTATTCAGTGTAGTTATCATTGATGCAAATAACAATGTTTTTGCTGCCAAAATATTGCTTTTATATGATTAGATCGTAAAAATCCCCTTCTGATTTTAGAATATTTGAGACCATTTTTTTACTATTGTGATACCTATTCATGTTTTTTGTTCCACGCGTGAAGCTTTAAACGTTTTCAGCTCAAGAAACAAATCACAAATAATTTCTATAAGCAACGTGTGCAACAATAAGTCTGCTCCTATCAATTAAACTTTTCAGCGTTACGTGAGCTAGAAAATACCCTGCTTCCTCCCGTGAGAAGAACGAGTACTTCAGCTAATATTGATATAAAAACAAGAGTTTAACTAGTAATTAGATAATACACCATTTTTTTGCTGTTGCTAATTTTAGTCATGTTGCTAGTTACCTTTATATATGTTGTACTTCTGTAATTTCGTAATTAAATTTTTACATATGTTCTAAGAGTTTACTCAGTAGAGTCCAAGAATTAATTTTGTAATCTCTTGAAATTTAAGGTTATTTTATTTAAAGGTTTAATCATTTAACAGCATTAGATTTCCTAAGTTGTTCACTTTGGCTTGGACGACATCTATCTCAACCTTTTTACATCTTGATGCTACAACTGAGTGCATGCTATTTAACTTGAAATTTACACATTTGTGTATATATTTGATAGCATTAGCTTAATGTATGTTCTTTACATATGAAGCAATACTTATTTGAACTGAAGCAAAAAACGCAGTGTAATTTTTTATGTTTTCATCGAATTTATATCAGTTTTAACAGACTCAAAAGGCAAGAATAATGGGAAGATAAAATTAATAATCCAAAACCTGCGATAAACTTTGTAATGAAATTCAGTGATAATGCATTAATCATTTGCTGTCAGAATCAATGACAGGAAAAAAAAAATATTCAGACATTAATTCACTTCGCACCTTAAAAACTTTTCATGAGGTGTCAGATGGTGGCAAATTTCTTGACGACTCATTTATCCTTTTCAACACTGAATGACAGGTTAAGCGAAAGTTCCAAGGCATTTTTTTAAAGGAAGTGCAACATTTTTCTTTAAATTTTTCTTGAAAAATTTTTCTCTCTTTAAAACGAGATTTGCAGAGAATGACGAACGTTTCAATGAGCATTGATGTAAGTGTTTGATAGTGAAGTTTTGTATGAATTTCAATTTCGCTTTTTAAATTGCATTATTGTGTTTCTTTTGTATTGTGCAAATTTCATTTTAATAAATACTTTTAGTAGTATTTTAATTACAGTTGAAACTATGAAATTTTTAATTTATAATTTGTTTTATACTGTTAATATAGAATTTAATTCGACAAACTGCTATTTCAACATGCGAAAAGGTCATTGACGAAGAAATTAAAGGGTTCAATTTAGCATTCTACATGAAATATTTTAAAATTAATTTACAATATGTAATTCCAAAGCAATATTCTGTGTTCTCAAAATAATGTTTATTATTTAGCCGAGAATTTGCTACAATATATAGCTATGTCCTTCTACGTATTAATTATCATTTCTGAGTCTGTGCGATCTTCCATTTTTTCCCCCAAAAAAATAATAACTCATTCCGGATAAGTCAAAAAAAGTACTCATATATTCTTAAAGAATGAAAAAAAAAATTATGTTTTTATACATTGGGTTGGCTTGCAATTTTTTTTATCTTTGGCTGTCAGACAGAAACAACAAGCAAACGATTTTGAAAATGCATATTGGCAACAGGCAAATGAAATTTTGTTCTAAAGAATTAACAAAATCGTTTGTTGTTGCGAGATATTTTAACGTTGAAAATGAACTATGAGAAGCAGCATTTTCGGGCTATAGTACTTTTTTTTTATTTTAAGAAACATAAAAGTGTAATTCAAAATAAGAGTGAAACTTTCGAAGTATAGCGAAGGTGTGATTGCTCTATTAGCCAGAAGTGGTTGCGAAGTTTCGTAATGTGAATTTCTCCTTCAAAAAAGGCACCTTGTTCTGAAGACCAGTCGAAGATAAAAGTTGTGAAATTAAAAGGTTAGTTGAAAACAATTAATGCTATTATTACAGAGATATGTATGGTACTCACTATTCTCCAATCAAGTGTTGGGGGGGGGACTTTGTGCCCATTCCAATACATCATGAATGAGAATTCAATAGGTTTTTAATCACCTCTATTCGTTTATAATTAGGCATTTTTAATATTTTGATAGGAGAAAGGTTTTACTTCATTGTAAATCTGTCTTAAGAGATACGAAGTATGGAAATCATTACAACTTGAGTGATGACGGTTAATAGAATAGCATGAGGGAATTTCGAGACGGCTCTGAAGCCTAAACTGATAACTGAAGCAAAAGTGTGGAACCGTAACGTTAAGAAGTACGGTTTGTGATTGAAATACTCGCTTTCACTTTTAGAAAAGTAGCGTACAATGGCAAAATCTTCGAGTCGATAATGGCTGTACTCAAAGGGGTTGAACATCAAAGAGTGAAAAGACAATAATTAAATGGCACAAGTTAGTAAAGCTACCATTTTTCTATATAGCAGTAGCTGCTTTCTGTCCTGCTCACAATTATCAGGCTAGCTCATCTAGTGGGTTGGTTTGTCCTCAATTAGTTCTAAAAGTATAGCTTAATGATGGAAACAGGTACCATAGGCTTTTGCCAGGGTAACAATCTTAAAAGAAACATTTAAAAAGGAGGCAGCATGCTACGAAGGTTGCCTTTTATGTTTTTAAAAACTACCAATAGACGGCGCTACAGAAATTTGTCTTCAGGATATACGTAAAAAGCACATTTTTTTAATCTTGGAATCAGTGACATCATAGAAATTATCTGCGTATTTTGTTTACAGTGAGTGTTCTAAAGAAGCAAGTGAGTGAAAAAAAAAAATGGAAATAACTCGTGAAGGTTTCCGCTGGATGATTTTTTATGATTTTAAGAAAGGCCACAGTCGACAAGAATACTTAGTATCGCTTCGTGAAACTTTTGGTAATGAAGCACCTAAAAGAAGACTGTTTACAATTGATTTGCAGTATTTCGTCGTGGTCGTGCGTCCGACAGTGATGAATCTCGTGAAGGACGAGAAAAATCAGTAGTGATTCAAAACAACATCGACGCCGTGCGCAAGATGATTAAATAAGATCGGCATGTCACGTATCGCGAGATAGAAGCATCCCTTGTTATATCGCAGACTGCAATGCATTCGATTTTGCAAGGACATTTAGCTTTTAAAAAGATTTGTTCCAGATGGATTCCGTACAACTTGACAGAAGCTCGAAAAGAGCCTCGTGCAAATTGGTGTAAGAAAATGCTGAAAAAATTCAATTTGGGAACTGCAAAATCCGTATACAACATCATTGCAGGTGACAAAACTTGGATATATTCGTATGAACCGGAAACTAAACAACAGTCCTCTCTTTGGTGTATGCAGATGAACAATCCTACGAAAGTTGTTCGTCCACGAAGCACTTCCAAGAAAATGATTCTTCGTCCTTGCAGGACATATCGCAATCATTCCTTTAGAGGATCGAAAATTTGTTAACGCTAAATGGTATACAATTTTTTTTCTCCAAAAATCGTCAACGGAATCAGGAAAAAAAAACAAAAATCGCGCATTCTTCTTCATCATGACGAGGACAGCTCCCACATAGCAAGTGAAACAATTGATTATTTGAAGGATAAAAATATCGAATTAATGTTTCATTGCCCATATTCTTCTGATTTGTCGCCTAACGAACTTTTTCTTGTTCCCTTATGTCAAACAAAAAATGCATGGGTAGATATTTCCATCACCTCAAGAAGCTGTTGATGTCTTCCAAAACCGTTTCTGACATATCAACTTCAGAGTGGAAATATTGTTTCAAGAAATGGTTTGAACGGATGGAAAAGTGTATAAAACCTAAAGACGAATATTTTGAAAAGCAATAAAACCAAGTTCCCCAAAAAATTCTTTTTCTTCCTACTTTTTGTAGAAATTTAAAAGGCAACGCTTGCCAAGATAGTTATCTTAGAAGAGATACTCACTATAGAGACAGTGGTAGCGTAGGCTGCCACCAGGAACATGTTGTAGGCGATCATGGTTTTCCTAAGCTCGAAAGGCTTCCTGTCCCTCATTATGGCTGGTCCTATCACCTTGATCGTGAGCAGATAGGCTGTGCACAGGAAGATTGGCCAGAAGTTGCTCTTCACTAGGAACCATTCCCGCACCACGGGATCTATTGAAAGGCAAAGAGACACATTAGTTTGCTGGGACATCATCGACTTAACAAAATAGAATACTGAAACAACAGCTCTAAGCAAATATTAATGAAAACCAGACATGGAAATGCTGTTAAAATACTTACCGTATATCCCGGCGAATGACATTCTCTGGCGTATAACTCCATCAGTAAATTTAGAATATCAAGAAATTTATGTAATATGCATTTTATATTCGGTGTATAACACGCACACGAAAAAATGAAGTGATTTTTTGAAAGATCTGAGATGCGCAGCGTGTTATACGCCGAGATATACGGTAATAGAATTGCGTTAAGCTAGTATGGATAAATAACTTAAATTACATTCCGAAAAACGGCTTATCCTCTGAGATAGCTAGACTAGCTAATAGCCAACGAATATCAGTTTTCGTAAAAGTATTAGTCTAAAATTCTTAATGTGACGGATTTCATTCAGTACATCAACAGAAAATAACTAGAAGAGAAGTCAGAAATTCTCTTTCTGTTGGTGAAATGAGGGAGCCCACCTTTGGAGCCAAGAAGTTAAATTTATAGGAGGGACACTTCCCTTAGAAAGTGGGAAAACGTCATTGTTGCAAGCAGATGGCGCAACGAACACTGGGTAACTGGGCATCTCAGATTGTTAATATTTCCATCGAGGCGAAGTAAATGGAGATCGTTGAATTAGCAGAACTTCAAAGAATTAAATACATAGACTTATGAACGTGATATATAATAATTTCTGGCTTCAGATGTGTTTTAATTACATCACATTAATTACATAAGCATGAAAACCATATAGATAAAATTTAATTTTTAATTTTTATCTATATGGTTTTCATGCAATGTAATCCACGTTTAAAGCTGCCATAATCAGGCAATCATGTTATTAACATCTCATTAGAGCTCTAAATCTATTTTCTGTCAGCATAATAACGAAATTCTGCTAAGATTTAGCAAGGCGATGATAAGTTTAGAAATCATTTGTTGGCAACTATGTATATCCTTCAGCGTAGTTTCCATCATTGTTAAAAAAAAAAAAATACATTCTAGTATACTGTTTGGATGCTATAATTAGGTGTGCTTTTTAGAAGATATTTAGAAGGTAAAATTATATGTAAATTTAACTTAATAAAAACAACTTCAAATGCAGTTTTTTAATATATTTTTATTACAGTGTTAATAAGAAAAAATTAATCCGAAAGATTTTTGGAAGTTTGAGAATATTTCCTTTCGTGCATTCCATACATTCAAATGCAAAAGCATTAGCTCGTTAATTATATGTATATAATGAGCTCAGTGCTTGTTTAACTGCGAACAATTAAAATCGAACATGGAAACGAAAGTACCTTAAATAAAATTATGTAGGTGTAATTTTGTTGCAGCAGCCAGTTTCCTTCCTCAAAGCTATTGTTGTTTATTACTTTTATTGCCCGCAAACTAGCTGCGACTGCAACCGAATGGCATTGAAACTTCATATGAATTTCTTTTGAACCCATTCTGCTGTACGCCTCTTTCAGGTAAATGGATAAGTGGCCATGATAATTAACGATCATGTTGCACTCATTGGTATGAAAATTAGAATAACTGGTTTTCTATTACTGAGTGAGCCACTGGCTTCCATCTCGTTTCTGAGCTTTCCATTGATCACCCTTCCAACATACCGTTGACTTTGCTCTGGGCTAAAAACGGGCTGTTTTGCTAAATAACTAAACTAAATTTTGTTCTTTACTCTGTGAAGCTTCAGAGTCGTACATGTGCCTTAGAGCTATATATTCATAAAGGAAGAATACGTAGGTTTTGTGTCAAAGTAAATGTCGGTATATAGAGAAATCAGGAACAAATAGTTTTTATTAAAGAAGAATCTCATAGTTTGATCCACCTCATATTTCGGGCTCTCTTCCCCAGAATTTAAGTATTTATACTTTACTTTTTGCACGGTAGTGTGAGTGAGTTTTAATAAGATAAAATGATAAATGAGCCCATTAAAGCCCAGGTGGTTTAAGTGCATTTTTGGTTTCTGGGTTAGGGTCACAGATTTGTTCAGCAAAGGCCATTCTATTAAAAGCACAAATGCTGTAAGTTGTAACTCCCTTAGCAACCGTGTAAATAGTAGTATTAATTGCTGTGAAACATTGAATTTCCTATGATAACCCCAATAAAGCCTTAAATATATGAAAACTAGAAAAATGGACTTAAACCGCTTGGCTTTAGGGTGCTCAAATAACGGTACCCCACAAGGCCATAGGAATATAAGAAAATAAATAAATATCTTCATGTGTGTCGGTTGAATTTCTTGTTTAAATTTTGATTGAAAAAGTTGAATTGTAGATGAATTAAGATACACAAAAGCTTTTGAAAAATATTTTTTTTAATTGCTTAAAATACATAAAAAAGAACAAAATAACGTTCCTTACACAAGACGACAAAATTTATATTTTTTCCAGAACAAAGTAATCATCGATTCACCCCAAACGCATGAAGACTGGTTCTTTTTAACCTGGTTCTGAGAGGCAGAACATTTTCGGATATTACTCTGCTCCTGAATATGGGAATATCTTTGTCTCTCTTTAGACGCACGATAAGCTCTGTTTTAATCTTTTGTGTGTCTCTGGCAAAACATGCAATTTACATTCGGAATTTTTCACTGAAAATCACCCCTAGCTTAGTAATGATCTTCCTGTGTATGTTGGTATACCTGGATGGTTTACCATCTGAAGATACTTTATTAAGTAAATTGAAACGTTACGTTAACAAAAGTTTTATCAGGAATGTGGGGGGGGGGATATCACATTTATTTTTCGAAGCCCTTAGCGAGGGAGTCCTGGAACCGGTTTCCCTTTTATGGAAAGAGCTTAATGTAATCGAATTGCGCGGTTTAATCCGCCAGAGAAATTATAGTCGCATTACAGAGAGGTTATCGAGTTTTAATAAAGTGACCCATCATTATTATGGAGCGGGACTGTATAATATAATTGACCTCCCCCTGTACAGTATCCACAGATCAAGGATTTATAGACTGGTTCCTCACAATGTCGGGAGGAGAGAGTGATTTTGCCGAACAGAAAGTTCCCGCTGACCTTGGGATGGGTTTCCATCGGCTGCTGCATTGGATGTTGTGAACAGAATTTGAAAACATCAGGTATTTCCCAACACTGTTTTCATTTTGCTACATGATCATCATGATCCACAAGGCTTGTTGAGCAAGTTTAAGCACCCTTTGGCGTTATCCCCCCCCCCCCCGAGAGAGCAAAGCGATTCCAAACTTACTAATAGTAGGTGTAACGAAATGGTTGAATTGTGTTTGAAATACAACGTAAGAGCGTTTTAGCCCAGAAAAATCAATAGAAAAATAAATGGTGACGTCAATGGAAATACTAGGAATTGTTATGTCATCGAAAAATTGGTGAGCTAATACTCGCGTAGATACACGGATGTTTCCCAACTGTAATTTCCCATACAAAAAATATAACTTACTATAAACACACTGCCATTTGATAGCTTAATATTCAAAATAGAATCATTTTGGTGTTTTCTTTTTTTAAAACATATTTGCGTAATGAATATACTTTTGCATCTTTCTTATAACAAAATGAATATAAGAGATGAAATAGTTCTTTCTTTTGCAATAAACAAACAAAAACAAACCACAAAAACTTTAGATTGACTATCCCTTCATTTGATATCCCTTCATTTTACGAGACCTATATTGCTCCTACACCAAGTACATCATGGTACACTCTGAAATAAAGAAGCAGATTGGCATCAAAAGAGCCAAATCTAAACCACTTACTCATTTTCTGTTTTCTTTCTCAAACAATTTTTAGCGATCCCATAAAGAAATATTTAATAATTTTATTACATATCTGAAACAAACATGTTAATAATTGTACCTAATTTTGTTCACAAACAATGGAATTGCTTTTAATCTGAATTCCCTTGCTCTATCGTTGCATATATTGCATGCATATTTTCATGTTTTTTTTACAAATTGCAAAAATATATAACATCTATAATTCATATTCATATAATGATACATAGCTAGTTCCACTGAAATTAAGAATTTACTATTCAAATACTCTATTGTACAGTATTTCAAGCATTAAGGGTAAAAAGTATACTCAAAGTATGCTGTCTGAACAGCTATTGCCAAAGCGTGACCGAAAATCGCGGAACGAGGAAATATAATTCCAGTGACTGAGAAGTTCATGAACCAAAAGTATCGAAACAGTAGTATTGGAACATATTTAAGAGGGAAAATGCCCTTCATGGCGCTCCAGCAACGACTGTTCAAAGGAAGGTTTGGTAACATCATTGAGTTCTTGTAAAAATAATTCTTTTATTTCTCTTTAGAGTGAAGTAACCGCAATTCTTAGAAGTTACACCGAATACTTTTTAAACTCACTATGAGCCTACTCTGCATGCCACTTCCCAAGCAGTAACGTCCCAAATAGTATTGTTAGTCCTGAACGTCAAACAATAACACATTTGTTAAAGTTGATTTATAACAATTTTCGGCGCTTTTATAAATAGCCTTGATGGGGTGCCATTGCCAAAACGGCTAATCGCTTCTCGTATTTGAAGAGAAATAGCGACCATGCCGACGGGGCGAAAACAGTCACACAATTCAGACTGCTCTTCTTCCTTGGATCCATCGTTAGCAGTGTTAAGAACGTTTTTCCCCCGTTACTCGCTGAGATCTCAAGATCAAGACCAGCGATGGTATCTTTGAAGGCCTCGCGTCAAGGTCTCAAAAGCAATGGTATCGCCGGTCAGTTCAAAGGAAGGAAGAAAGTAATCTAAATTTCCCTTTCACGGTTCTTTAGTTCTCTGCCCAGTCTAGCATATTAATCACTATTTTAATCCGTATAATTTTATGGGTTGGTTCACTGAATACGAAATGAAACAATAAATTGAAATCAAGTCAAACATTTCGATCTTTATCTTTTTAAATAAAAATGTCGTACTTATATTTATAACTAATGCATAGCCTTTAAAGGTACAATATGACAAAAGAGTACCGCGCATTTATAGCCCATTCAATGTAATATATAAAATTTGTTTTGTGTGCGCCTGTATAAGTTCTAAGAATACTAAATATAGCCTTTCTAATATAGAAATAGCAGTAATTAGCATCAAGAACATGATGGCATTTAGTCACACTTGACTACTGAGAGCTAGTTAGATTACAATACATACAAAGACATACAAATTTTAATTTTTTATCGGCTATTTCAAAAAATAAAGTCCTTTCAAAAAGTCCTAAAAATGTCTATTAAATAATTAATAACACTCTTATGCGGTAATGCATTTACTTTCTTTTCAGTGCTCCCGAAGAAAATTTAAAAAACTGAACAGAAATATAAATTTTATTTCTTTTGAAATAATCTAAAATTACATTACTTTGCACCTCCTATTAAACAGTTAAAAAGTTTCAACCAGTTATGTTCAACAGGAAACTTCTGCATTAAATGTCAATAACATAAGCCATTTCGAGATAATTCAACCTTATTCATGCCAATCATACTTCATATAATTTAAGAAAATTCAAAAGCACGCTGATTTTATTGACTGCTGCTTTGGAAAAAACCCGCCGAGGAGGTTTCAGCTAAAGTAAAAAATCTAATGAATTGTGGTAAATAGCTGTGCAAGAAATTAAAACCTTGAAAACCGCAGTTTTCTATTTCTGTTTGATGAAAAAGACAAATTTCTTGACTACTACTACTGTTACTAAACCATTATTAAACGGAATTGACAGGGATCAAGTTCTGTTCGTAACATAATAATTATGTACTTAAAGGATTTCTAACTAGAGGTATAGTATTTATAAATTGATGCGAGCCGGACATTACAATTTGATTACTATTATTACAGCTGCTGTATTATTTTACATTTGTCCTTCAGCTTTTAAGTTCAACTTTCTTTCTATTTATCTCTTCTCATAACCTTTCTTAAATTATACCCAGGTTATCACAAATTGACTGTCTGGCCCTACTTGATTTTAGGTAATTTGAACGTAATTTCTCGTTACGGATGGCTAAATATACTACTTATTAAAAATATACCAGCTTAAATGTATATTATTTCCTTTATCATTTTCCAAAAGATTTTAACCATCATAATTTAGAATGTGATTACAAGTATTAAATAAAAACATCATTAATATGTTTTAAAAACACGAAGTTAAACACTTTTGGTAAAAGTTAAGATTTTTAGGTGATGCATTACCTCAAACTGCACTAAAAAGCATAAAATTTCATTCGACTATAAATTGACCCCATGACTAAATGTCAGATAAAGAATTCAGAAAACTTAATTTTCAATGAAACATTTTGTGTTAAGAACAGACACAAAGAGTACTTTTTCATCAGAAGAAAGGTTTTGTCAACCAAAAACATCAACTGGCATGCATTTGTTTGATAAACATATGTCATCTTATTTCAAATGCTTAATAACATTTTTCTTTTCAAACTTTGTGGTTGAACTTATATTTACGCCACTATAACTTGATTTCTGATTATTATTACACAAATTATCGTCGAATCATAATTCAAATGAATAAAACAAATTGTTGTGCTCACCTCCTGTGTTTAGATAATCTTCCAGCCCGTCAAAGACAGACATGAGATTGAAAGCTCTCCTCTGAATGTGAGCTGTCATGTTCGAATAACTAAAATCCACCGGATCAACCTAGAAAATAACAAAACCGTGAAGTAAAACGAATGTCTTAAACAATAACTGTTAAAATTGAATGCCTAAAAATCAAAATTTTAGTAACATCCTTCAATAAACCTTTTTTTATAAAAATTTTATTTACTATATGGCACAATACAGTAAGTATGGTATAATATGGAAATATAGAAAATATCTTTTACCATACTGTTACATGTGCATGATTTTTCACTTGAAATCCTTCTAAAAATTATTAAACAGATGAAAATAGCTATATTAAGTATACACTGTACAAGTACGTACTTGGTAAAAGAAAAAAAACTTGACAACAACTTATTTGCATAAATACAGAAAATAAGAATTCACTTATAGTTGTTTAAAAAAATCATTTCTTTAATAAAAAGCATAAGTTTAAAAATGAAATTTTACCAGCAGTTTGGCAAGAATACTTTTATTAGCCATTCCAGAACCAGTCCTTAGGCGCTAGTCCCATACTCGGAGGCGTGCAAGTTATATGATTAGTAAGTTTAAGGGTAGTGTGTCGTTGTCCGAACAATTACGAATAATTAGTACTTACAGATATATGTGTGATGCTCATTTTTCTTTACACCTCCCATAAACTTTGATCTGAACGGTCTCGTAAAGTTTTCGATAAGGAGCTATAGATCTCTAATAAGGTGTAGTTCTCACATTATAGAACGAATAAATCCCATAGTGTTTCAAGGGCTCTCCAGATTTAGACACCATAGTGACATGAGGAATTTCATAATTTTCGGACACTTACTACAAGCATGCCACGTGATCGAAATCCACTTGAGATTCCAACCCAGAGCCGAGAGGGGCAGCTCCAGAGAGGTGAGATCGGCTTCAGAGAGTGAGAAGTTCAGAGGTGACTTTTCCTCTGGTGGTAGGCCTGTGAGGCCTGATTTCGAACCCGCTATCTACACGTTTTAAAATCTATGTAAATAATTATGTGTTTCAATTATGTGCCGTCAGTAAATGTCGTTTTGTGAGAAAAAGGCCCGTCTCGTTATTTATGACGGTATGTCTAGGGTAGAAACGTAAAAAGGCTCAAAATGTTTTTATTCCAAAGAATATTTTTGCTTCCAAGTAGGGAATTAAGTCCCCTGTACACAAAAAAGTGTGTGTCTGTATCTAGTCAGTAATAAATGCAGATGTAAAACAACACGATGTTTTATAATTTTAAAGATTAAATAAAATTAGGGTAAGGTGGGGTAAGTGAGAAGCTTTTAAACTTAAGGTAGTATTGCAACTGTTGTATGAGACACAAGGGGATATTTTTTTTTTCAAACAATCTCTCAACAGTTGCCTTCCTGAACATGGAGTCATTTGTAAAAAAATCAGAAGTTTTGACTAGTGGGGAAAAATAATAAAGAGATTCAGACGAACTGGTCCACTTGACCCTTTCGTGGGTTAAGTGGACCACCAATCAATATTTTTCTATGGGTGAATGGTAGAATTTGAGGAAGGTGAATGTGTAAAGGTAAATATTTTCTTGAATACTAGGGGAAAATACCATTGGTTTATCTGATACGGTATTCTAGTAACAACTTTCTTTTCAACAGAAATCCAACACCAAAAATTGTCATTAATTTTTAGCATTGCATATTGTTTTATTTAAGCACATTTCATAACAGTTTTGTTTCATTTTATGTCATCAAATATTAGAACAAGAAAAGTAAAATGTATGAATGTTCTTTAGGCCTACAGTTAAATAAAAAAATATTAAAAGGAGCCTCTCTTAATTTACCTATAACTAGTTCTAAATATTGGGTATTGTAAGAAGACCAATAAAAACTACTGAACTTAAAGTTGTTTAAGCTGTATAAGTAGTTGCCTAAAACAATTAAATAATGGTAAAAAATATTTAAACTCGTCATAGCTGAAAAACTAGCCTATATTTAAAGAAATTCAAAATAATTTATATCCACAAATATCAGTTTCAAACATCAGCTTATGATGCCTGCCTGAAAGTGTCTATTTGCTTAGTTTTGATACATACAATATCTTCTAAGGTAAGGTAGAGTATAAAAATATAAAATAAGAGGACTCTACTTCGTTTTTCCCAATGATCTGGGACAAAATTGGTTGGGCCAAGTAAAGACTTATTTACCCCATAACATTGATACCCCATTTGTGGGGCATCTGGGCCACCCAATTTTAAAAACTAATTATAAGTATCATGAAATTTTCAAAAATTAAGAAAAGTCTATTTTTATGCTCTGTTATTTTCTACAACTTTTAGTTTTCAGGGGGGAAATATTTTAATGAGAAAATTTGAATTTTTTCAAAATCGCTCACAACTGAAACATAAAATAAATTAAAACAGTGTCATAATGTTTCCCAGGTGGAGTGAAATAGATGTATAAAATAATGTATCAGATCATCTATAATGAAAGAATTCGTAAAATTTAAAGGGGGGGGGGTACTTCCCTCGTCGGCCCATTTACTTCACAACACTATTTTTTATCTAAAATTTCTTAAAGTATTAGAGTATAGGTGAAAAAAGTATATCATCAGAATGAACAGCCTCTACGGATCTCCAAAAGTATTTTTATAAGGTTTTCGAATTATTTAAAGAACCCCAGACAGCACAGCAAACTTGCAGCAAGCTTGATTTATCAAGTCAATAAACTTGAATTAAGCTTGAAAATTTCAAGCGTGTAAGCTTAATGCAAGCTTGAATCAAGTGTTCAAGTTTACACTTGCCCAGCTTGCATTCAGCTTGACATAGCAAGCTTGAATCAAGCTTGACATAGCAAGCTTAATTTCAAAAAAATTTCCTAAATACACGGGGCGCCGTCGCCCCACATATTTTATTTTACCTCGCATCTTCCCCTCCATGCTGAAATTTCAAGTTATTTTAATCTGTTTCCATCAAGAGTCCGCGGCTGGGATCGAACTCGGGACCTAAGGGTTGGGAAGCCAGCGACCTAACCATTCGGCCAATCTGCCTCGCGCTGGTATGACTAAAGTTTGAACTGACTGTTATGGTTGTCACGCCGTTTTCTGGCGAGATCGATCAGTGGCCGATGGCGCTGTTTCTTTTATTTTTCCATGGGATGAATCAAAATTAAAATAATGTTATGTGTGATTTATAGACTCTACTAATAGGGAAATAAGCATAATATAAACTTAAAAGCAGCACACGTTTTAAAACTTTCAATATCGCGACACTCATATTGGGCAATACTGGCCAAAATCGAGACAAACGACTGATTTTGAAATCAATTTCGTAGTATAATTGTATTTTGTTCTGAAGAATTTCCATATTTGGAAATATAGAATCTTTTTTTTTAATTCTCTGGTCAAGTACATTTATGACTGATGATAAATTATTTGTTATGTGGATATGGCTTTCCAAATCAAGCAGTAATCAAGTTGTATTCAAGCTTGACAGTTCAAATGACTTCTCCAAGCTTGCTGCAACCTTAAAATGAATTGAACTGTCAAGCTTGTATTAATACGTCAAATTCAAAGAAATGTCAAGCTTGATTTAAGCTAATGTGCTGTCTGGGACTTAATGAGTTCACTTTTAATTTGAAGCTTTTGACTTTTAAATATAGTTCAGCAGAACATTTTTTTCTTTACGATTCAGTGTTTATTGAATCATATATTTTAGACGTGTTACGCATTGTATTACTCATTTCTAGAACATTTCCAGAAGATTCTGAAGTGCAATTTTTATTTTTTCATAATTTAAGCAAAACAATATTAATAATACGAGATGTTGCAGTTGCGAGTATATTAAAATATTAAATAATCCTTTCATTATCTTTTTAAAAATATTTTTCTTACCTAGTTGATATGAAAGAAATGCTGTTGACTAAAATATCCGTTGTTTCTTTTTTTGGTTGCAGTAAAAATATTTTGTTCGGTAATGGCTACGGATTATTTCTTTTTGTACCTATAAAAGAAAAAAAAAACACATATTTGACTTATACTGGCTTCAAAATAAATAAAATGTACTCAGAATACCAATACTAGAACTTTCAAGTCCTCAGAAGGCTTGTTGTAATTCGCATACAAATTCATGTCTGAAAATATCAACGCCCTCTATATAAAGAATTATAAAGAACTCAAAATGTATAAGTTTAGAGAAAATGTAATAATTTGTGTAAGTCCGGCGTGTTTTTAAATGCCCACTATTATTGAAAATACAGTCAATTTATCAATTTAAATATTATGGGTTTTTTTTTAGATTTATTTTTAAAAGACCCCCGTCAAACAAGTGAGGTAAACCAGCCTTAACTATATTCCTTAAAAACATATTAATATTATGAAACAGAAAATAGTTCAATGAACTTAGATTAAATTTTTACCTACATCTTTAATTTTAAAAACACAAAAAATTCTATTGTTACCCCAAATCTATTGCTATAGAGAGCATTAAAGTGAGAAAAAGTGTTAACATGCAGGTTATATAAAAAACGGTATAATCAAGATTACACCCTCTTAATAATATGCACCCTCTTTAAAAGTATAACGGCTTCTTGTGACGCTTGCACAACCGTACACTGTAGTTGCACACTGGTAAACCTTTCACGAGGTATAAAAAAATCATGATTAGGCAGTTTTTGATACACCCTGTTTATTAAGTTTATTAACTAATAAGTCAAGTTTTTTTCATTCTTGCGTTACAATATATTTTCTCCCATAATAATATATTTCTCTGATTTTTTTTTTAATAAACCGATTATTTCATCAATTATTGCAGATTTTATGCGTAACCTTAATTTTGGACATGAGGGTATAAAAGTAAACACTTTTTCATCGATCACTTTGTAGAAAATGAACCGAAGCACCGCTGCTTCATCTATGAAAATCTTCAGTCTGGTATAATATTTGCACACTAATGTGAAGCTTCATTCTCTTTTCATATTTTGTATGCTGTTCATATTTGCTGTCAGCATTCCAGGGTCACCTCGCAACCTCGTTCAGCGAAGTCTTCGAAGTATTTATGAATGAACCTTGTAAACTGCAGCTAATATGTAGCATAAACGAATGCATATCTTTTACAAAGATTTAAGTCAGACAGCTAATTCAAACCCCGGCTGAGTTATGTTTCAATGAGAAACGAACGAAAACAATTGTCTCACGTCAAAGTAATTGGCCACTTCTCAAGGAGATGAATAAATTTTCTGAATAAAACATCCTTCGATTTAATATTTACTTTTCAATGTTAGATATTTTCAAGAAGCAAAACCTTTATAAACTTCTTAATAGCTTCAAAATTTGCTGTAAAATTAAAATGTTCTTTAAAAAGTTGAAATAAAACTTTTCTGAGTTTCAAAAGTTTGGACATTTAAAGGTAACTAAAAATGTATTACTTTATCTCATTGGTTCTAAAATAGCAAAAAGTTTTACTTTATATAATTTACTATAGTTTATTCAATAAATGCAGCCATCGAAAAGTTATCATTTTTTTCTTAAATTCTTTATGTTAGAGATATATTTTTTTATTGGAACAATATACGAAGGTAATTCATTAAGGATGTTACAAAAGTTATGTATGACTTGCATAGTGACACCTTTCATCAAAAAGCCATAAAAACTCATTTATAAAGCAAACTAGGTACAAGATATCAAACGATTTCATAAAAAATAAAACTTGTATGGAAGGTTTCAAAATTAATAGGACAAAAGTTATATCGATTTGTGACTTACTACTTCCCCTTATATAAAACTCCTCAAAATCTATTTCAGATAATTAATTCAAATAATACGAAACTGTAGCTGCACTACTTTTTTTTACACTTTTAATACCGATAAAAGAGCACTTTTGTCAATATGTCATATAAAAGTTTCGTAAATAAGTATCCTTGAAATAAAAAGCCTCTGTCAAGAGCATGTTTTTACTGGAGGTGGCGCTCTATTTTTTTAGGTTTTAGGAAGCTGATAATGTTTACTTAATTTGTTATTTATTCTTGGTGAGGTAAATATCACAGAAACAATCAGTTATACATAATTTGCATTATGACCAATTAATTTTTGTTTATAGCAGGAATTTTAGTCTCTCAGTTGGACTGAATAGTACTAAATACAGAGCAAATTTCTATTGCTTAATGTTATTTTAGTAATACAATTTTCTAAAAGTTACTTAAAGAAATTTTCCTCATTTTTTTCCTAATAGAAAGTGTGACTCAAAATAACTGCACATTTAATATTTAAGTGACTACTTTTTTTACTGTAAGAATAGTTTATTATTATTATTATTTTAATACCGATTTTAGGTATTGTTTAATTTCTGCATATGCCTTTTACATTTTGCAGAAGGAAATATATTTTCTCTATTTCATATATTTCGTAAAAAATCAAACACACTAATTATTTGCATACTGAATGTAGTTATTACTAAATAACACATTTTCCCCCAAGAAAATTGTACGCATTGAATGCTTTAAGTTTGCAAAGTATTCTACTCCTCCAGTAATACTAGTACACTTTAGAAAAAGATATTACTGTCTATGAAAAATAGACCATTAATTTCTAAATTATAAAAATTGATTCGCCATTAAATCATTATGTCTATATTTCACAACATTCAGTACATGCTGCAAAACATTAAGCCACACTTTTGAATGAAGATTATTTTATAATTTCCTGAAATAAAACACTGGATTTCACAATTCACTTGTTTGTGCAAATGCAGACATTTAAAATGCAAACTTTAGTGCTTCAGTTACATTTTGCGCTCATAGCACGATCGTTATGTTGGTGATAAAACATGTTCAATCAAAAAATAGTGCAAAAGAAAATTGCAAAGCTTAAATTTTGCAAAAGACCTTGACATGAATTAACATGAGAAATAACAGCTAGGATGGAAAAACGTGTAATTACTACTAATAAGTTGTTATAAAGGTAACTAGAGAGTTTTAAAGTATCCACTAGTAACTAGTTTTAAAGTATCCACTAACGAAGTAACTAGTTTTAAAGTATCCACTCAAATTTTTCATTTTTCACATTCGCTTCCATTCAAAAACAGAAATTTCATTGAAAACGCCAACACACAGGTTTATGCCAGAGTTAAAAAAAGTATTAAATTCCGCCAAAAAGACATAGCAATGTAGAGTATATATGTCATTAAATTATACTAAACATACAATTGCAGCAGGACAATCGTGTCATTTTATCTAACATGAAATGTATGAGTTCTGGATATGAAGCATCATTTTTTGCCACTTTCGCATGTAAATTTCCGTCAAAATCGTATATAAAACGTAAATTGCCTGCATAGCTTGCGATATTTTTTTTCAAGGGAAAATTATAAACTCAGGATGATTTGATATCACACCTCCATTCATTTATATTAAGTGCATATCTGAATGAGAAACCATCAATATTCCTGTCGCATTTCTCAATACTGAAGAAATACAATAGAATTTAGAATTGTAAAACAATTTGACAAAAACGCTAAATTACTGATGCCCATTTCTGATTACGAAAAAACTTCTTATGTATTAATAAGGTTTATGGAAGTAAAATCAACAGTAAAAATGAGGTTCAAATTTTAGGAATTTTTTTTCCCAGAAATGCTTTACTCGCTCGAAAGTTATTCAAAGTTAGAATTTCACATTTGAAGGGTGTAGATGCAAAACTCACTACTTTTCAAGTTCTTAGAAAAATCAAAACACTTATTATTATTAACAAACATGATATATTGGTACAATTTTTTTATATGTGATACATTTGTCGTCGTAGCAACTACTTGCACATAGTACTAAACCTGTAGTAATTCTGGTAAAGCTGATATACATATGGAAAATGTGAGTTTTGCAGCAGACTTTTAAGGGAAACACTGGTTATAAACCAAAATGATTAAAAATTTAAAACAAAATGAACCAAAAAATAATCATATGAACATTAGTTTCCTCTGTGTTATCTTGAATTGTAATGACCAACAAACATCAACAAGCAAAAAAAAAAAATATCTATTAAAAAGGTTTCTTGTTATTCTTTAAAAACATCGACAGATGTAAAGAAAACGATCACATAATTTGCCATACTCCTTGATTGGTTATTTGGAAAGTGTGAGTTTTTCTGCAAAACAGCTCTGTTGGATAATGTGAGTTATGCCTCATGATAATTTTTTATTTATTTTTAAGAAGCTTTGGTATGTTCTTTATGGATCAGATCTCTCTTACAGTCCAATTCGCCTTAAAAAGACGAACACGGTGGTATGAAAAACTGAATACCTTAAAAAGTGGTTAATTTGACTTTTGTATCTACGCCCTTCAATTAGATTATCAAAAGCGCAATATATACATGCCCGCAAAAGTATAAATACCTTAGAAAACTTGACTGCATGTTGGTCAATTGGGCCGCATGACAGCTTTCCGTAATTTGGCTATTGCACGTTAACCCAGACATTGACCCCCAGTGATTGTGGACTTCCACAAGATTGCATTTTTTCATCTAACAGAATTACACTTTTACAAACCACAAGCAAGATTTCGCAATATTTGTCGGCAAAATAATAAAATAAGAAGAAAATGGGAATAACGTAGTAATTGATTTCTTTTCAAACAAATGCAATAGGAAAATCACACACACACCCCAAAAAACATCGTTAACGTTTGTGAAATAAAAATAATTTTAAAAATGAGGAAATTCATTTATCGCATATCTTTAAACCAACGTTACTTTTAACTGTCAAATGTAGAATGAGGAAACTCCCGATGACATTGCAAGACCTATTTGTCTAGTTTACACACGCAAGCGGACAAACCACGTGGTGAATGTCAATTTAGTTTAACATGTGGGATATCCAAAGGTACGACCCTCAATATATTTTTTTTTTAAATACCAGAAACAGAGTAATGTAATACTTTGTCGAAAAGGAGAAAGAATTTAGCTCAAAATATTCTGTAGATATTTATGAACATTTAGCTATTAATATTGAGTTTTGAGGCACATTGAGTAGATGATGGGAGAAAGATATGAGCTTAGAGATTTCATACTAAGGTAGAAACTAGGTGCATGTGCAACATCTGAAAGATTTTTTTTTATATACTAGCCGCCAAGGCGGCCAGCTTCGCCATCCCATACCTTACTGTTCGATATACTTATTGCAGTTTTGGCTAAATTATAGGAGTCATTTCAACGAAAATCATGTTCCTTTGTTTTATCAGTATTTGTCATTAAATTTATTTAGGTTAGCGTTGCTAAAAATTTGGGTGTCATGATAAAAGCTGATGGTGGCCATGGGGGCAAAGCCAAGCACTGACAATGCGAGATGCAATAAAAGATATAATTTGTGACATTTCCATTCATAAAATCATTATAAAAATATTGTATTGGGTGATAACGTGTTGTACAAATTAGTACAGAAATTCTTCTTAATTGCAGCAGCTGCGGGGTTAATGTGCCAAAGTTAGCAGCCTGGTGTTTTATAGTACGTATGCATTATTTAATACGTATCCTCGGTTACGAAAACATAAAAGAAACAGGAAATAGCTAAGATATGTTTCAGCCTACTGCAAAACATTTTTTAATGAGCGAAATATTTTGCTCTTTCGCGTATGTATTGTTGTATTGTAATCTAGCTACTGCGTAACATACGTAGCCAGTAACGAATATGCTTGTTTCACTTGACGTCATTGAACTGTTTATTTGGATTTTTGCGCGTGCGTTATTGTTATTACGCTAATGTTTACATCTAGTTGTTGCCGTTCCCAGCATTGAAATAGCGTCGATTTTGGTACCGCATACGTTAGCGTATTATATAAGAAGATTTTTCATATTTTATTTTTTATTCGGTGGGTCATTTTAAATAGTCTCAAGTTTTAACATATATTTTAGTTACAAGAGTCACGGAAACTAAGTAAATACCCCCGGAAAATAATCTTTCATACAACACTATTTTCCACCCGTTTGACTGAATTCAATTTTCATTGCATCAAACTCCGCTTTAGAAACTTACTTAGACTGATAAATTAAACTTAAACACGAACTCTCTAATCTTCTAAGTGATAAGCTCTTAAAAATGAAGTGTGAAATTAAAAAGAATTATTAATGCTCAATGTTTTTTTTTTTTTTCTTTTCTCTTTAAAGATTATTCTTATATAGTTTGGGTACCTTAAGTCAAACTACAGGATTAAATGTAGAATTACGTTCCTCCATAACAATCCTGTGTAAAGATTTTTTTTCAGCGTCGTTTTAAGTTTTAATTACTGCTTTAGAAAACTAATAGGGATGGACACGAGATGAAAAATAGGCTGTCCCGTCTCGCAAAATCGCTGAAAAGCTTTGTCTTGTCTCGCAAAAATCCCTATATCCCAATGTAAAATGTGCCTGTCTCGTCTTGCAAAATAACTGCAAATCTATGTCTCGTCTCGCAAATTTCTGTCTCGCAGTCCATCCCTAAAAACTTACTGGGTAAACTAACCAGCTAAACTACCTTTCTTTTACAGCACTCAAAAGCATGACGTCATAATTAAAAAACTGCATAAGATTAAAAAGATCTGACCCAAAATACAGTACATCCAATCAAAATAGATTGGCAATTTGCGCGATTCTAAATAACTCTTCGAGATGGCACCTTGACATTTTTCACGAGATTAAAATAAGTGAACTAGATTTTATTCGGGTGAACCATAGAGAATTTAAATATTTGAACTAAAATTTATTTTTGCACTGGACCAAGATCTTTTAATTGCTTTGGTTATGTAATGGCAACACAAGATTATGAATTATAAATATAGAAACGGTTTATTGTTAACTATAACACTAAATAATGAAGGAAAAGAATAAAGGATAATGACCGACTGAAACATTTTCAGCTGCTGTCCACATGGAACCCTTCTCCACCTCAAGGTTCTCAGTTGAGGGTTTGCTACTAGAAACCAAGATCTGCACCGGCGGAGGCTCCAGGCGGGCTCACGTCCGGCACCTTCAACGCCTCCGCCGCGACCCTCCTACTCACTGCGGCATAAACCTCTCACAGAGTTCTGCCGCAGCGGCCGGGTTTTAGGCTCGACGCTGGAGCGCCATTATTTATTTCAAGACTAATTGCTTCGGAAGGTGAGTTGTTACACACTCATTAGCGGATATTTAATTCACGTATTTCGTGTACATTAAATTTAAAATGTTTGTTATATTCACCAATTTTTCACTGTGAACCTTACAACTAACCAAATTATAATTAATCCTACGCTTATACGTCCTGCACTAGTTTTAAGAGAAGAGACAATCTGTATTTTTTTTTCTGAATGCTTAAAAATGTGTTTCTAATTTACAAACGAGGCCCACTAACAAATTCCAAACTACTCATTTTGTTTCGACCCAATCACTTGAGCTTTTAAAGTATTCTAAAAGATTTTCGTCATTAAATATGTTGGTGCTTTGAAAAATGGATCCCAAACAGTATGTCCCACTATTCAAACTAACTAAAATATAAATTTTTTTATGTTAGCACAGTTAAGAAATAATGTAGATGAGCAATTACACTGAATAAGGAGGATAAATTTCTAATATGCGCCTTGATAAGTTCACGCCTGTTTATTTGAGCTTGTGGCAAACGGACACCACCTGAACAAGTTTCATTAGATTCCTTTTATTATTTTACAGACATTAAACATCAAAATGAAATACCTCAAAGAGAAATAAAAGTAAGAATAAGAATTTTTATCGAATAATTTATGTAGGAGAAGGTGGTCCAAAATGATCTGAGCGGTCAAAATGATCCACATATGTTTTCTTAGATACAGGTAGTGCTACTTACCGGGTAACACATAAACTAGTTGTGTCAAGTGAATAAAGAATGCTTGCATGCAAGTGGTCACAGTATTACGTGTCTAAATAGATTCTTCAAAAAACTGGGTTTTATCATATCTCTTATAAGGTAAGTACTAACTTTCCTATTTATTTAAAAATACAGCCTTTAATGTACAGAAATATGACTTTGTTTACTGAGTAGAATATGTTTTTAGATGTGAATTACACTTATTTAGTTTGCTCTGTTTCTCGGCGTGTTCCACTAATCTGGTCTAAAGTAGGCAGCCATACTGTCGGGTAAAATGATACATCGACTGAAGACACTCCAATACCGGGTCCTAGACAAGATAGCAGGCCTTCAACCGTTCTCAAAATGCGTGACTACCCATTGCATGATTTAATTTATTTCTGAGTTTATTATGCCATAATTGTTGATTTGCAATTTTGAAATATTCCATTTTATTGTTTGTGACGCTTTTTTATTGTAAAATATTCATAAAATAAATGATGCATACTATATGATTGTAAAACGTATTTTGTTTCGCTATGCATAGTCATAATTACTTTTACATCTTTTATTTTGCTGATAAGAAACACTTGACAATTATTTTCAAGAGATGGATCATTTTGCCCTTGGGTGTGGGTAAAATGATCCTTTTGACTCATTTTTAAAATTAATTTTTTTTGTTACTCAAATTGTGTTTGAATTATTATTAAAATATGTATAGGATGAAAAATGTTGTGCAACATATTGTGGCAAAAGGCCGAAGTTTTATTTAACATTTAGGTTATTTTATGCAAGTTTTCCTCTTATGGGGATCATTTTGGGCCAGCTTTTTCTATGAAGAAAAACAATATATTGCGGTTATTACTTATACGACTTTAAAACAAGTTGGTGGAATTTATTGAATAACATATTTTACAGAATTTTAAGAAATTTCAAATATGATCAGAAAGTTTGCATCATTCTTTCGATGCCTGTTTTGAATGTTTTAAGTAAAGTAAGATTATAATGTTTAAAAATTAAATAGTTGTGTTTAAAAGATAAGTTAATTTACATAATTTGCAAAAAAATGCGATAAAGTGTGTTATGAAAAGCGCAATTTAACACTTAATTTATTAAAACCTCGAAAACATAATACACGTGACCTTGTTAAGAGCATTAAAAAATAATTAAATATTTACTCCTCTTTGGTGCAGAAAAAGTACTTCAGCAAATATATCATTAAGTTGCTTACTTTAAATCAAGTCACTTCCTCGAGAAATTAAAGTTTTCCTTGAACATAAAACTGTTATACGAACCCATCTCTTATTGTTCACGTTATTCTGCGAAAATTCAAAGCATTTACAGATGTATAGAGTACTTAGTTAAGTCACAAATCTGAAATTCACAGACTGTACTATTTCCAGAGCTAAAATTGAGATAACTGTAAATTCAGTTTTCAGTATGTGTTTCAAGTTCGAAAGTTTCAAGGGAGGGAGCAGAGGGTCGATAAGTATGTAGGTGATCCCCCCCCCCTTCCTATCCCGCTTTTGGATGCCCCAATTGAGTGAGAAAGCAAGTTTTCGGAGCAAATTTAAGTAAGCTAATTTTGCATTGCTAGTGCTCGCCCACCAGGTACCGTCGGATATGTCGGGAATGTCTTTATGTCTTCATCAGCAAAGAGCAATACAGGAGTGATTTCCTAGATGCTCATCGTTGATAAATGAACAAACAACCCAAAACTGTTCGCGAACACCTTCTGGTAACACTCAGTTGAGGAGACTAGTTCACTTACTCAAATTGTAAAAATGTTCCTACCCCACAATTTAAATTTTGTTGGCAGAATTTCCATATGCTTACTTAATCACTTTAAATCTTAAATTCACAAATTGAAATTAGTCATGCGTATTGATATTGTATATGCATAATTGCAAATTAATTACGTAATTTAAATGCATTTCGGCCGAAATTAATGGCTAATTAATAACATAACTGGGGAAGCGAATTCTCTGAGGATGCACATAATGCTAATGGGAATCAATGTGCATGCGACAATAATTCACATAAATGCACATAATTCTAAAAATCTCGAAAACTCAAACGATGTTCAGAAATACTTTTCTTTTCCATATTTGCTCTAATTGTATTTTGCTTATTCATAAAAAATAAATAATATATGATCTGTTCTTGCTTAAGTTTATATTTTTAATTTAAAATAAAAACATTTATGTATGCCTATAATCTGCTGCTTAAATTTATAACCTCTGTAAAATAGTAGAACTTCTAAACACAATAGTAAACAGTGAACTTAAGTTTTTAAAATATATTAGCGATATCCGCTTTTGTTTCTATTTTAAAATTATATCATAATGCTTCATCTGTTAATATTTGCCTAGTATAATATCTGAAACGTGACTTGTTAAATATTAATTATTCATTTTCAGTCTTTCGCATATAGTTTTATTTTAAAAATATTTATCATATTCTCAGTTTTAAGTCGTATGTATTTACTAAATTTTCCACTGACAGAATTCATAAAATATAGCTGAGATATTACAATAAATTTCAAGATAATAATAATGATAACAACTATAATAATATGGATTAGCAGCTTAGAAACTAATTTAAAATATTGTTTAAAAATTACATTACTTCTTTAGTACATAAATACATATTTTTAAACTAACATATGAAAATATGAAACGTAAGAACTCTTTGGACTGGGTTTTCTAAAATAGAACTTAAGTATTTAAAATATTTTTAACTTATTTTGGCATGGGTATTGCGTCTGGCTAATGAAGTTTTTGCATAATTTTCATTTATGTTCAACACAAGCATGCAAGGTTCGAACTGAAATGTATTTGTATGAATTTTTTTAGATTTTTGGAGTGTTCGTTTAGTATGCATATTAAAATTGTGAAAACTTGAAATTAAAACTTAATATTCTCAATACTTTATAAATTGTGCAAATATAATTGGTGAAATTGAATTTTGTAAAATAAAATTATTGGTGATATTGCATTTTAACCTATTTTAGTTTTGAAAATATTTCGACTAAAAATTCCACAAATCACTAACAACAGAGAAATCTGAACTGAAGAAATATTTAATCAATACTTTTTTTTTTTTTTTTTTGATAGACACTTCTAAATTCCAAATTTTATTTCTTTCAAAATACAAAACTTAGTAAAATAAATGAACAAGTATTTTTCATTATAAATAATTTTATTTATTTTTTATGGGCACAAGTATTTAGTGCAAGTGAGCGTTCGGGTGCCTTGGTCAGATGAGTAATTGTTCAGAAAAATACTCAAGTCAAAAGAGATAACTAGGAAATCTGATTCAGCAGTTCTATTTAAAAACGCCCAGTCAAAAGAATGTCCAAACTACAAAAACTTGCTTCTTTAAAAATTTTGCCGGTATTCTAATTTACGATTTCCTAGTTCATAAAATTATAAAAGTGAATAAAAACTACATAAATAACTTACTATTTCAATAAAAACTTGCCTTGGAGAAAATTATAAATTAATAATCGTAAAACCCAATTAAAAGTTTCTTAGCGACTAATCAATTCTTAATTTACCTAAAGTTCAATACTTTGTTTTATATTTACACGAAGTAAGTGACCGTTTGAGTGCCTCACCAATTGGGCAAACAAGTATTTGTTTACAGAAAGGATACCAAATCACATGCACTTAATGAAAAAGAGTCTGCCTCACCAGTTAGATTTCGAAACATCTGGTCCAAACTGCTGAGCTTCTGATCAGTCTTCAACTAAAAGTAAATGGTTTTTGTTCATTTCTCCCTCCATTCGGTCCTAAGAATGGCTAGTGGCCTTGCGGAGAAAACTGGTCGGTTCCTCAGCTCTGAGTGAACGAATGACCTTAACCGAGCCGCTAACCTTCTAGTTATGGGATTGCCACCAAATCGCCGTGGATTTCTCTTTCTTATTGCCCCCGGGTATGACTCAAAAAGATCAGAAAGCGAGACGTTTCAACTTTTATTCGTCATATTCACCGATACGTTTTCCTTGTAGTAACTCTTTCACTCTGAGCAACACTGAACTTCAAAATTGAGGTGGATCGATACCATATCTGCATAAATGCAGCGGACTCTGCAACAATCTTGGTCGAAAAATATTGACTAGATTCAACATAAGCGTATACGAGTATCTTGTTTGGTTTTCCCAAAACGTCCACCGGTATATTTTCCTCGAATTCCGCCTCTCTGAAAAACACCGAACTTCAAATTTGACGGCTCCCGAAACGCTTGAACACAGATTAGAACAATCTTAAGAGAAAAATATTTACTGGAGTTATAGCATAAGCATAGTTTGGTTTTTCCAAAAGGTAGTCGTAGCAAGTTCCAAAGCCCGCAAAAAACATGCAAAATTAAAAAGAAAAAGAATCAGGTCACATTTTTTTCCGAAGAATAATGCTGTCGGATGGAAAAAGTTCCGTTTCTAGTTACGGGATCTGATAGCAATATACATTTTTGCCGATAATCTTTTATGGAGGATTTGCGACTGACAAAGACGTGTTTTTTTATGACTTCAGAGAATATGTCTTTACGTCTTATTAATCGTGAAGCTTTGAGAGCTTCCGATACTTTGTTGAAACTTCACTTTCATCAACTGACATCAACAAGTAGCAAGGGTAAAAGGAAAATCCCAAACGTCAATGCTTCGTCCCTTTTGAAGCTCAAAGGCTCAAGGGGCCTCACCATGGCACAGTGGTTATGCCACTGAAAATGGTAGATGGCCGAAGTGTGAAGGTCCCGGGTTCGGGTCCCATCGCGCAGCTGTCGATCTAACGGTCTGGAGTTTGGGTAAAGTTTTCTCCAGATGTAACGTGAATACCCGTTAGAACCCCTTAGAAAGTCCTCCTACCAAGGCACCCCCCTTTGGTAGATCGCCCTAGTGTAGCGTTGCCATAATCACACACAACAACCCACAATAACTCAAAGGGTCAACTACAGACGATGTTTTACTGTGTTTTCTTGGAAGGCGTTGGGATTATTCAGGAAATGATTAATTCATAAGTGTGGCAATTTTGTTATCTTATTTATATAAATAGATTACCAGGACTTTGCTTGGTTAACTAATGTTTTACTCTGTTTGGAAACGATAATTATTCTCATTCAAAAAATAATGACCACATCAAAAAGTGTAGTTCTAATCAGCTGAAGCATTGACATAGCTGTTCTTACCTACTCTGTATTTCAACGTTAATAAAGTTTGGAAATTATTTGATAGATGACCAAATAGTAATATCAGCTGGCATAAAACAATCTCTTGTCTATGTACTCCAGACATGCAAATGTTCTGCTAAAAAAGTATTGTAAACTTCCTTCTATGTTGAAATTGACCCGGATTTTATGTTCGTAATACCTCTGTACGATTCAGTTGATGGTTACAGAAAACTTTTTCCATGGGCGAGTCTAGTTCATCTACAATTATTTTAATATATTTGATCTAATTATTGGAAGTTTTATTTTATCTGCGAAATTCTCTTCGAATTTGATGACTTCTGAAGCTGGAACTTAGAACAAAATTGAACTCAGCCGTGGATACAGGTTGAACAGAGCATTCATATGGACTACATGGAGTTTTTTTGTCAACCATCAATTTAATTACCAACTATTTCATTTCTTCTGCAACATCTTTTTTTAATATTGTATTCATTACTTTGCACTATAAAATATCTCGAGACTTTATCAACTAAAAAACGTTCAATGCTGTGGAAGTTAAACTGACATGCGTTTCTAGTAGATGAACTCCAGCAATTTAACTCGTGTGAACACTTAAAATATTTTCCCTTTTGCATAATAAAGGTTCTTATATGCTATCTGAGAAAAAAGTAATATATTTTTTTGTATTACAGAAATGCAGGTAGTCTTAGTGTACCAATCGTATTATTTAAAACAAATCAAAGTGGAAAGCGTTTCCCCGAATTTGAGGTAAAATAAACTACGCGAAATCCTGCTAGGAATCACAATCTAAAATCAACCAGTATGTTAAAGCGGTGGATCAACGCGAATAACAGAAAAAAAGAATGATATAGTACAGAGAATGTGAAAAACATTAATAGAGAATAAGCTCTCGTTTTTAAAATATTTCGGATCAGCTTCTAAAGGAGTTCGCACACTTGGTTGCTGCGGATTCAAGTTTATTGAGGTGCTTCAAAGGAAAAATGAACCGCAATACAATTCAAAATTTGTACAAATATCAGTTCCGACAAAGAAAGAAATAAAATATTTAAAAATAACCAACGTATTTAGAAAGAAACAAAAGCTAAATTTGAAAACGAAAAACAGAATGCAATATATTTTACAAAATTTCCTTTTGATTTTTTAAGTTTAGCAACAATCTTTTCGGACAAACAGCACAATAATATCCCTACCCCCTCTTCTATCAGACGCACTTCTCAAAATATTAAAGGAATATGAATTTCTTTTACAATAAAGTAGCAGATACTTTAAAAAATATCTTTGTAGTTTATTGTAATCATCAATAGTCACGAAAATTCAGTTTTCCTTTTCAAGACAAATACGTTATTTGATAATGACTGCTGCTTTTATAGTTAATTAAAAAGCGTTTGAAATTCATTATCAGCAGCATTAATCAATAGTTTAAACTTCTTCAGAAAAAAGTTACAACGAAAATAGTCATGCTTAGTATTACTACTTTTATTTAACAAGTATAACAAGTATGCCAACTATTAACATGGTTTGCACATTCTAATGACCTTACTGGAAATCTTCAACTACTTCCAACACTCTAAACGTCCGCTACCTTGAGCAATTTTGCATTTCGCTACTGGCACCATCTCCTAGAAAGCTAGTTAGCTCAAACCCGACCAATGAAAACAGCAGATTTTGTTTTCTGCACTGAGAATACCAATTAACTTGCACTCTACTTGAACTTTTCTGTTACAAACCGACTCTGCTCTTCATTTCACATGAAATTTGACACTGATCTGTCACAAGGTTTAGTTTATTTGGAAGTTCTTTTCCGCGGTTTAAGTTATGAGGAAGCAGGTGAAGTCATGGAAGGCCAATCAGAAAATTTTCTCTGTTTAAAAATCACACTATCCGGTTTTATCCGGCTTGATTGAAAATTAGTTTTATCAAATTATAGCGTTTAATAAACATTTAACTGATCTCTAGAACCGGTTATGACCATTTGCTTTCACTCGCTTATTTTTTTCAACTCGAATCAGCATTACTATTTCAGTTTCATTGTTGTCAAACAGTTAGTATCACTTTCTATTTACTTTTACAAATTAGAGGGAGCAAAGTACGTCTTCGTTATAGATATTTTTACGGATTTTTAGTACACAATGAATAATTTACTTAATTCTTTACAGTTTAAGTTAAATAGTGTAATTGATGAGAGTTGTATTAAAAATATCTTGAACTGTGCTACATAACCACCTCACACTGAAGCAGTTTTTGCAAATAAATGTTTTCTACAGCGGCGTAAACTGCTTAAGTATAATACAGCATTTTATTTTAGAAATTTTCATAAACGTAACTAGCACATTAATGTACATATTTATATTTTAAAATTGTATCTAAAATCTTAAATAGTTAACAGTAATATTTTTGTATTTTTAATCATTAAACTTACTTATCAGATCTTAGATTTAATACACATACGCTGATTTAGATTTCTTTTATTGAGTGTTTTTCTGTTCGTGATAGTCTTATTTTTCATGCATGGAGGGAAACAAAGTCGTTGGCAAGGGAGAATTAGGAGTTCAACCCACCCCCCTTACGAAATTTTTTAGCACATACATTACTATTGGTAGAAGGGTATTGAAAAAAGTACCACATTTTGAAGCATGAAATTTAAAACCCCCACCACAAATTTTGTTCCTGGGTACGTCTTTGCAGAGAAATACGCATGTTTTATATTAATTATAATTATTAACAAATTACAACTCACTTCTAAGCTTAAAAATTCATGCCTTAATATTTAGTTATGAACTCCTAAAATTTTTTAACTGAACACCAAGTATATTATGTGTTGTCCTGGATTGTTCTTTTTTTTTTTTACATGTTTTTCTTGTTATTTGCCATTATAAATGATATTTTTTTCAAGAAATGAAGTAGAATTATGTAATTTTGTCATATGTTTTGTAAAACTTTTTTTAATATTAATAATACCTAAGAATAAGATGACAGAGTTCAGGTCTTCTTGAATTTACTTTGGCATCGAACTTGAAAAATAATTTGATTTCTTGTAAAGGGAAAATAAAACAGCATTTTTCTTCTAATTTCTTCAAATACTCCTATACTTAAACAAGTGATGATTTTATTGGTCATTATCTAAGGCAGTGATTCCCAACGGGCTCCAGGTGGACACCATGGTGGTATATAGAGCTTTTAAGGGGATGGTGGCCATTAAAAAGTTTTTTTTTATTATTTAATAAGATAGGATTATGAAATTTTGTATTTTAATATATTAAACTAAAAGCATTATAAACAACTGAAAAAAAATTTAAATAAATTTTAAAAATATTAGTAATTAATTAAATATTAATTAATTTTTTAGTTTCGAAAAAAATGCTCCATGCGTTTTAATTTTAATTTTTTTTTTTTAGTAATTTTGTTTTATAATAGCATAAAAATATATTTTAAAAAAGTCTATGTATTGGTTTTTGATTCGACCGAGTAGTTAATTTTTTATAAATATTTTCATGGATATATACCAAACTTTCCCGAAATTTTTCAGTTTTCGTAAATAAAAGTGAAATTTCATAATCGAAATTTTGACCCTATTTAAAAAGGATACACAGATTTATTGTAATATATGAGAAGAATGTTTGTAGTAAATTTTGTACAATTCCGACCAAAATTAAGTCGCATGGAGCATTTTGAAGGCAAGAAAATCACAAAAAACATGATTTGGATAAAATACAGTTTAAAGTGTAATTTTCCATTTACCTTTAATACCGTCTCTTCTGAATAATTTTATTTATGATTTTACCTTAACAAAACATATTTTAAAATATTTTCATTCGAATTTTAGCTTATTTTGTAAAACGTTCAATAATAATTGTGACGTGCTTATTTACGCGTTTGTTTGCATTTTTGTGGACATTTAACTGTCCCTTTTAATTTTTTCAAATCCTAATATCTTTTTAAAAATTGCCGTAGACATACGCGGTTTTTTCTCCATGGTTCAGCTTTAACTGTAGAATATCAGTATGTAAAAAAGAAAAACACATTTTTGGGGGCCAATTTTGATGATTTGGGTGTCCACCATCTCCTTAAAGGGGGTTTAAATAGTATTCTAGGTGTCTATTGGGAGTCGATGATAAATTTTTCTGTTTTAAAATTTTTGTTTAGTTTTTTGAGGAATATAATTGATAGATAATAATATCCGTTTTACTATTTATAAATAGAATACAGATTTCCATTTGCGGTGTGATTCATAAATTTAAAGCCCAGGCTGGTTTGCAATTTCTGATGGAAGTTGTACAATATGGCTAGTTACACGCTGGCAAAATGTCAGTAATACGTTTTTACGCCTTTCGTTTTACGGCTACAATTTTTAACATTAATGTGATCAAGATGTGCTTTATTAATAAATAGGGGATACTGAAAAACTTTGTAATGCACTTTTTTCCCGAATCTCAAACCGTTTTTAAAAGATAAGAACGCTAACTCCAAATTTAGCCAGCCAGGTGGTACTATAAGCGATTATTTATCTTTTTATTTTCCGTAGCGCATGGCAACGTTACCATACTTAAGACTCCCACTTTTGTGACTATAGCTCTTACCATTCAAAAATTATTGGGGTAACATCGGACTTAGCGGACACATTGTATATGTTAGAATCCTACTAATATTATAAATGTCAATGTTTTAATGTATGTTTATTACTCTTTCATGCTGAAACGGTTTGACGAATTTGGATGAAATTTGGAGTAAAGACAGTTAAAGTCCTAGATTAAAATATAGGCTACTTTTTATCGCGCAAAAAAAACACTGTTCCTACAATATACAAAAAAACTATATCCAAAAAAAAGAATATAATTGAGTTTTTATTTTACATAGCAATCGACAGACAGCGCAAACATATGAATACACAGTTTTAATAAATAAATCCATTTTATCGTCTGCTTTACCTGGATAAATAATACACCTGAATAAGTTTATCCTTCTGCCGTGGATTTATAAGCGGACTTCGGGCCAAGCACACAAATCCGAAATGTATGTTACACTAACAAATAAATTAAAAATAAGTTTTTGAAACTTTCATTTAGTTCGAAATGTGCATTTTTCTGCGCACCTTTTTCCCAATTCTCAATGTTTCAAAAAAGATGTACAGATCTTTTAAAGTAACAACCGAAAATGTATAAAAGAAAACGTTCTTATCTAGAGAGTTTATGAAAAAACTTCTTCCTTAGATGATCTGTTTAATTAGATAGTACGATCCTTTACCCTAAAAGTAATCTGGACTAATTCAGCTTTTCGAAATGAAATAATCATTTCTATGTAAATTAAACATTTTAGATTAAAGTCAGAATACGAGGAGGTTTTCCTTCATTGCCTTCAGGTTCATACTTTTTTCCCCCCATGCAGAACACTAATGCATTTAAGGTGTTTAATATGTGACCTCCATATTCACGGATATCATAGGTAAGGTTACAGTCATTGGTTGATACTTTGAATCTCTTTGGAACGTACTTTGAATGTCATCGGCTTTGATAATTCTGTCAAGGAAGCTCCGAAATCTGTCTGAATGTGGACAGCGCTCAAAATGCGTTTTACGTGTACAGTATACATTCGAGGTTGAGTGAGTTAGAAAACTTCAAATGCAAAGAGAACTTCGCGTTGGAAATATCATTATCTTGGCAGACAAAACATACGCCAAATACAGAGCATTTATAATTTCAATCGATGAGGGGTTGAACAAGAGATTGGATAAATATGTAAGTAGTTACATGGCATCAGAAAATTTGTGATAAAAGCGAACCAGTGTTAAGTTCAACTGTGGGGATTGGTTGAAAAATGTAAATAAAAGCAGGTTGAGATTGCAAATCGAAAAGGAAGATGTATTTGTAGAACAAATGACTAATTTGTTCTAAAAATACATCTTCTTGCTTCATCAAATACATGTCTTGCTTTGTTTCAGAGAAATATCAATCTTGAAGACTTTTCTTGAGCAAAATTTAATTATGCAAATTTTGAATTCCAAAGTAAAGACATAAATGAGAACGGAAACTAAAAATCAAAATACATAATTTTAAACATATTAAAATATAACATCTATACATCACAGAGAGAAGAACCTGCGTTTCTTCAAACAAAGTTTCCTATTTGTTTTACAGAAATATCGGCATCTGAAGCTTGTTCATTAATCTTTCCATTCTGTTTCGCATGTGTAATTGCTGTTTATTTTGACCGGCACGCATAACAGTTTACGATCCTTGCTCCGTTTTCCATGTCACCGAAAAATTACCGAAAAGATATCGTCCGGATACCGTATCTTTCTCGGGAACACTCTATATTGACCGACATGTTTGTTTCTCGTTCAAACACTTCTTCCATGACTTTCTCTTCTGGCTTTTATGTTACGCATCCACACAAATAATTCTCACGTAAATGAGCTTGCACACAAAGGAAATTAATGGGTTTATATATATATATATATATATATATATATGTAATGTATAAAAAGGTAATTTGGGTTTTATTTGTTTAGGTATTGTTCAAGCGGGTACTTTCACTGTAAGTTTTGCTTTCCTGTCATACTTGCCACGCGCGCTCTGGAGCTATGTTTTATTTATTTTGTTAATTGTCAGACATCAGGCCGTCGATTCTGAGTTCTTTACAGTGCACACGTGTCCCACGCCTTTGAAGCCCCGTATGCGGGTCATGTTGGTAAATGTGTGTGTTTCGATTAAAGATAAGAGAGAGGCGGAGTTATGTCTTCGCAAACCACGTGATGTGGTGAGCGTAAATACACCCGCACATCGAAATTCGAGAGATTTCTGCCACTGGAACTGCTTAATTAGTCCACGCTGATTTTTGTACCCGTCTCCCCTCTCCTCTCCTCACTCTATATTGTAACTTAAAGATAATGTTTAATAAACCGTTTTATCTGCCTTAACTCTGGAACTTTACTGAAATATCTGACGTCTCATATATATATATATATATATATATATATATATATATATATATATATATATATATATATATATATATATCTCTCTTTATCTCAATTAGGTGTAACCACGAGGTGTAGGTGTCTGCTTCGTGTCTTTACGCCTGAGTAATTTGGATCATTTTTTTTTTCATTTTTTTTTTTTTTTGCCAGTTCTGTTTTGAAAGTAGCGAATAGGTACCGAAATGTCACATTACGACTCCTTTTATTAGACGGTCTGCTAAAAATATAAGTTGTTTGTTTTTCCCGTTTCGGAACTTCCATTTACGGGAACGTTTTATGGAAATGTTAAGATGTTTTGTTTATTTATTTACCTCGAAAGAGAACGTGTGGTTGATTTACTAAGATAAAACAAATTGTGTTTCGCTTTGGAGTGGGAGGGGGAGGGGACTAGAAAAATAATTCAATAGTTTAAAGAAATAAATTTCTCTCTGAACAACATCTCAGTTTTTAATAACATTTCCTTGGTTTAGAAGCATATAAACTTTGTTTAAAAGTACGATATTTTTCCACAAATGTATCGCAAAAATGAAAGTATCCTCAAAAGAATCCAATTAATTTGAAATTATGTCTGTCTCAACGTAATTGAATACGTTAAACAGATATTTTTGCTTGGCACACTGTTTAAATAGTGAAATGTAGAATTTTGTGCTGTTATGTAAACAAATTAGTAGATTTGCATTAAAATGCAAAGAAATGTACCTGAAAAATATTTTTATTCTTATACAAAATAAAGTTGAACTTTCTCATTGCAGATACAAAGCTTCAAATACAGTTTTCAGTTTTTAAAAAATCGATATTTTAGTTTCAACTGTTCTTATTTTCATCAATTTCATGAATAAAAAATGTATGCATAATGCATATGCATTATGTATGTTCTATTCTGAGCTTTGCTTTTCAGAGATTTGAGGTTTTTAATAAGAGAAGGAACTTGGCTTTGGTACACAAGTAAATAAAACAAGTAGTTTATTCGGATAAAGTATTTGATGCTTTTAGTAGGAAAACACAGAACATAAACACAAAATCACTCCAAGTAACGGACTGAAGTTAACCGAAGTTATTGGAAGTTAAGAAAAAAAATTAATATTTTTTCACTTTATCTTGAAAGTTATATCGTTAAGCAATGTGTTAACTTCTTTAATCAAGGATTAACGGACTGAAGATTTACTGATCAGCTTCGATTATAAGCTAGAAATGTAACACGTTCCAACATAGACTATGAACTCTCCATAGCTCAAGACTTCTAAACACATATTTTAATGGCTGTTATTAGGTGCTGTCATTGCCACTTCATTTCCTACAATAATTAATATAATGTTTATTATATTAATAAATATTACCCAAATTTTATTGAATTTAATAACGCGTCTAAAACCAAGCAAGTAGCCATTATAGTCAAGCTGCCTTTCAAAAGTTGCACTGAATGTAAAAGTGCTGTGCCAAGTCTACAAGCTACAAATGTAACACGTTACAACATAGACCATGAACTTTCCATAGCTCAAGACTTCGAAACACTTGAACTTCAACTGGCTGTTTTAGGCACGGTCATTAGTACTTCACTTCCTACAATAGCGAAAAGCAAAAATAAATACAAAAGCTATTTCTGGGCCGTGCCTAATAACGGGTGAATTGCCGAGGAGGATATGTTTACTTTTCTGTCTGGTAAATTGTCTGACGTAACGAAGTGTGGAGGATGATGTCACAATTCACACATTTTCAGACAAGTAGAAAATAGATTTATTTTTAAAGTTTATTTGTGTCCAAAAGAAAGGAAGGTTAATCAAATTCTTGGCACAATCAAATTAAGCTTACGGAGAAAGAAAAACTTTCTTTAATTTTATGATGTCATGAAGGAGCAATTAAAAGTGACTTTGTACAGCAATTTTCAAACTCGATTTTAATTATTCAATTTTGACAAAACAAACGGATTGACACATTATTATTATTTTTTCAATGGCGGGCACTTGCTGTATGGACAATAGCCACTAAAAAGGCCATAAGTGTTGTCTTTTTTATTATGAAGGCACCCAATAGGTGAATCCAAGTTTCTCCCCAATCAGAAGAGAGACCTGCACATGGATTTCCACATACAGAGGAATCGCATAAACTTTTTATTATACATAAATTCTGTTTGTGTGGGTATGTGACTAACTTAATCTGCTATATTCCGTGGGGTATTGTTTCAACCTCACGAAACAGATTTTACGTGCACCTTCAGCGGATACGGTAAAAGAGCAGTCTTGTCTAGAGAGGTTGTCACCCTCCCAAGTGCTGACTTAGGTCGTCGCTGCTGGAATTTCGGTGTTCTGATGAGAGAAAAGCTTCTTTAACCGATTGGTCCATAGCGAGCTCTTTTACCAGAATTTGGAAGCTCAATTTCGATTATTCAGTTGGGCAAAATAAACGCATTTATCGAATTGAAGTGTTTGATATAGCGACAACAAAACAGACAGATAGAGACTTGGACACACAGCAATCGTGCACGCCAAAACTTTATGCTTACACATGTACTGTATATTAATACAAATTTTCCTGCTTACGTCATCATGTCTTTACATGGGAGGAAGAAGGACACCTTTGAAAATTTGTTTGGTTTGGTTTGCGTTGTTATGTTAACGCTACGCACGGACAATCTGCCTAGGATGTAGGAATGCCTTTATCGGAAGACTTTCTAAGGGGTTCTCGTTTTTTTCATGTGACATCTGGAGAAAACCCACCGAAACTCCAGTTCGTTAGATTAACAGCCGTGCTATGGGGCCCGACCCAGGGACCTTAATACTTCAACGAAATATTGTTTTGAAAATCGATAGATTTTGTTTCCTTAATCTTAATCATAGTTATAGTACTTTATATGTTATAGACAAAAATAATGTATTTACTCGTGATACGAGCAAAAAATTAATAGCTTTTTAAAAGAGCTGAAAATCTTTAAAATGTTAAAATAATTCAGCTCAAACCTGCAGCATGTGGGGGCACTTTTTAACCAAAAAAATATATAAATTATAAAGAACCTTTATGAAAAACTGCATATTTATTTCAAGATATGAAAAAATATGAAGATATGAAAAAAGATATGAAAAGATATGAAAGATATGAAAAAATAAGATCAATGATGATATGAAAAAATAAGATATGAAAAAATAAGATCAAAAGATATGAAAAAATAAAAATCAGTTAAACAACTTCTTAACTTTACTCTAATCGCATTAACATAAGCGATATTTACTGATTCTTTATTAAATGCAAAATGATTGAGAAGAATGAAGAATTATTAGCTGCTTAAATTCTATATTTCCGAATCCTTAAAAAAGGAGCGGTATGTACCTGGTGGGGTGCACAGAATCGCAACTTAATGTTAGTTTCTATTTACACGGTGGATCGCTCGTAACGTGCTTGAATTATCTCCTCATATTATATTCAAACTGTGGTGCTGCCATCTGCCGGCACTCTTTATTACTTATTTAAAATTAAATTACCTAGCACTGTTCTTGAAAGAGAACGAACATTTGATTTATAGATCTAGAAAGCAATGAATATCATTAATGTCTGCAACTGCGTAGGTTAAAACATTGAAAATCATACTTTTTTGTTAACAGAACAGATAAACCAACCCAATGCATCAATTTTTAAACACTTTCCAACACAATCTTATTAGAACTTAACATTATTAGTTAATGCATAGTTAACGTGTTTGCTCCCATCGCTGTAGAGACTCGACGGCAGAAAATTTCTCATTTTCTTTTATTTCATCTGCTTATCGCTGCTTGACCGCGGGTTTTTGAATACTCCTGCTGTCACCTACCGCATGCTTTAGACCACTACAGGGCATCCAAAGATCCCTGTCGGAAAGCAACGATGGGCAAAGAAGGGGAACTGCTACCGTTGAGTCTTTGCTATGGGGGAATTAAAAAGTTTTAAAAAAGTAAATGTTTGTATCTTTAATCTCTGGCCGTGCAGCCTTATCTACAATAGTTGTTTTCTGTGATCTTTTAAAAGAGTCATAAATGCTGCCTTATTTTCATCATAGAGCCTTCATTTGGACACCTGGAATAGGGGATGAATTTTGTTTTACTTAAGATTGATGAGCATCTCTAAAATACATTGTAAAAGTTTACTACCCATAGAATGTAATGTATCGGAATTTTAGGAGGGGGGGGGGAGTTATCCCTGTAAAAAAAATATATTATGTAGGTTATTTCAGTATTTCAGTGGGTTTTGGCAAAGTCCGTAGCAGTAACATACATGAATTTCGGCATAACTCGTTAATTAATTTCGGCACATACATTATTTACGCAGTTAGAATCCGAAAAGACTGATAAATCGACTACTTTATGGCAAAACTATATTTAAGAAGCACAAAACATTTTGGCAGGAAAATTTTCTTCGATTTTTGTTTACTAGTGGCATTCTAACGCAGATCAGGCAAGGTACTTTAGATTACCACCACGTACATCTTTTTCAAAGTAAAAATAAGAATAAAAATGAGGTAAATGTACTAGTGAAGAGGCTTAATGTAACAAAAGAAAAATGTTTGTCAAAAAATATATAATTGCACAGTTTTGAAGGTTCCTAAAAAGCTCAAAACTTATCAAAAATGAGGATACGGGCATCTTTAAAAGTTTCATAGTTTTAAAACTATTTTATATATGCGTTTTACAATTTTATTAGTTTGTAGACATTAGCATGATGTTGAATACAGTATCAGTATTTTAATATATGTGCCGTTTTAATTCCTTATTTGTTTTTCAGTTGCTTTTTAACATGTGTGTTACTCACGTTTTTAAACTAGATTATGTTTTAACCCTTTCAAAAAAAAGTAAATATGTCGACTTGAAAAGATCTTACATTTCTTCACAGAGTTGTAAACACTTCATAAAATTCGTTAATAAACTAATCACCACTCGTAAAAAAGTTCAAGGTTTGGAAACCGCATTTTTAATACAACAAATTAGCCATTGAGTGTGTCATTAAAGTTCTAATACCGTATTCATACCTGATAATCTTAAATAAGTTTTTTTTTTAAAAACGTACGTTATCTTATCTATTTAAGAAAATAGTAAATTTCAATATCCGCAAAAAGCTTTTTCGAACGTGGTGAAAACTTAATTTAAACTGTGATTAAAAACTGCCTTGAAATTTTTATGAATATTAATAAATTCAACTCAATAGCTATAAAATTAAAAATATATATTGATGATTAGATAAAATAATTTTCAAACTATTCGGATTAAAATAGCATATAAAATAGTATGAAAAGTACAGAATTTTTATGCCAAAAGCATTTTTAACGGAGAAAATCCTTGTGAGTCATTTCGTATATTTAGCAACTAATTACACCTGCCATAATTTTCTCGAAACATCCGTGACGACGACCTCATATCTTTGGACATTCCCAGCATGAATGAGGAGTGACTCATTGGGAAAATAAAACTCTAATGACTTCTTTACCTTCTTTAAAATTAAAAAAAAAACTTAAACCAGTTCTTTTAATGGTATTTAATAAAATAAAATAAAATAAATATAATTAAAATAAAGTTGTCTAGTTGAACTGTGAGGAAAAATACTGCATTTTTCCACCTGGATTTTATTGATTTTGTGGGGTTAAAATAAGACATACTGATATAATTTAACTTTGTTAGGATTTTTTTAAAGACAGTAAAATTAATTAATTTGTATAAAGTACATAATAAAACGTGAGGAAAACCACCAAATGTCAGGGACATTCTTTAGTATGCATCACTTTATAAAGCACGAAAAGATACAACTTTTAATACAATTAATTTTAAAATTTCGTTAAATTTGATAAGTAAATTAGTATTAACGTCTCAGTTTATTTATGTTTAGATTGAACACTTGGGAGGGGAGTTTGCCAGGAGATAAATGATAAACACTCGTCTTTTGTTTGTATGTTTCGGTACTAATAAGAGAGCTACATATAATATAATACAACCCTTTTCTAAGACAGATTTTACTATGTCTCATAGGGATTTTGGCGAGAGAGTTATCGAGATCTACGAAACTTTATAGGCTTTCATCTCAGTTGTTCCTAAGTACAAGAACCTCTTTATATTTCAAAATAGAAATTTACAGCACAATATTAGGAAAACACGTGCAATCCGTCCTTGGGATAACAGGATTTGAACCGTTGCTTGCAGTCTCCGTCAGTGGAAAAGTGATGCCTGGAAAAATAATTTCTTCAGGTGCAAGTCACAGGAAGCACAGGTTGCCCATAGGTTACCGATCTTGCTTCGAAGTGACTTGCATTTGAAGAAATTTCTGTCCGAAAACCACTTTTCCACTGACGAAGACTGCAAACAATTGTGGTACTCTGGCTCCTTTCTCAGGTGGTAGACTTCTATGATACTGGACTACAGAATTCTATGACACTGAACTACAGAAACTTATAACACGGTATGGCAAGTGTTACAGCTTAGGTTATTCTTATGTTGAGAAGTATCGGGAATATTCGTGTATGTTTTGCAATAAATTTTTCCAGATAATAATGTTTTGTTCCGCTTTATTGGCCGTAGGAAACTTACTTTCCGGACGACCCTTGTAGATATTGTTAAGCTAAAAAGTAAACAGAATTATCACAGCTTTTATTTCTAAGTAGCTCTATATCGGAATATATACAAGATCTGAGAGTAAAATAACTTGATATTTCAGTTTTCTCAAGAACCATCTATTTTTATACCAACTGAATCCTGTAGAGAAAACTGCGAGAAATGACCTTCTGTCATCACGTTTCGATGTGAACCGGTTAATTGACCTGAGGTAAGGTCTTCGACAGCCGGGAGTTCATCTTCGAATGTGGCCTTGGCCGTAGAAAAATGTCCTCTAGAGGTATAATCACCTCAATTTACTTCTCTGTTTTTTCCTTTCTTTTTTTTACGAATTATACTTTATAGAAGAGGGGCGCTTTGGGAGGTAAAGTTCAAGAGAGATCCCCAGGGGTATTGGGGGCCCAATCCCTCTTACTGGAGGTCAGTGGGCTGAAAGAAACTGGATGCTCCACATAACTGTTAACAGGTTTCTCTTCATCCAGTTTGCGTTGGGGAAAAGAATGCTGCCATTCTGATAGCTAGAAAGTTAGTGATAGTTTCAGAAAAACAAAGTCTAAGGAGGAGGGTCTTAAAAGTGGCAGTGGCGGATTCGGAAAAGTTTCAAGGTAGGGGTGGTGGGACAAAGCCTTTTATCAGAGATGGGTAATTCTTTTTTCTTTCTCCCTGCTCACTTTTAATCTTGAACCTATATGTTTAACCTCATCATCGAAAACCTATCATCCAGTCTCATCAGTGAAAGGCAAAGGATGTAACGGAGAGACCTCTCCTTCTTTGGCCAATGCTGATTTCAAGAGTGGGTCTTTAAATGCTCCGTTAGAGGCCAAAATTCATGCTTGTTAAATCGTTGGGTTTCGGCGGGTAGCACTCAAAGACCCATGCTGTCCTAACACTGGCCAAAGAAGAACAGTTGTGTCTTTTCAGCGATTACAACCGAAGAATTATACATGAATTTAATAGAGGATATATATAATGGTGCTTGGTGGAGGTTATCACCTCATCGCTCCCTTCTGGAGGGTCATCGCTGGGGGGTCAGTTTCAAGGGCCATCTAGCACGGTACACACCGATAATTCAGTAAAGTTGATGGTGTTTACAGAAAACGAATTAATAAGTACTTACAAGGCAGTACTATTATACTTTAAGGTTGAAGTATTTCCGACTGAATTTTATTTTCCAGTCTGAATATTTTTTATACTTTTAGTGATTTTTTACTGAACAGAAATTAATGTAATAGACCAACTAATAAATAAAACTATTTTTTAATAATGTCCATCACGGACTTTCTAATAAGTAGAAACTTTCACTACCAATCGTAAAAAAAGAAGAAGAAAATAGGGTTAAATGGCCCCCAAGCTGAAAAAGTGCTGCTTTAGCCAGCGCTCTATTTAACAACCAGTAACGTGGCGGTCGATCGAATATCCAATCCCGTGCCACACAGCTAACAAACATTTTTGAAACAGTTTTCTGTACGGCTGCACAAATAGATGCGTCAACAAAGCTGTGTGTTCTTGCTTTTTATTATAACTTGATGAAAGTTAACCAATTTTGATCAATGTCTTAAATCTCCAAACCCTTAAATATCTTAAATAAGTTCACGTTGCTATCCGCTACTGGACAGGTAGGTGTTTCCGAACGCAACCCTCTATCACTTGTAAATTGAAAACTCTTGGTTTAGACTTTTGTGGCTTACTACAATAAAACTATTGATTGTCCAAAATGACATAAAGTAACTTTTACTGCGAATTCGGAATGTTTGACACACTTAAAACAACTTTTTTATGCAATTGTTTAACGGTGTAGATTTGAGAAAAAAGCAACTCTTAGAAATTATTTCCCCCGTTCCTGCCGACGCGTTTTTAATCTTTGAAGCAGAACATTCAGTTCCGCTACAGTTTCATCGTTTTGCATAACATCGTAACAAGAATGATCTAGAAATACAAAAATGGTTGAATTGATTTTGTCCACTTGATTCTCCGGAATGATTCGGTAGCACTTTTTCTTATTCTATTCCATAAACATCATGTGCGATGAATGTAATCGAGCAGAAAGCATTTTAAAAAATCAATAAAATCTTCGCCTTTGAATGTATGTGATAGTCATGTTATGTCATAGAAATAATAATAATGATAATAACATGGCTATGAAATTATATACACTGCCAATCCAAAAAAACAAAAAATCGTTAAATGGCTGCAACACAGAAAAAATGCAACCGTTGCCATCGTATCCAATACTGGTATACAGCTGCGGGAAAAAAAAGGCGCACTTGCTCTTTATTTCGCCGTCGTTCGTAGTACAGTAAAGTTATATATACCATTCGTTTGCAAATAACGCGTACTTTAATTTACTATTAATTTAATTTGCATCAGGGGCCGTCTTCATATGTAATTCTGCATCAACTTCGTTTTTCTCTATGGCAACCCCATATTTTGATTTTATTAAACGAAAGAAAACCTTCAAATTACCCTGAATATAAATTTTCACCAATTTTCTACGATAATTTCCGGAGATATTGCGAATTAATTTTTGCGCGTTTTTAAGGGACTTTCTGCAAATTGAAAAACGCTATTTGTAGGTTCCGAACTTTTCGCCTTTCATTAATTTCGCTCGCAAGATTTAAAAGAAATTAATATTATTTTCACGGAAAATATTGTTTGCATCTCTCTTAAAGATTTTTGTACTGAGAATATCAAGGGTAGAAATAGAATATTTAGTCTGTGGTCCAAATAACCCTTGAGTTCATAACTTCCTTGGTTCGCACACATGATTTAAGGGGAAAATGCAAAATGACTGCTCACGATTTTGAAAATCTTTGTAATTTTGAAATTGTTATTGAGTATTTCCGTTGATGGTTCTCTTAGACAGGTGAAATGTTGGCAGGAGTTAGAGGCTGCTCTCTGCTCTTCTGACTACAAGCTTGAATATTATTCAGCTATGGTCGAACTTGAAGAATGATTTCCTGATAGAAAATTTATTTGTTTGAATTTCATGTAAAAAACGCAATTACTTTTTTGCCGACCCAATATTATCACTGTGTTTGTCATTTCACTTTCTTCATTTAATACTATCGTCTGCAATGTGCAATATTCTTAAGACTTTTGGCGGTATTTTAATTTATAGTTAGATGAAAATTTAGACAGAAAAACGTGATTTTGAATGTTTGATAAAGTATGGGGAGGCCCAAAGACCTAATGTTTCCGAAATTAAAAAAGGTCACATTCACGCCTGGAAAATTGAGGATGTTAGTTTTTCAGAAATAGGACGTTGTATTAGGAGACATACATCTACTGTATCTAATTCTATAGCTGGAAAATATTTTATTTGGGGGAATATGGTAGCGGACGCAATAATAGACGCTTTATAGAATCCCTATCAAACTGTAAAAACCTCTAATTTATTTGCTTCAAAATTTGATATTTTCAATACTGGTATCTTTTACTGTGTTTTTGCACAAAATAAATCTAATTTACGTTTATTGTATGCAATTTTCAAAACATTTTCACTTAATAAATTTATATACGGTCCCTTAACTCGTGAAAATAACACATTTTATTTAATATAAATTAAACTACTGAACGTAAAAATTTGAAATTTTGCACAGCCATGTAATATTAATTTCTTCATCTATTTCCATTGAAATTTGACTAGGTCGCTATTCATAATTTTTTTGAATATTAATTTAATAATTCATAATTCATATTAATAATTTATTAAAAATCATAATTACATTAAATTATGTTTGGGCCGTTTAGTTCTAATAGTACGAATAAAAATCAGCTTCTTACTACCAATATTATATGAGATATGAATTGAAGAATGAAAAAATATTTTAACATAGGGGGAGGGGGATTTTGGGTGCTCATAACTCACTCATTTTCTGTCCAAATTTATTGAAAATGGGTGTCCGGGGTTAAAATGAGCTAAATTTTTGAAATATGAAGTGAAATCTAGGGGTTGCTATTGGAAAAAAAAAGTTGGTGCGAATTTTAATATGTAGATGGCCCCTTATGCAATTTTTATTCATAGCAAATTAAAGTGTACGTCAATCGTAAACGATTGGTATCTGTAACTTTGCTGTACGACGAACGACGGCCGAAAAAAGTACAAGTGGGTCTTTTTTTTCCGCAGCTGTACATACTGGCTTCCCATAGATGTTCATAGTTTATAAATTCTGTTGGGAGAAATTTAGGGATTTTGTAGTGTTCATTATGAAATTCAGTTATTAACTTATTAATTGACAGAAACATGGTTTAAAACAGGTATAGGGAACCTTTGGAAAGTCACCGATATACTAATCGAAAAAGTTGCGATGAAAACTTTAGAATGTTAGCGAAATCGCGGGCCGTATAATTAGGATTTATATGACATTTTGAATGGTTTATGGGATTTTATATGAGGCTTATGTTTCGCAGGCCAGATCAAAAGCCTGGCGGGCCACATCCAGCCAACGTTCCGGAGGTTGCCCCTATATGACTTATACTGGCATAGCAGAGTAAAGAAAATATTCTCTTTTGATTCCCTCCCATTTTCAAAATTCGCCCATCATGGCCGAGTGGGTAAGAAAGACATTAAACATGGTAGATAGCTGAAGTGTGCAATTTCCACGTTCAGGCCTACCGCGCGGCTGCTGATCTAACGGTCTGGAGTTTCGAGCGCTTTTCTCCACATGTAACGAGAATAAGAAGAGCAATAACGTGTTAGACGTCCTCTGCCCAAAGCCCCCCCCCTCCCCTATTGCCGTCGTGAGATGCCCTTCGTGTAGATTTTTCAACAGTAAACAGAAATCCAGTTTCAAGAATTCATCATCAGTTCATGCAGTATAAATTAAATTTTAGTGCTGCCATCTATTGAATAGTAAAATAAATTAAAGTCAGTCCTTATTAAGTTCAGTTCACTAATAGGCCATCTTACAGCACTTCGAGGTGAAACCTGATCAGGTTTGCGATGCGCAAGGCCCTCCGGGTCTCACTGTACCTTACAAAGGGCCTCTTAGGAATTTAAGGTGGAATGATAATTTACTTTTTTTTTTGGTTGTCTATGTGCTTTTTCTACAGAATAAATTGTGCTGTGTTATTTCAAGGCTACGCAAGGGCTATTCGCCAAGGATGGATGGTGCCTTGGTCGGAAGACTTCTTCAAATGTTCTATACTATACAAGTTATATCTTGAGAAAACCGACCAAACTCCAGACCGTTAGATCTACAGTCATGCGATAGGCCAGGACAGAACGCTGGACCTGCACACTTCCGTCATCTCCCAATGTTCAGTGTCTTACCCATTCGGCCATGGTGGGGCTTGTTTTACAGAAACAGAACATGTAACTGTTACACAACTGCCATATGTAATTATATACCTTGGTGTAATAATAATTTCTCCAAGGCATTACCACAGACCAATGGCTGAGCGGACAAGACACTGGACTTCGGGGGATGGCTGAAGTGTGCAGGTCCAGGATTCTGGCCTCTCGCGCTGCTGCCGATCTAAAGGTCTAGAGTAGAAGTTTTTATCCAGTTTTAACATGAATGCTTGTAAGAATCCCTTGAAAGTTCTCCACACAACACAAGACATACTTCCCTTAGGGCAAATAAATCTCGTTCAGTATTGCCTTAGACGAAAACGAAAAACTAAAGTAAGACATTCGTACAGAACTTAAATAACAGGGCAGTAATAATAAAAACATTAATAAGGGTGCCACGATCTTTAATCCTTAAAGAAATTGGAAAACTCAAATGTTTATTATCAGGAATACTAGTCTCATCACAGAGAGACGAAATAGCAACTAGAAAGAGTTTTTAGACGTTCTGAATTCAAATACAATAGTCCAATTACCTTACAGTCGCGTAGCGCTCTGAGCTGGGAGTCGGAAGGTGCTTGGTTCAAAACGAGGTCGCGTCCGCCGACCTAAACCATTCGGAGTTTTCCGTGGTTTCCTCCGAAACTTAGAGTAAATACAGGTTAGGACACCTTAGAAAGACTCCCCCCAGGAGGGCACCCACCCACAGGCCTAGATCCTTCGTGTAGACAATTGGCATTAATCTCACAGACACAACAACGTAACTAGTGATGTACCATTCAAATGATTTCTACAATCGATTGCTACTGTTCGAATAGAGTCAATAATTGAAATCGAACAGTGCATATTCGCGATTTTCACTATTCGAATATTCGAACAGTAATCGCATCCTCACCATGGCACAGTGTTTATGTCACTGAAAAAGGTAGACGGCCGAAGTGTGAAGGTCTCGGGTTCTGGTCGAATCGCGCGGCTGTCGACTTAATCGTTCGGAGTTTTCTCCGAAACTAGCGCAAAGGCACGTTAGGAACCCTTAGAGAGACCCCCACGGAGGGCACCCCCTTCTTCTTGTCCTTCTGACGGGGATTTATAAGTGGGCTTCGGACGAAGCACACAAATCCGAAATACATGTTCACAAACAAGGTAGTGCAGTAGCTTAAGAACTGTTCGATCACGCTCCGGGTTCGAATCCTGGCTTGGGCCTGGACATAAACTTGCCCGTCCCTTCATAAGGCGTAACGCTGGCCGCCCACTGGGTGCCCCCATAGTAAAAGCCTAATACCTTCGGGCCATTGTAGTGGACAATGCAATCATCAAGTGGCCACCATTTGAAAAAAAAAATCAATTATGCCCATCACTACATAACACGCTGATGTTTGAATACTGTATATTTGATTTTTTTCCCCAGGAATGTATATCCCTCATAAAAAGTTTATCCCGATCGAAAGAAATAGCATAAGATTGTAAATAAATATGTTTGTACTGTTGTTTTTCCTGATGTCCCCTTACAACCGCAAACGGCGGTGCCAGACCCTCCTAGGTAGGGAGGCGATAGGCAGAGGGGGTGCGCTTTTTATTTTTAGGGCCCCAGTTGGACGAAGTAGGATTTAGCCCGTGGTCCTTTAATTTTGAACCAATTCCAGAGGCGGGACCAACCCCTGAAATCGGCACTCCCAGAGGTATCGTTTAACAACTTGGAGGACATTGGAGCCACGATGGATTTTACGTGCACCAGCTTCCATTAGCGTACACGGTCCCACAGTAGTCGAGCCGAGAGGAAGTTGACCCTCCCAAGCAATGGCCAAGACGGGTGCTGCTTCACTTGCCGTGTTCTAATGGGAACAGAGTTTAGCGCCCTGACCACTGCGGGACGTAAATAAATATTTGTTCAAGAATCAAATTATTTTAATTCTAAGGGCAGCATGAACTAATAAATAAACTTGCGTACAAAATTAACTGAACAAGAAAAATCTTTTTTCAAAAGATTTCGCTTTAGAAATTTAAGAAAAATAAAACATTAAAGCGTAATTTCGTAGTTCCACACGATGTTAAATAGAACTTTCTTTTAATAAAATCTCTAACAAAAACACTTGCATCAAACAAGGCACTTTAATATTACTGAAGGAAACACACCAATGTTATTAGTCAGGGGGGGGCATGGGAAAATAAAAAAATTTCATTTTTGAGTACAACAAGAAAGATAAATGATGCCAGGTGTGCAGTTTATAAAAAACTTTCTACGTTAGACACGGACACACACACACACACACACATACAGGGTGTCAACAAAAGGTAATAACACGATTTAATTTTTTATCTATTAGATATAAGTGGGCAGTGTAAATTGAAAAAATCTTCAAATTAAGGTTGTAGAAAAGAATACATTAAAAAAAAGTTCTTGTTAATTTTTAAAAGTTACACTTTCTAAATTTATATTCAAACCCAGTGTAAAAAAATTCTCAGCTAGTAAAATGTGCCCCATACACTAATGGGGTGATGTAAAAAAAATTAGCTCTTCATCACAAAGCTTCTCATAGATATTTTTAAACAAAGTTCATCAGGAATGATACATGAATTTTAATGGGAATATTTAATGATGCATTTGTTAAACGGATGTTAGAAAACAGACAAAGACAATATATCAATCTATCAAACTATCTTTCAAACTATCTCTGAAAGTTTTACTATCTTTTGATGGAAACCGAACAAAGTCACCAAAGGGAGCCTAAAAAAAAAAAAAAAAAAAAAATCATATCCTTAAACAGCAATCATCGAGCTATACTATTAGAATTCAATAGTATAGCTGCATGTTTGCAATAATTCAGAAATATTATTTTTAGTTCCAAAAATGCATAATCGCTTGAGGGAATAGATAACTAGACGCGACACATGGTTAAAAGTTAGTTCCAAAGCTTTAATTCAAAGTTAAGAACTAACATAATTCTAGCTTGAGAGAATTACTTATAGTTAGTAGCATTACTTATAGTTAGTCGATTTTCATAAAAGACGTTGCTAGTAATAAAATGAATTGCAATTTTATGTAGACCAAATAGTGAATAAATCTCAGAATCCGTCTCAGTCTACTGAATATGTCAGTTGCTCAGAGTTTTTAATTCGTACGTTAGTGTGTAAAGTATTGTACTGGTTTGCACTAAAAAGAAAAAAAAATGTCTTTCGTGAATTTTTAGCAGCATGTTAATATATGTGCTTTTCCCTCACAAATGCTATTTCTAAAGATGTCAGGAGTACATTACTCATGTATCTAAATTTCATTCTTAATAAGAAAATTAAAGTTTGCCAAACGCATAGATTATAAAACGCTTTCCTACGCAAATATTTTTTTCTACGTTATAGTGAATGGTGAACAGTTAAAATAATAAAGTAACGTCTCCGGAGTAGTTTATCCAAGAACTATCTATTTAGCATAATCGCTATAAATGTTCTGCGTCAGCATTTTCAAAATGAAGAATTAGATCAACGTCGTTCAGGCACAACCGTCTATTTAGTAGGTACAGCTGCGGAAAAAAAAGTCCCACTTGTACTTTTTTCGGCCGTCGATCGTCATACAGCAAAGTTACAGATACCAATCGTTTTCGATTGACGTACACTTTAATTTTCTATGCATAAAAATTGCATCAGGGGCCATCTACATATTAAAATTCACACCAACTTTTTTTTTCCCAATAGCAACCCTTAGATTTCACTTCATATTTCAAAAATTTAGCTCATTTTAACCCCGGATACCCATTTTCAATAAATTTGAAATGAAAATGGGTGAGTTAGGAGCACCCAAAATCCCCCTCCCCATATGTTAAAATATTTTTTCATACTTTAAATCATATCTCGTATAAGGTTGATAATAAGAAGCTGATTTTTATTCGTACTATTAGGACTAAACGACCCAAACATAATTTAATGATATTATGATTTTAAATAAAATATTAATATGAATTATGAATTATGAATTATTAAATTAATATTCAAAAAAATTATGAATACAAACATAGCCAAATTTCGATGGAAATAGATGCAGAAAGTAATATTACATGGCTGTGCAAAATTTCAAATTTTTACGTTCGATAGTTTAATTTATATTAAATAAAATATGTTATTTTCACGAGTTAAGGGACCATATATAAATTTATTAAGTTACAATTTTTTGAAAATTGCTCAAAATAAAAGTAAATTAGATTTCTTTTGTGCAAAAACACAGTAAAAGATAGCGGTATTAAAAAATCAAATTTTGAAGCAAATAAATTAGAGGTTTTTACAGTTTGATGGTGATTCTATAAAGCGTATATTGTTGCGTCCGCTACCATATTCCCCCAAATAAAATATTTTCCAGGTATAGAATTAGATGCAGTAGATGTATGTCTTCTAATACAACGTCCTATTTCTGAAAAACTAACATCCTCAACTTTCCAGGCGTGAATGTGACCTATTTTAATATCGGAAACTTTGGGTCTTTCGACTTCCCCATACTAAGCATTCAAAAAAACATTCAAAATCACGTTTTTCTGTCTAAATTTTCGTCTGAATATAAATTAAAATTCCGCAAGTCTTATAAGAATATTACACTTTGCAGACGATAATATTAAATGAAGAAAGTGGAATAACAAACACAGTGATAATATTGGGTCGGCAAAAAAGTAGTTGCGTTTTTTACATGGAATTCAAACAAACAAATTTTCAATCATGAAACCACTCTTCAAGTTTGACCGTAGTAACATTCATGCTTGTAGTCAGAAGAGCAGCGAGCAGCCTCTCACTCCTGCCAACATATCACCTGGCTAAGAGCACCATCAAGGGACATGCTCAGTAACAATTTCAAAATTAGAAAGATTTTCAAAATCGTGAGCAGTCGTTTTGCATTTTTCCTTTAAATCATGTGTATGAACAAAGGAACTTATGAACTCACGGGTCATTTGGACCACTGACTAAAGATTCTAATTTCTACCCTTGATATTTTTACTACAAAAAACTTTAAGAGAGATGGAAAAATATTTTTCTTGAAAATAATGTTTATTTCTTTTAACTCTCTTGAGCGAAATGAGTGAAAGGCGAAAAGTTCGGAACCTACAAATAGCGTTTTTCAATTTGCAGAAAGTCCCTTAAAAAGGCGCAAAAAATAATTCGCAATCTCCGGAAATTATCGTAGAAAATTGGTGAAAATTTATATTCAGGGTAATTTGAAGGTTTTCTTTCGTTTAATGAAGTCAAAATACAGTGTTGGCATTGAGAAAAACGAAGTTGATGCAGATATCAAGACGGCCCCTTATGCAAATTAAATTAATAGTAATATTCTGCTTGTTATACAGTTTGAATAGGTAAAATGATTTTTTTTTTTTTTTTTAGAACTTAGCCCCTCCCAAAATTGTTCACATTGGTTTAGATTAGACTAAAATTTTAAGAAATAAGCTTTTTTTAAAATTTTGTCCCTCCCCCCCAAAAAATAATGTCTGGATCTGCCACTGCCTCGTGATCTATCTCTTTCAAACCATATCAGTCTTAAACAAGATCCCGTAAGAAGACTTCAAACGATTTGAAGCAGAACAGTTGTGGTCAGTCAAAAGTTCGATAAACGGAAAAAGTGTGTCACGAAGCAACCGAGTTCACCTTTTCATCCATTCCATTCATTCTTCGAATCCCAACCACTATCCAGTTAAAGTTGCAGTGAAACCTTTTTTATTCTTCATGCCATCCTTTTACTCCCCCTTTTTCTACTTCTCTCGTTAATAGGGACGTCATTCCCACCTAAGCTCACTCATTTTCTTAACTTTTTATTTTCTATTTCGAATCTTCGGAGCAAACACGGAAGCACGGTTATGACGTCACTCGCGTCTATCGAACGAGTTCGCGACCTCGAGAAGTTCAGTTCTCGGTCATGGCGAGTACTGCTGCCGTAGAGTGTTGTTTATGCTCCCAGGAGCATGAAATGAAATTTTGGAATACTGTCCAGCTTTCTAATAATCACACATAATAAGACTCGCTTCCTTCAGAGCAAAAACTTTGTACCTCTATGCCAAATAGCCTCGTGAAAGAAACCCTTATCTCTCCGAGCGCAAATTTTTTATTGGAAAAGTGGTCATTTTTTTTTTTAGTTCTAGTCTGTTCAGGGGCGTAGCCAAACGGTGGATGATGGGGCTGCAGCCAGCCCCAAAATGAGTTGCTATTGTTGTGCTCGTGTCCATGGATAAACGATTAAAGAATAGAGACAAGTAAAGAAAAATGGAGTAGACTTTTCCCAAAATGAGTAAAACATAAGATATTGAGAAAATTACGTATTCGTGGATAAATTAGAAAGTTTTCCTGTTTCCCAGCTGCAAGGATTTGAAATTCGATTTATGAAGTTTCCTATTTATTTTCTGATTAATTAATTTTTTATGCGAACACTTGAGTCTGTGGTTAATGTTGCTTTAGCAAAAAGTAGTGTGTAAACGCAAAATTAATTTTTTTAGTATTACTATATTATAGCTAGATCACAACATCAGATTTTTTTTTTATTCGGAATTTTCAAGCTTCGGCAAATAAGTTTCGTCGTTAGAACAACGAGAATTCAGTTGTTTTATCTTTAATTTACCGCGCCTTCTTGCAGGTAAGACATTTACAAATCATTTCTTATTTTATTTTAATGTATTTACCAGTTTTTCCCGGTGGGATAGGGAAAAATCCGACCCTTTTCAAAAACCAATTTTTCATGTCAAGGTTTGACATTTGAATTTGGAATCTGTTGCAGATTAAAAACTTTATCTTGACCTTAAAACTAAGAGCAAACAAATAAAGAACTGAATTATGACCCTAAAATAAAACAGAATTGAGGGAAGGATCTACTTGAATTGGGACAGGCATATCCTGATTCTCCCTACTCTCAGCAGTTTTGCAGATACAATACCTGGCCAAATTATCTGACCAAAGAAAAAATGTAACCCTACAAGGCACCTGGTACCATATATGGAACAACCACTTTAACTGTTCCTCGATGTCTATAAAGTACTAGTATAGACATCTGTCGGTTTTTAAGAGTATTTACACATAGAAAGAGCAACGATATAAAACAGGCTATTGCGTGTAGATATCATTTCTGTTCCCATTACTGTCAAAATTGATTGAACTTTAAACCGTAATCTTTCGTACGCCATTTTGTTTATTTTAGAAAATTAACAAAAATAGTCATCAAAGAGTTTTGACCTAGAAAAAATTATTGTGTTTCGAAGTTCATCATTTTAAGAAATAATTTGAATAGTAAAATTTCAAAATAAATGCCAAAAAAGTATAGTTAAGTCTCATTTTACCACATAAGGAACTAAAATTAAAAAAAGTGATTTTCTAGTAAAATATTTGGTTATTATTTTTTTTTAATATTTTTCCCCAAATACACTAATCACTATCATTATCATGCATAGTTATTTCAGACACAGAAAAAAGAATTGAGCTTTGTAGGGTTAAATTTTCTGAAGTTTTATTACACCTGTAACCCGTTCTAAATTATTATTAACACGCTTTTATTAGCTTCACCTGTACGTATGTTTGTAACAGACTCCATTGAACTCGATTTTGACCCACTTTAAACGGTCAGATTTAATTTAAACTTTGTAGATATATCAAGGATCGATGACGATACAATAATTTGATAAGTTTATCCCATTATCCTAATTTTAACACGCTTTTATTTGTTAGCTTCACTTGCATGTATGTTTGTATGTTTGTAACCGGCTCCTTTGAACTCAAATTTGGCACACTTTAAACGGTTAGATTTAATTTAAACTTTGTACATTTATGAAGAACCGGTGACAATACAATAATTTTATAAGTTTATCTCATTATCTTGATCAGGATCGCCAGGATTAAATAATTTCCTCATTCCTCCAGGATTAAATAATTTCCTCAAGGCCATTCTTTTTAACACGCTTTTATTTGTTGATTAGAGACATATTTTTCCTTTTTAGTGAGGAAGGTAGCATTTAATTGCAGGTTGATTAATACTTTGGTGCACTGCAGGTGCGTAGCAAGAGGGGGCGCTCAGGGGCTACTCCCCGCCCCGAAATGGGACCCTTTACTTAGCTTACAATTTGATATTCAGCTTACAATTGAACTTTAGCTTTAAATTTGATACCCAGCCCACCCCGAAATAAAATCCTGGCTACGTCACTGGTGCACAGTGAAAATAAATTATCTCACAGTTTGTACTTTTCAACTTAGTGTTCCTTAGTGTCTTATGAGAGATATCGAAAATTAAAAATAAATTTTAAATACATACAGTTTAAAAAAACTAAAAAACACGCTTTTATAACAAATCGAACTAAAAAGTGAAAAATAAAAATATTGTTTAAAAAACCAAAAAACACACTTTAAATTGAACTAACTAAAAAGCGAAAAGTAATTCTTAATATAGAAATAAATTAATGAACGAAAAATAGTATTATTGTGAAAAAAGCGTGGTGTGCTCCATATATCAGTTCTTGAGAATATTCGATCGGTACGATTAGTACAAAAATGATACAAAAAATATAGCACAAAGCGCCCCACGCTTTTTTCACAATAATACTATTTTTCGTTCATTAATTTATTTCTATATTAAGAATTATTTTTCTCTTTTTAGTTAGTTCAATATAAAGCGTGTTTTTTGGTTTTTTAAACAATATTGTTAATAGTTAATGTTACTTTACGTTTATTTCAGTTCCTTTATTGAAGAAATACTTTTAGGCTGACAACACAAGTCAATCATCTGTTAGTCGGTGGTTAAGTGAGATCGGTGTAAACGTGCAGTATCACAAAATTTCTGGTGACTGCTCATTTTGGACTGGAGTGAATATTTTACCACAAAAGGTAAGTTTTGCATCGTAACTAATATCGTGTAGGTTATTTGTCATATTTATTTATTTACTATCACAAATTTTTTGCCATACAAAATATTGATTTTTCAGTTCAGTTTCATTTAAATGTTATATTTTGTTTAATAAATATTTTATTGTAACCTTTTTTTTTGCCACTGTACTCCTTAATGTATATATAATTGAAATATGAAGGAAGCAAATATATTTTTTAAAAAATTCTTCATTGTATGTTAGAAAATGTAGAATTTATCAAATGTGATATAAAATTCAATCAAAATATGTAAATAAGAAAATAAAGCAAGAAAAGTGGTAAAACGAGCAAGACATGTAGCAAAATATAAAACGAGCACAACATGTAGCAAAATGTGAATGGAAGAAGAAGAAAAAAAGAATCGGAAAAACTTTCATTAATGCAGGGTCTTCCTCTGGCACTGGTATCCCTAGCCCAAGGTGGTAAAGAAATGAACAATAAGCTGACTAACTTTGTGAACCAACAAGGTCGGTAGTCCGTTCTCCGTGAGCCTATGAACCTATGTTCAAATTGTACCTCAAATCAATTAATTGCGATTGAAATTCAAACTATCATAATGGTAGCATCACTAGCATCCTGCCACAACATATTACTGCTAAGGCGTAATTTCTCACAAAGGAATTCAAAGGAATGTCGCTATGATATGTTTTTTAGTTAATGGCGTCAAATTTGCATGAAAGAAGACTCGTCCAAAATGTGTACTGGAAATTATTACAGTATGTAGATAAGATACGTTTATATCAAAAGTAAAATTATTTTATCAAACCATAATTGTTGAAAGTCTCAATTTCTTAGGTACAGCATCCCCGAAACTTTCCAAATGAACAAGGTTGTTTTCATGTGCAAAGGCATCAGAGAAACAGATTGATAAATGCATACGGGAAAATTAGAAAGATGAAATTATTTTTGCATAATTTTGTCTGCTAACTTTTAAACTGCCCGTGTAAAGGACATAAAGCATGGCATTTTCTTTTGTAATCGCCGTCAATATTCATTAGTTAGCAAGTTCTTTGCTTATACACCAAAAAAATGCCATTTACCGTATTAGCCGGAATATAACGCAACCCCGGAATTTTTCATTAAGATAATTATAAAAATCCCATATTTAGGCCTCGAATTCAGAACGAGTCTGTTTTTTAACGCGAAAGAATCACTCAAAAACATAGCGTTACATTATTACTGCTAATACGGTTATTAACTGTTCCATAAGTTCATAATACATTATCTGAGAAATTACAAACTTACAGAATGATTATTGTTGGCATGTTTGCTCAAGAAGATCCTATACAGTTCATCAAAGAAAGACACGTCACACTATACTCATTAAAATTTCAGCTGAAAGGTCTACATACATTTTGGCACAACTGTAAATAATTTTGCTAACTCTACGTCAACAACGTAAGTCGTGGTAGCGTACCATTGGGACTTACTTTAAAAAAATAAAAAATAATAAACAAAAAACATATGCATGTTATAGCATTAGCTTAAGGACTATTGAATATGGCTACTTACACGTTCCCTGTTAACTTCCCATGTATCACTTTGTTTTCATCACAGCAGAGGTCAAGACACATCTAAATTTTGGTAAGAACTCCATGTCATCGAAGGCAGTGAGATCGGACGAGAATATTGTATTTAGCAGTCATTTTCTGATGACACGGCACACGCAACGAAACGGACGCACAAGAACACTACATGCTACGAAGTGAATCCGTTTTGCTGACGTTTATACTGGCATTCCCGTCCCTTAGTTGCTCGATCAAGCGAACCTTAAATATCTCTCTGCACCTAGTTTCTCTTCGAGAACCCGCTGTTTTCACGCTTCAGTCTCCCGTTCAGTCTACAACGGTGAATCCCTCACTCAAAGCATTCCATTACTTGCTGCGCTTTTGATTCATTCCGGTAACTGTTCATCGTTGAAGAAGAAAAAAAAAAGTTTAATTTTTAAAACGAACGTTCTTTCTTGTTAGTTTTAATTGGCTCTCGAACTTGAAGTCTTAGAGTTTTGACTCCTTAAGATTTGCAATGGGAGGTCATACGTTTTCTAATGATTCTTTTTTTACAGTTAGAAACACGGAAGTGTCATAGAAAAAAAAAAAAAAACATTAAATATAGAGGTACTGAATAAGGGAATAAAAATTGTAGATCCATGTTTGTATACCTGTGTAATTGTAACTTAAACATAAAAATAGATAAAATTAAGTTTAAAATCTCATGAAAATATATCTATGAAAATCAATGAAACTACCGAAAATTAATTATGACTTTAATTAATCAATTAACAAAAATATCAAAGCTTATTTACAGATTATATATCATATAACTGAAACGAAATACAAACCCAGTGTTGAAATAAGCACTTTTTACTCTATAGAACGTATATTTTTTAAGTTGATTAATTAATTTTAGGCAGTTTTCAAGTGATTATATATGTTTATATAGACAGATATATACTCGGTCAAAGATTTGTTAATTTAACAAGAGATCTTAACTTGTATTCCATTGATGGATTTGAAATGACCCGTTTTCTAACTCAATTATCTCAAGTCATCATTTTTGCAACAGCATGGAATTTTACATGAGCCAGAATCCTCTTATTTTTGGTAAGATCCTCAGCATTCAACCGAACATTTCGAAACTTAAAACTGTTACATAGGTTATATAAAACTTTTATGTACATGCCTACATTTTTTCTTCGGGGAGTATTCGTTTAAAAACTTTCTACAATTCAATAATTTTCTTTTCTTTGAAATGGATGAACGTCTTTCAAATGTACCTTAAAAAATGGCTGTCCTTACACTGTAGAGCATTAAACTGTTTTTTGTGCTCTTTTAACAGAACTATTCATGCTTGATCCCTGCATTTTCAAAATTATTTCATTCTCATCAGTTCTAGATTTCACTTAAGTAAATCGGATGTTTCAAAATGGTTGAAAATAAACGAAAGTATAAGATTTTATTAAGTGCATACAGAGCTCAACGATTATTTTGTCTGAGGTTTTCTTGTGTAACTCCTAACTCTGTTGCTATTTCTAGTAAATTTCTTAATTTACTTCTCTTCGTAAAATAAGGTTTTTTTTAGCCATTTTTATGTTCATGTTCAATCTTACGTAACAACTGAACCACATTTAACCACGAGTTCTTATTTGGTTCCAGCTGGTTAGAAACCAAATAAGATTCTGAAAAATAGCAAAATAGTAAGTACTTGATTTTCTTTAATGAATAAAAAAATATATACACTTCCTCTCCCCCCCATTGATGTGTTTGATGTGTTTTCCTCCTTTTTGACGTTTAGACAAATTAAATAAACTTTTTCCATAACTGACTACGATAAGAATTTTACAGAATTAAGGACTTAAAAGTTGGTTGTTTTTGTTTCACGATGCTTGCGTTCAACTAGACCGCTTTATGGCGACCGTGGTAGCTGCGGGGGTGGGGGAGGCGGGGTTATAACCCCCATGAGGAATTTTTTTGTCATACAAAATATGTATTTTCTTCACACACGCACAACATATATATATATATATATATGTAACATTACAAGTCAAAAGCCTATGAAAATCCCATATTTCTGGAACTACGCAGTTTAATTCAGTTGGAACAAAGAAATCCGCGTTACAAACTGCAATTAATACACGGTCCCTTGCAATTTCTTTGTAACTTTGTAGACGGTCCCGCCAGCCAGCCACATAGGCGTCTTAAAAGTCATAACAAACCTTGGGAAAACCGCTGCCCAGTTTTACCTTTTGGCCAATGCTGACCACCAATGCCTGCATTGGAGGGGAGAGCACGGTGATATTTCTTTCTGAAATTCTCCTTTCTACTCAAAATCCAACCACAAATTTTCGATGCAGTTGAAATTTACGAATTTTGCGAGTTTGTCTTTTAGTCAGTAGCATAAACCAAATAGGGAAATGCCATAGGCAGAATTGAATAAATAAAAAACATTCGTAGATCGATTGTTTTGCTTCATACTTCCAAATCTAAAAAATAAGCTTTTTCTATATAAGTCATAAAAATCAAAGTAAAAACTAATAATACAACGATAAGATTCAAGTAAATATTTAATTTTTTTCTTCTCTTTTTCTTAACTATCCCTTATTTTACGATTAATGTGAATTTTTTTACAATGGAATCACAAATCCTCAAAAGAGTTAAATATTATAGCTTCCTAAATAATTTTATGCGAATTTATTACTGCTCGTTGTGCTTTGTAATATTCCATACTGGAAAATTTTTTTTTTTTAAAATCATTTAAAATTTTTGTAATACTTCCTACATTCTGTTTTTAAAAAGTACGTGAAAAGATGTCTGTATCTGAGAATTTAAAGCAATAGAATTTGTTGTAATCGAAAACAAAAAAGACCAAAATATTTTGCCGTTAAAATCAGATACACTTTGACTCAGAGATTTTCAGGACCTCAAAATTTTTTTGCTAATATTATAGTAGACTTTCATAAATAGGTTATGTTTAAGTTTAAGGCAAATTTTGCTACATTTTTTATAAAACTCTATTATTTATCTATAAATCTATAATTAAAATCTTATATTGAATTTAAAGCAATTTTTTACATGAAGTTTATTCCCAAATGCATTTTGTACGTAGTTGAAAAGCTTCACAAAATTAGACTCATTTTCTTAGATTTGTAACAAACACAGACAACATTCTGATTTCTGGTAATTCTATTTTTATAGCTTATCTTTCAAAGATCAGACACATAGATTTTTATTTATTTAAAATTTATTTCTACTTTCATGCAAATGATGACACGGGAATAAAAAGCATCAAGTTCTCTCACACCACTTCCGTTCTCGAAATTCAAGGAACAAAATCACCATAAATTCTCGACTAATTTATCTCCCATTTACACCTTGCTTTCTCATGACAAGCATGGATGAGTAAGGGCTTTTTTTTCACCTTTAAATGTTTTTCGAAGTCACATATATATAGTGCTTCAATGAAAGAATGTAGCTTCCATGAAAGAATTCTATCGTGCATCGCTAACGTCATTTGTTGTTGGTCCGAGAATACCTGTTCGGTATGTGATGACGAATAATAAATACAGAAAAGAAAGGTCAAGAACTCTTTTTAAAGAGATAGCCAGCTCCCTGAAGTGATTGCACAACAAGCTGGTGTCATATTTTGCCGATGACCTGTAGTGACCCAGAAGAATGCACGGTGGCATTTACCTGTTCGCTAATAAGAAAATTTCATTTCGAGTTAGATGAAATATATTTTTAAAGAATGGGGCAGCCATTTTTTTTTCTATGGTTCCTGCATTCAATGCATCTAAGTATAATGACCGCAAGTCTGTTATTTCTGAAGGCCCGTTGAAAATTTAAAAGCAAATATTTTTGACTTTGAAGCATTTTTGGACCGTTTAATTTAGCTTTATTTAAAAGCAATTTTTTCCCATTTCCGGACACTTACCATAAAGGCATTGTCCGTCACCAAGGACAACAGTATTGGCTATTTTATCATGAGAGCACGTAGTAGGCAGTCAGCATTACCCGAAAGCAGACAATTTAAGAATCACGGTCAAGCCGAGAATCTAATCCAGGCTTATGATCTTAGAGTGCACCATATAATCTGTATTGCTTTAAGAGAAAAGCTGCCAGCTATTTGTCCTGGATAAATAGTTTGTTGTAGCAATATTTTTTTTACTAATTATATAGAACAAAACATGAAAGGGACTAAATCTGGTCTTTCTAAAATTTATTGTCATCTTAAGCTTAGATATCTACATAAATATTACCTCATCACATTTAATATACTTTTTTGTATCCTAAATGAATACTAATGTATGAAATTTCATGATTTTTGCCTTATTATACATTTAATCGATAGAATGAACTGGAATATAATACTATATTATACAGAAATATACATAAGTGTGGAGTAATATAGATTTTTATTTTATTTTTATCTATTTATTTATTTTAGGAGCATTTCAAATTCAAGAGAAGAATAGGGACTTTTCTCTTACATTTCGAAAAAAAAAATAATTTAAACTTTTGAGAAACATTGTGAGGGCACTTATCCGCCATCCCAAACATACACCATTTGAAATATGTATTTATATCTGTATTCTGTATGTGATTGCCACAAAACAAGACAGAACTATGCTAATTTTCTAGATATCTTTTTAATTATTTGAGTTTTACAAAATTTTGATAAAGGAGGAATTTATATAAAAAAAAACATTATTTATTGAATTTTCATTATTTTATTTTACATTTGTATCACCATAAGAAAGTTTTTGTCATTTCGGTGACCGTCCCCATCATTTCTGTTACACCACAGCTATAGAAAATACCTGAGTAAGAAATGCTTGAAACTTTTTTATAAGACATCAAATACAACATTTTTGATGAAAAGGAGTAAAAAGAAAAATTCTTTCATTTCAAAAAAAAAAAAAAAAAAAAAAGTGACTGAAATGCAAATTATCAACCTTATTTTGTACCGTCTCGAGAAAATCCCCCTTTTGCATCATGTGATTTATTTGATTTTTAAAGCTATCGTCGTGTCTAAAAACGTGCTACACTTTTAATTTGCAGAAATTGATTGCTTACAAAGAAGTTCTCCGCAAAAGTTTCATTTTCTGACAAAGAGAGAATTTAAGCTATATTGAATTGATTTTTTTTCCCTGTTTCATATTTCAAAATTTTAATTTGATTAATTCCCCTTTAAATGAAGAACAAATAAATGCATTGAAATTTTTTTTTAATAATTAAAAAAATTCCTTATTAAAAAGCTGTTTAATACACCATAATTTATGCAAAAGAATTAAAATATTTTCTATTTTGAAATATTGCAATAAACTCTTAAGGCTTCAGTGGAATCTGTACGAGAAGATGTTGCTTTATGTAATAATAGTCATTAAACCTACTGAACAAAAAGTTATTTCACTTCAAGATTCCTGACATACATGCAGAAATCCTATAAATTATTAAAATCCAGACAAATTTTCTAACTTTTTTTTTTTTTTTTTTTTTTGTATGAAGCTCTCAGAAGATTTTTGGCTTTGATATACACTGTAAGTTTACCTTCATAGTACTTTTTAAAAGCTGCATTAAAAAAAGGGCTTGAAGGCATGAGGATAACAAGGAGGTTTACAATTTAATTGAACATATTGTTGTTTGTAAAAAAAAAAACCTGTACACAAGTTTATGGTTTTTTATGCTACAAACTGGTTTCAAAAAGCAACTTAATAATGTTTAAATGTGTTTTATCAGACAGGAATATGTACAGTGTGCACTGTATTTCAATTCCGTTAAGAAGGCTAATTAGTATAGAATACATTGGATAAATAGAAAACTTATTTTATCAGTAATTTGCTATGTTTAGTACAATAATTAAAGTAATAGCATATTTTGAAAAAATAAAACACGATTCAATTTAAGAAAAGTTGTATAAATGTATGACTGAAAAAATATTATTTTTTCATTGATGTCTATAAAAATTCCGACTGTAGAAGCTTGTTTAACAGAAATAGGTAAGAACGTTTCTGAAATGAAATTTTAAATTTACATCTAATTAATAATTTCCCTTTGCTCTTGCAGCATTTTAACTTAACTAATATCATAGTATCGGAAGTCAGAAAAATCTGAACATAAATAAAATCGTGTATGTTCTTATAAAAGTAGTGGACTCTTACTACTAAACTCTTTCCAAAATTGCTTTTACAAAATTGCTAAAGGTAAATTTCAAAACCTTCTCTATTGCCTTTTATGTATCTCGTAAATAACGCAAAAAACTGTTGTTTAAATAATTTTAAACAAAGGTTTTTTTTCTTCTAATCAACAAATTATTTATACATATTTATTATTCCTTACTGATTTATTTTGTTACCTATGCATAAAATTATTTTAGCTATTTTCTGTTCCCCTGATCAATGAGCTAACTGCTGCATTCTTTTAAAAAGACATTTTTTTTAATTCATAAATTATTTTGAAGTCTTTCCGTCTTGATTTATTTTGTAATTCTATTTTAAATTATTTTAGTTCCTTTTTTCCCCGCTAATCAATGAGAATTGGCAACTACAATTAAGTTTATATTTTATTAAACATATCTGTAAATATTCATCGTACTGTATTAATACTAAAAATGATTACGCCTTCAATATATAGATATCGCATTTCAAAGTGACAATGTCAAATCGAGACGAATGTAAAAGTGATCACATACATAATATACTACACCCATTTCCTTTTATTTTCCCCTTCCTTTTGCAGTTATTTTGCTTCATTGTTCGTTACGTCAAAATTGTCTAATGCCGTAATCTATGCCATTGCTACTAGGTCAAGTACTGCACCGTTGTTGACTTCGTCTGGCAAAAGAAAAGTGTTCGCCGTGAACCTGTTTTGAAGTGTGTTTCAAAAAAAGATGATAATACCTTTGGAACGAAAAAGCCACTACCTGTTTCAGGAGGTCGGTGGCACAGTCGAAATATGATAGTATATTAATAGATGGGCATAAAAAAAACTAATTTGTTTCTCTTTTCGTGCTGTTTCATTTTTTTCATAGGGATCGTACTTTCTGTGACAGAAATGCATACTTTTAAAAATCTGAATTTCCGAAAAGATTTCGTTATTTTTTATATTAGAGTTCACGTTCAAATTATTTTTGTACTGAAAGAAGTTACAAACACTGCAAATAAAATTAAAACATTTGTAAAATGCCATTGTTTTAAATTACTGCTGAATGAAAGTGGAAATTAATTTTTATCGAGAAGAATGTTGATCGTTGCGACAAAAACATTATTACACCTAGAAAAATGTATACCTATCTGTAAATTTTCCTTTTTACTATTTCTTGCACTTTATTTTTATATTGAACAAGGTGTAATAAATGGGTTTATATTGAAAAAAGTGTAATAAATAGATTTATATTGAAATAATAAATAGTGTAATAAGTGTAATAAATAGTTGCGTACTGGTTAACGCACTATTTTACTGCACTTTGATTCCGGGATAGATTCCCGGCATGGCCTTGGATGTTTGTGATATCCACTTCAGGGGTAATCATTGGTTGTTTCTTCAAAAAGGGTCATATATTTCAGCGACCCCCCCGTGTAAGGCTTTGATTGTCCCAGATGCTGCGCCGTTGAGAAAAATATATAAGTTATTTTTCCTACTTACATATATATATGTAACCATAAAAGCGATACAAAGCACCAGCTCAAAACGAAACATGGCAAACTGTATAAAAATTAAGTATAAAAAATATACACATACGACCGGTCATTGTGAGTAAATACAAAATAATAAAGACACTACGCCAACCCTCTTCTGAATGGTAATGGATTAGCAATTTAAAAAAATTACTACTTTTCGAGGTTCTGGCAGTCCCACAGAAGTCTGTATAAGCAAGAACTATCATATTATAAAATATCCGGACAAGCCAACAATTAGACGTCTATAAATTTGTTTTTGTTTTTTAATTTTGGACGTAATATATTTCCTGGATATTTTTTAATGCTATAGTTGTTGCTTATGCAAAACTCCCTTTGAATACTCCAAAAGGATAATACTCCAGAAGCTGTAAGTATTATTTTAGCTTTCTGCTAAACCATTTCCCCTCAGAAGAGGCATCGTGTAGTTCCTTCTGTATTTTGTATTTCCTTCAACAATGACAGAGAGAGAGAGAGAGAGAGAGAGAGTGAAAACGTATTCACTTTAAATGAAATTATCATACTTACAAAAATGTAGTCATTATGCTGTACATTATTTAAAATTCGTCATTCTAAAAATAATGGTCATTATGCAAAAGTAATAGATTTTGAATTTATTTATTTTTTCTTTTTTTAAATATCACTACAAACTTTTTACGCAACCGAATGCGGCTTTTGGGAGGAAATTCAACTTTCAGATTATCATTGTTTCTAAAATCTACTACATATTTGAAATCGAAAAACTTTCAAAAAAAAAAATCTTTAAAACTGATGCAATTAACGCCTGCTGATATTTTGATTCTGTTAATGACCAACAAAAAATCTTTTGTTTGGAGTGTTTCAAAACAAACAAAACCTTTTAGCTTGTCTAAAAGGGCACAAAGAAAACACAATTGTAAATAATATTTTGTTGACCATTGCGTTTATTGTACTTGTACGACAATAATCTAAGAGCAACAACACAAAAGTAATTAAAAAGCAGTTTTTACACAATTTTTTTTTTTATTTTCAATTAAAGTTATTGCAATATTATAGTCTAAAGTTACAATATTTTTATAAATATGTAAAGCCTAGGGATGGACGCGAGACGACTTTTTTGCGAGACGAGACAGAGATTTACAGCTTTTTTGCGAGACAAGACACACATTTTTAACATTACGATATAGGGATTTTTGCGAGACGAGACAAAGCTTTTAGGGTATTTTACGAGACGCGAGACTCCTATTTTTCGTCTCGCGTCCATCCCTAGTAAAGCCAGCAAATGTTTAATATTTTGTCAATGTCCCTTTCAGGGCAGGTGTGCACAATTGAAGACACAAACTTTTAAAGAATATTACAAACAGTAACTGCTAATCATTTACTGTTAAAAGGGGTTTTGCATATTTTACTGGAATTTAGGAATCAAGAATTTTTATTTTATTTACTTTATTGCAAATTTAATGTTTAATATCATAAAAATATTCACAAATATTTATTGGGGATAAATTATTTAATCAGGTCAATGAAAGTTTTAATATTATTCTTTATTACAGTTTAGAGTTACATAAAAATATTATTTCTTTAACAATTAATCAACATAATTTATAGTCATTTACTTAAAACATAAATCCATACACAATTTTATTTATAAAATTCATAAACATTTTTAAAACAGTAAATATAAGTAAAAAATTTTAAGTGAAGTTAAACAGGTACCCTAAATAGATAAGAAATCTAATTTTTGCATACGAAGTCTTTTATAACAGAAAGATTTTGTTTCACAGACCAGACAACTAAACGTAATTTAATTCAAGATGAGATGACAGGCCACAATTTAATAGAAAAAAAAATGAGGAATTGTGAGCAAGCCTTATCAGCTAGCGCAGGTGGCCGAAAGCAAGTTACTGCCGAAATTAGCCATGTTACTTAAACCGAACTCGCTAATTACTTTTGGCCCTAGGGAGAGGCTTACCCATAAATGACGTTGAATAAAAATAAATAGCAATAAAATTTAGTATGCGTGATGTGTCCTTAAAAATAAGGCTCCGGTATCAATTGAAACGTCTATTCTACATCAAAATAGTACTTATATATAATAATGTACTTAAAAACTATGACATTTCCTTGTGTGCATATTCTGAACCATTTTGAGTGATATTTGCAAAGAGTATATAATTTTTTAAACATAGATATACACATACTAGCCGCCTTCGGCGATCAGTTTTGGTCGCCGCGCCGATGGCCGCTTCGCGTCCAAAATGTGCAACCTAGAGGACACACGCCGCATTGCGACTGCCTTTGCAACCTACGGCACAGGGGCCTCTTCGCGACCGAAATTTGAAGCAAACTAAAATAATTGTATAACTAACTTTTTCGTCTAAAATCGATACTTTAATAAATATTATTGTTAGTAGAAAAATCTCTTTGAGGGGGCAGTTGGGGAGATTACCGTTGAATAGAAAAATAACCTATCGAAATATTTATCACTATATTCATGTTGCAATCTATTGTTTCTTTCAAAATATTTTCTTTGTAACAATAGAACTTCCATTCGAACATGGTAAATAAATAAAATTAGTGAAAAATTAGTAAAATATAAATTATAATAAAGGGTTTTATATAGTTTTTTTTACTATAGTCTCTCTATTCTAAAAATAAAGTAACAGCCGCTGTCGCCGCCGCCGCTGCCTTGAAGAGCTCGTTCGACTATCTTCTCCTAATTTGAATTTCGAGAAACATGTCCACGTTCGGAAAATTCCGAAGAACCTGATAATCTGACTTAATTTCGAAAATCGAACTATTTTAGAAGATATTAATAAAAAAAATAAAAAAATAAAACGTAATGGTTGCCAGATTTGGCAAAAAATCATTCATTCCTTTGCAACAAAGCAATTCCAAGTATGTAGAATTGTCCGAAACTGACCAACATGAAGTAGAATGACACCCATTTTTTTTAAGCCAAATTAGAAAGTATATGAAATAAATAACTCAAAGTGTGTTACACAAAGTTGACAATTTACAAATAGTTAAGTTCGCTTAGACAACAGGAGTTTAGAATGAACGATTATTCGTTTTTCCAAAACAGAATAACTAATTCTAACTAATTTTAAAAGCGCCATCTTGGCATTAGGTACGATCTGGCAAAATGGTATCTTTCCAAGCAGGGTGAATCTAAACCGCGAGTTCAAAAATGTTAGAACCCAGTATCTCGAAAATGAAAATAATTAAAATATTAAAATGCAGATCATTTTAAAATCGGGTCGGTCAGGCTGGAGTATTTGCTACCAGTAGAAATATTGGGTGGCGTTAACTATGCCATTATAGCTTTACTTTGGATATTTGCCAGCGCGGCGAGATGATATAATTCCCGGTGCTAAATATGCCAATCTGCAAAGGATTTTGTATATGAAAATATGGATAACGGTTTTCCGGGAACCTTAAATGAGCAGTAATTATAGGTTGTGGGCATGTGTAAATCGCCAAATAATGAAAAGTCGCCATTGGTGGCAAGCTATCTTAGCTGTTCCGTAGTTTTTATGAAAGAAAACATATGATTTACTGTTTTCTTAGCGCTAATTATTAACTATACATATACGCAAGTCGCCAAATTATGAAAATTCGCCATAATTGGCTAATACGTAAGGTGTTTCATGGGTTTCACGTAATTAAAAATTGTGCGAAGTTTAAATTTTCATGTTCGTAGCAACATGCAAGAACCAAGCAATGTGTAGCTCGGTAACAATCTATCTGATCCAACCTTTGGGTTTTTTTTGAAATTATGCCTTTTTTACGATTAAGCCTTATTAGGGGGCGAATGCCTCATACGAAAAGCGAGCGTAGCGTGTCTAGGGGCTTTGGTCCCTAGTAAATTAATAAATTTGATTAGTTAAAATATGGCCTCGAAATCATTTTGCGCAATTGTAAAATTATTTAATCCTCTTGAAACGGACATTTTTAATGATTTAGTTAAAAATATAATTCATAGATGTTGCCACCAAATAATCTGTTGCGCTTTTTCGCTTCTGTGTTTATTTTTTCAAGGCGTGATATCTCGCTAGATATTTAAAGTTGAAAGTAGCGGAAATTTAATAAAAGGTTAAATTTTAGAGATATTTCGAAGTGTTCAAAAAGTTCTCGCTTTTAGTTAGATATAAAAATGTCGTTTTTATCAAAATTTCGACATGGCCGCAGATGGCAGATGCACCGGGTGCGATGAGTCGATACCGGAACCGTTATCGACAGGACCTTCTATATAAACATACGACAATTGAGTAGATTTACTTTAGGATATTTTTAAGACTATGTTCACTAGCTTTTACTTGAAATATTGCTATTATTGATCAAATTATAATCGCAGAAACAATTACTAAATAAATAGAAGAATATGAATATTTATTAAACTGAGAAATATTGAAAATATTCTGTATTAAAAATAAAACGCGATATATTTCATTATTAAGCTTTATCAGCAAAGTATGGTACAACATTGTTCAAGAAATATAAATTTTGAATAAAAATATTCATGCATTTCTGCTTCAAGTATATAAGGTATTTTTAATTCTGAAGAATATATTTACTCAAAGAAAGTTTTTACAATAAGTGTTTTTTTTATTTTTTATTTGTCTATATTTACGAACAATGTCGAAGAAAAGTATAAAATTCCTCTTGAAATAAAAGAAGAACGTGTAACTGTAACTTAAAATACGGCACCGGCATTTCTTATTCGATCTGTTATTGAAAATGCTCTGACATTGTTTGGATAACAATGCAAGAGAGTACGCTCAAACTTTGTGCTTTAAAAAAAAAAAAAACTTTATAAACATGAGTAGAATTTACTTTTATTGCGCAACTTAGCATTGAAATGTTTTGCCAACTTACAAGCAATTTGGCATTTTGCTAATATTACCTAATCCTGTCAAATTATCTAGAAAATCAAAGAAAACAATACCTTAACTACTATACGGCTCGAGAACGTAAAATTGTACCGAACGTTTCAGTATTTTTTCTATTAACAAGACAGTTGACATTTTTTACTGTCAATAATTACATATTTATTTTTTATTTATTAATACTTTATTTCGTAAGATTTCTTAATATTTCATCTAAAATTTAAAATATTCTCTTAATTCTAATATGCTCTAAAATTTCTTATATTTTGGCTATTAACACTTCACTGACTCATTGTAATTCAAACTGCTGGTTTCTGAGAATAAATTTTGCTGTAGAAGCACCTATTTTTAATTATATTTTGGTTTTCGTCGTCCTGATTAAGGACACAAGATCATGACAAGATACCATATATCTACGGCTTATTATAGTAAAGTAAAGCGCTTTAAAATACTATAATATGAGGTTTTATCTTATAATTTACCCAGTTTTCATGATATTCTACGTAACATGAAGGAATTTGTAATAGTATTACAAGATTATATAGGATATTATATAGGAAGGCATATGTGATGTCAAGCTGTTGTAAGTGAGAATTTAGGATGTATATTTTTAAAAGATCATCAGAAATTGCAGTTATGGTAGGTTTCCTTTATTTTTACTCTAAAACACAAGAAGAAGTCCACCAAGTTTGAAACGAAACTTACCGCAGCATAGCTTCAGCTATGGAATTTTATGCCAAACCTTAATAAAGTGGTCATCAATTATGCATTCTAAATAAAACCACCTCAAAAATCTGTAGATAATGTAGAATAAAATACCTGTTCGTTTTCATTTAAATAATAAAATAAAGTATAATTTAAGTTGAAATTTAAAAAAAAGAACGAAATTATTCTTTTCCTAATGTATCTTAAATTAACCGTGAAATTGAAGCCTGTTTCTCCATAAAGTTCTCCAGACATCCGTTGTTAGATGCTATCTCAACCATTTATTCAATGTCCAGTTAAATCGTTTCATTTTGATGTGGCTTTTCTTTTGGAGATTTTCTAATTGCTTGTTTTTTTTTTCTTATAACGCCATACTTAATGTGTTCCAGGCGACTGAATAGTGTTTCTCTAATCATCATAATCATCCACATTAACGTCACTCCATCCTCTCGTAACAAATGCATTCTGCTTGTGAAAAGATTTACATGGTTTTGAAATTACTTGTTCTAGCGGAAGATGCGTCTGTACAAGTTGCAAATTTTGCTTCAGAATAAAACAAGTGTGGGACGTTCCACTAGGCATTCGAACTTATAAAGTGGTCTATGCTAAAAAACTACTGAATCTGAAAAAGGCGTTGATAAATTCCTGGTTTTCAATATGTTATACGAATGGTATTTTTGGTTATTTCTGTAGTACTCCTCTGAAAAGGCTACTCTTACAACCGAAAATCTGATTTTTTTGGAAGGAGGTAAAAGCTTTTTATGGACTGTTGAGCACTTCCTGTATAGTTCCACTTAGTTACATCACTGTTTGTCTTGTAGAGAGACGACTTCTATTTTTTTTTTACAACGTAAATTTCTCAGTTACGTTCGGGTTATTCTAGATTAAACATCTTTATACTGCATGTGGTCAATGGTCGATGCAGGCCCGGACTGGCCAGGTCGGCTGGTCGGCGATCGCCGAGGGCCCCAGGCCCAAGGGGGCCCCGGTGAGGCATTCAAAAGTGGATACACAACTTTATAATAAGAGTAATTTGATTATTTATTTTCCAGCAATCTTACGCAGTGACGCAGCGGAGGATCCCAGAAACCCCGCGACGCAAGGGGGCCCCCGAAAAGTCAGGGACCCCTAAATCTCTAAAATAGTTAAATGTGATTTTTAGGCGCGTAAGCCTAATTTTCAAATATTACATATTCTATTATTCTATTCCCTCTAAATTCCTCAGTAAGAGGCAGGGCCTGATTTCCGGGAGGGCATTCGGGCAAGCACCCGGGTCCCCAAATTGTTCTTTAAATTTGTAAATTTTGAAAAAGTTTTCGAAAGAGGGGGCCTCCAATGAAGCTTTTGCCCAGGGCTCCCAAATCGACAAATCGGCTCCTGAAGAGGCCCCTTTTAAATCTCTAGCCGAGGGCCCCCAAGAGAGCCAGTCCGGGCCTGGGTCGATGAAACATCAGCCTTCAGTTTACAAGACAGAGGCGTGCAAAGGGCGAGTTGTGAATCATTTTTAGTTTGTGGATTAAATGAGACAGCTCTGTACCTCATCTCACATTTGTTCCTATATCTAAAGAAGTGAAAAGATTAATTCAGAATTATTAAGTTTTTAGAATTTTTGAGGCTCTATTAACTCCAGTCATATAGAGTACAATATATATTACTTAACGGATTATTTTAGGTGTTCAAAGATTTGAGGGGGGAGGGACTTTGGAGCCCCACGGGCTCATATATCTCTACGCTTATGCCGCCTATGGATGAAAATAAGGTGATGACTGGATTTAAATCTGATTTGATGGTATTGTATTCAAATGACTAGCATTATCCATCAGTACAATACCTTGGACAAAGCAAATGCTTGCCACTGTAAAGAATTTTGTAATGTTTGGGTCTGGCCTTTAACCGTTTGACTGCTACGCAGCGCTATTGCGCTTTTGGAATGTACACCCTCCAAAAGAAGCCTTCGAGCAAGAGAGAAATTTCCTACGTTGTTTCGTATATTAAAAATTATTTATCATAGAATATGAGTTAGGCTAATTAGGCCAAAAAATATATGCCAAAATCTATTAAGGCCAAATCTAAAATAGGAAATTTCTCTCTTCCTCGAATACTTTTATTGGAGGATGTATGAGGATTTTGATGGATAGCAGTCAAATGGTTAAAGGGTTAAATGTTAGCAATAATATGCTCGTGTCGAAATCAGAAATAAATTTTTCTTATAATATATATATCTTGCTTATCTATCTATATAAATAAAATTAGACTTTTGTCTGTACATTTCTTGGAATTCAAAAATTTTGCGATTTCTATCCGTTTCAAGCACCCGGGAATCCGATGCGACCCTCAAAAAAAAGTTTGTCTGTCTGTCTGTCATTCTGTCATTCTGTCCGTGACGCTTTCTGTTTAAGCATCACGTAAAAACGACTGAAGCGAATGATATGAAATTGGATGCCATGATAGGTGGTCACTCAACTTAAAACATAGGCGTCGAATTTTTTAAAAATCTTGATTAGATTTTCAGATTTTGCGAAAATCGATTCAAACTGCGTAAATTTGTGTTCGAGCATCACGTAAAAAGCACTGAAGCGATTGAAATGAATTTAGGTATCATGATAAGTGGTCACTCAACTTAAAATATAGGCGTCAAATTTAAAAAAAATCTTGGTTAGATTTTCAGATTTTGCGAAAATCGTTTCAAACTGCGTAAATTTGTGTTCGAGCATTACGTAAAAACGACGGAAGCGATTGAAATGAATTTGGGTGTCATGATAGGTGGTCACTGAACTTAAAACATAGGCGTCGAATTTTTAAAAAAATCTTCATTAGATTTTGAGATTTTGCGAAAATTGTTTCAAACTGCGTAAATTTGTGTTCGCACATCACGTAATAACTGCAAAGGTGAAAAAAGGGTATTTGGTGAAATGATGGGTGGTAACCTTAAACTATAAGCATCTAAAAAAAAATCGATCAGATTTTGGGGTTTTGCGAAAATCGTTTCAAACTGAGTGAATTTTTGTTCACGCATTACGTAATAACGACTAAAGCGAGTGATTTGAAATTTGGTCACATGATAGGTTGTTGCTTAACATAAAGTATAGGTGTCCAATATTTTTAAACATTTTTATTAGATTTTGAGATTTTGTGAAAATTCTCCCAAAATGCAGTTATATTTCTTCAAGCATCGCGTAATAACGACTAATACGAAATTTGGTGATATGATAGGTAGTTGCTAATCTTAATTTATAGGTGTTGAGAATTTTAAAAATATTTTGATTACATTTTGAGATTTTGTGAAAATCGTTTTAAAATGCTGACATTTTTGTTCCCGCATCACGAAATAAAGACTTCAGGGAGTGAAACGAAATTTGGTGACATGACAGGTTGTCACTCAACTTAAATTCTAGGCTTCCAATTTTTCAAAAATGTTGATTAGATTTTGAGATTTTGCGAAAATTATTTCAATATGCGTAAATATTCGTTCGCGCATCACATAATTACGACTAAAGGGAATGAAATGATATTACTTAGTTACTCTCTAACCTGTAATATTTTAACAATATATAAAAATTATAACTTCGCTTTCTTTGGCAACATACTACATCCATTCTGTATACTCCTACAATGCTGACGCAAGTTCTTGCTTTTCAGAAATTTTGCATTCAGTATTAACCCGTCGTTGACGGGTACTTCAGCTAGTAATAAATATACTAGCTGACCCGGCAAACGTTGTTTTGCCATATAAATTATTCCTAGGATTATTTTAGTAGAAAGAAATGACTAACTTATTGTAAGTGTGTGAGGATGTGGTATATGAGTGGAAGAGGCATGGAGCGCTGTGGACCAACCATGCTGGAATATAAAAATAACACAATACCAAACATTTATATTTTTAATTCATTGTAATTTATTCTTTACATTTATATATATCGCTAATTACAATAATTTTACTAAAAAATAATATCAATCCCTTAACGGAATAGAATAAACAATATTTTTAGCTAACACAAACAAACTGCATAGTTTGCCCACTCGAGATCATGCCACGTATAATTGTCCGTGTGGAAAACATGGCGTGCTCAAATCTAAGCCACAAACAAAAATAGTTTGGCCTTGAGACCTATTCATATAAAAAATTTTGTCCCCAAAAAAATAATAATAAAAGGATGAAAATCTGAAACATTTTCAGATTTTAAATACGCACTATAGCGCTATGTATTAAAATCGTATCATAATTTATGCGGCGTCCCTATTTTTCTCTCATATTCCATTAAGTTGGAAAGTGTATATTATTCATGACTGTGCTGTATTTTTTTTCTTGTTTCGTAAAACCCATCTTTGGAATCGAAATCTATCTTAAAATCGTCTACTAAAACTATTTTACAATATTCGCCAAGTATATTACAACTACACTTCATCGTTCTATATATTGTTTCGAATGCGCATCATAATACATGCGTATACCATGTATGTCTTTCTGGGGTTGATTCCTACTTTAACGCCTCGACTCTCGCCAAGGTGGCGATCATTAAACATATGCAGTTACAATGACAATTTTTTTGCATTTATGTAGCAATCATAATTTAGAATTAAAATGGCGATTTGGAACAACATGTAAGCACAGCATGCCGTTACATTTTTATTTATTTTGGATTGCCAATTGATGTAGTTGTAATAATAAAGTGTCTTCAAATTCCTTAATTGGTGCGTTTATCGCTAATTTGTTTACTTTAGTTTTCATCTAGTTCTTTTGGGAGCGCCGAAACGGTACGTACGTATTATGCCGGCGGTCACTTCCGCCAAACTACTTTTTCGTCAAATTTGCTGGCAAACTATTGCCAATCATATTCCAAACCATCAACAATTTCATGTGCCCAGCATTTATCTTGGTGAAAATTGCTTGTCTGGGAGGACCGCCGGGATAATACGTAAGTACCGTTGAAACTTGTGCATTACTCCCAGAGACCCATCACTGCAAAGCTCGCCAAAGTACGGGGATTTTTTAGGTTGGCGAGAGTGGGGGGGCGTTAAAATAGGAATCAACTCTTTCTTGTACCATAAAACACATCTTTGGAATCGAAATCTATCTTAAAATAGCCTACTGAAACTATTTTACAATCTTTGCGAGGCATATTCGTCCTATAGGCATATTCCAACTATGCCGCAGGGACATGAAATGGGAATCATAATCCATGAGTGTACAGTGTTTTCCTTTCTTGTTCCACAAAGCACTTCTTCAGAATAGGAATCAATATTAAAATCGCCTTATAAAACTGTGTTACAGTATACGCCAGGCGTTTTCTAACTATACTCGAAATATATTTATAATAAATTGTCCCGTTTTGGCTCCCCATTTAGCGATCCATTATCAAAAATTGCAAATCCTCGTGCGACTTTCAACCTTTTATTAACGCCCCCCCCCCCCTCCACGTTATCTGGCAAACACATTTGAAAAGAGACTCGATGCGCTAATGCCTAGACAAAAATCCTGATTGAACTTATTAGCACTCTGGTGCTAAAAATTTTGAGGTGGACCGTCCTTGTGACTTAGGGGTATGAGACAAAATCATATTCGCAGACCTAACGAATATACATATAAAATTTCTTTAAAATCGGTCGAGCCGTTTCGGAGGAGTATGGTAACTAACACTGTGACATGAGAATTTTATTTATTAGATATACCCAATATGAGTTCAATCGAATGTACCGTTTAAAAGCTAGAGCACTTTCAAGAATTCCCCCCCCCATAAGCCATAATGTAAAAGAAATCTTTGTAGTAGCCCAGTAGAAAAACTATAAGTTCTATACACATCAAAATCAACGTCGGCCTGACGATGGTGGTTTGTAACATATATACCCAATTTGAGCTCAATCGAATGCCCCGTTTAGGAGCTATCGTGTTCACTCACATACACACAAACACACACACACGCACACACACACACACACACACACACACACACACACACACACATACAAACATACATGTCGTAAAAATAGCATAAATGAATTCAGAAGACCTCAAAACGTGTTAATACATCAAAATCTCGAAGTCGAATTTTTTCATGATTACAATACTTTCCTTACAGGGTACATGTTCGAAAAGAAAAAAGGATGAAAATCTGAAACACTTTCAGGTTTTAAATACACACTATAGAGCTAGATATTAAAATCGTATCATTAGTTATACGTTGTCCCTATTTTTCTTACTTATTCCATTAAGTTTCAAAAGTGTATCATTATTCATGACTGTGCTGTATTTTTCTTGCTTGTTTCGTAAAACCCATCTTTGGAATCGAAATCTATCTTAAAATCGCCTACTAAAACTATTTTACAATCTTCGCCAAGTATATTACAAATATACTTCATCGTTTTATATATTGTTTCGAATGTGCATCATAATCCCTGAATGTACCGGTTTGTCTTTCTTGGGTTGATTCCTACTTTAACGCCTCGACTCTCGCCAAGGTGGCGATCATTAAACATATGCAGTTACCATGACGATTTTTTGCATTAATGTGGCAATCGTAATTTAGAAATAAAATGGCGATTTGGAACAACATGTAAGTAAAGCATGCCGTTACATTTTTATTTATTTTGAATTGCCAATTAATGTAGTTTTAATAATTAAGTGTCTTCAGATTCCTTAACTGGTGCGTTTATTGCTAGTTTGTTTACTTTAGTTTTCATCTGGTTCTTTTGGGAGCGTTGAAACGGTACTTACCGTATCGTACAATCGTATTCCAAACCATCAACAATTTCATGTGCCCGGCATTTATCTTGGTGAAAAATTGCTTGTCTTGCCGGACCGCCGGGATAATACGTAAGTACCGTTAAAACTTGTGCATAACTCCCAGAGACCCATGACTGCAAAGCTCGCCAAAGTACGGGGATTTTTTAGGTTGGCGAGAGTGGGGATGTTAAAATAAGAATCAGCTGTTTCTTGTACCATAAAACGCATCTTTGGAATCGAAATCTATCTTAAAATCGCCTACTGAAATTGTTTTACAATCTTCGCCAGGCATATTCTTCCTGTAGGCATATTCCAACTATACCGCAAAGACATTTTAAATGCTGTTTGGAATGGGCATCATAATCCACGAGTGTACCGTGTTTTCCTTTCTTGTTCCACAGAGAACTTCTTCGGAATAGAAATCTATATTAAAATCGCCTAATAAAACTCTTTTACAATATACGCCAGGCATTTTCTAACTATACGCGAAATATATTTATAATAAATTGTCGCGTTTTTGCACCACATTGAGCGATCAATTATCAAAAATTGCAAACCTTGTGCGACTTTCAACATTTTATTAACTTCCCCCCCCCTCTCCACATTATCTGGCAAACACATTTGAAAAGTGATTCGACACGCTAATGTCTACACAGAAATCCTGATTGAAATGAATAGCACTCGGGGGCTAAACATTTATGGTGGACCGCCCTTATGACTTAGGGGTATGAGACAGAGTTAAAAACCTATTCTATGACCTAACGAATATACATAGAAAATTTCATTAAAATTGGTAGAGTGGTTTCGGAGGAGTTAGGTGACTAACACTGGGACAGGAGAATTTTATATATTAGATATATCTTCTATAAGTATATCTTTCTTATAATATTTCTTATAGTAAATATCATAATAAATTTTTCATAGTAATATGATATTTTGAAAAATGTATCTTTCCTGATCATTAAAAGCACATGAATTCAGCTACAAAAAAAAAAGAAAGAAAGAAAGAAAGAAAACGTTATTTAATGAAACATAGGGGAAGGCTAGATTTTATGCAAGAAATAGTGTATCTTCTACAAATTAAATAACTTTGAAGTTATTAATCCATTACCAATGACATCGGCAATGAAGACCATATTTCCTCTTATACAAAATAGGATAACTTAATTTAAAAGTACATTTCGTAAATTTTGAAATTTAAGAAATATTTTAAGTTTCTTCGAAGTTTTTCAGTGGATAATTGTTTAAAAACAGAAGAAAAATTCTAAGAATGAATGAAAAGAAAAAACACTAAAATGTATGGAAACAAATTTGATTTTTTATTTATAATAAATGTTAACAAGAAATGCATGAAAAATTTTCTATTAAAAATATATTATATGTATTTCGTTTTATTTGCATGTTCATCAGTTTGTTCGGATTTTTCAATTTACTCGTAGTGCAGTTTTCCATTGTAAAATTTAATATGGATAGTTATAAAATTACATTCAAGTACATTTTCGATTTAAGTAAAATGATCACAGGATTGCATTCCCAAAAGAGGGCGTGTGCCAACTTTACCGGTAAAAACGAATTTTTGAAAATTCATAATTCCAGATATTAAAACGAGGCAATAAAATTGCTATTTTTGAATATAGAAACCAGCAGTCTGCCTTTTCTGAAAGTCGACTGTAACATTTTTGCATTTCAATGAAGCTTATTATAGACAATTAAAATTTCTTAAGTTTGAAAAAAAAAATCATTTTTCCTCTACCAAACCTTGTTAAAAAATTATCTCACCTGACACCTGAAGAAGGCCCACGATCACAACTACAAGCAGTAATGTGTAATCCTAGGCTTGGTAGGCATCAGCTGGCCGCAACACACACATACTATTTTGTGTACACAACAACGCAAAACAAGGCACTCTTTTTGTGAGGACGAGACACTTACCCGACCGCCTCGAAGTCCGATCCACGGATTTTCTGACGGCAAATCTCGCGAGCAGTTCCGCTTTGTGCGAACGAAAAACCGAACATGAGAAGAAGAAAAAAAAACGGGTTTTCTTATTTCTTTTTCTTGACGAGGAAGGCGCAGGTAGCTCGCGGGTGAGGTTTGAACTTGATTTGGAAGTTCCAGTCCCCTCTCCTTCTTCCAAAGGTCAGCAGCGGCAGAGGAATTTTTAAGAAAAATCTTCTCGCAAAAGCAAAAAATGAGGTCGCCGTTAGTTGGGAGTGGGGGGGGGGGATGTATCTGGGACTCTCTGGACCAGGTCCTCTTGATCTTCTGTATCACTTTCTAAGAGGAAAGCGATTCATGCCGGGGGAAGTTTAATCTGTCGCGGGGAATTCGAAAACATCTGAACTCTCCTCCTCCTTCTTTCTTTTGCCTAGGCTAACGTGCCGTTTATTTTACGATTTAGTTAAGTTAGTTTGTTTCTTACTTGTAAAAACTTTAATGGGTTTTGATAATTTCAATTCCGGAATTATAATTACGGAAAAATCCCCAACTCTATTCCCGTTTCTTCTTCTGCTCTGCAGTAACCGAGGCCGCTTATTTTCACGTTAATTTTGCCAATTTTTTTATGAAAAGGATAATGCGACTGACGACTTTCCCTTCTGCATTCATTAGTAGAGCCACCAGCCATTCTATAAAAAACTAAGCTGTTTCTGCCTTCTAATGTTTCTGACAAATGTATATGGTTTAGATTTTTTTAAATCCATTTTGTTTTGGAAATGAATAATGACAATTATTTCAATGATGATGACTTTTATGACGCATATTAAAAATTTAATCGCATTTTTTCGAATTCAGATCAAGTTATAATTTAGAACTTAAACTATTTGAGTTTTGTAACACAATCTCCAGTAAACTCACATTTGAACATTTCGGATTACGCTTAAAATTTTTCGTATTATTCTTGAACGATTTCTCAAGAACTTTTCTTTCATGAGAAATGATTGCGCTACAAAATAATATAAATATATATTTTTTTTCACCTATATCCGCTAATTTATTTAAAAAAAACTAAGTGACGGGATTACAATCAAGTCAATTGGACACTGCATCGGTTTGCAATTTAAGCTGAAGATGCTAAGCTCATCGGATAAATAGGATTCTCTTAAAGAAACTGAATGTTACCTCTAAGTAGATATCTCAGAGGCCAATGTTCCCAACTGGGAACATCGAATTAAAAATTTATTCAAAAATGAAATTTTATCGAAAAAATTTGCAGATAAAGTTAAAACATGGATTAATTTGTTGAAATAGAAGTTGCGTTTGTATCATTATTGGGAAACTGGAAAAAAATCATGAAAATAGCCATTTTCATAAATTATTACTGAGCTATCTTGGTACACCCTCCTGCCTTTCAAACTCAATTCATATATCTTTACAGAAATTTAAAAAATATTTTATTAAGTTTTAATATTTCACTTATTATTTTAAGCTACCCATAAGTATACTCAAGTTTTTGAGACTAATGTAACATCAGAAATGACCGATGTTCCCAATTGGAAACACAGTGAAAATTGCATTTAAAAATTTTTTTCAACATTTAGATGACTAATATCCTTTAGCTAACGCATTAGAAGACAAAATATGCAAAAAAAAAATAACTAATTTAAAATATGCCTTTATCTCAATGCGGTTTGTAGGTTAAAATTACCAACCCATTCATATATACGTCAATATTTCCATGATATATGCATTAAAATATTCATATATAATGCACAAACATTTCGTTTTCACAAGTAGCAAGAACAGAACAAGTAAGAAAGCAAATCAATGTATGTTAAGGCATGAGATTTCTAACAAAAGCAAAGTTACATCTATCTCTTATCAAATATAATCCAGCAATCGTTAAACAATCAAATGAAACACAACCGACTACCAACAGAAGAAAAAGGGAAGTTAACACAGTTTCTGCAATTTTGCTTTCATTCGTTTAAGAGAAAACTACCAGTGGAAGATAATGATATCATTTATTTTACCTTTGTACGATTTTAGCCGTATCACGAAACAAGAAATAAAATAAGAGTTTGTCTGTTTACTTGGAAATGGAATAACTTTGAAAAGATATTTCACGCTAATGCCAAATTACCTACTCCTAAAATTCTTTTACATAACTCTTCTACGCTGAATTCTGCTGCAAAATGTTAATGCATGCTATAAAAGCAAAAATCCTACAATTTTGCGTAGAATTCTATTTCACTATAGAAACTTTCTTAATATGTTTAGTAAAAAGTAAGTAGAGAATCTATTTTATCCAAGGGATTTCATTTTAAATGAATTTCCATTAATTTCCTTTTAAATAATGAAATGTTTGAACAGCAGTTTTCGTACGATGTTCCGATTATGTTAAGATTAGAGAAATTGATCTGTTTCAGACTTTAAAGGTTCTGTCTGATAATATTTCTAAGATTGTATTCCGTAAAAATAAATTTCTATAACATTAGTTATGTTTACTTCAAATTTTACTACAAAATTTCTTCACAATTAATTTGTTTCCCCTTTTTGTACAGTAATGAAATAATAACAAGTTTTGCCAAAACATGGTTTTTGAAAAGGAAAGTTATAATTTATAAAACAAAGTTGATAAATTAGAAGTTCAAAACACGTTGTCTTTTTGGGAAATAAATTGGAATTCTATAAATAGGTGGTACACCACATCTGTTGCATAATTCACGACAAATTAATTCTCAAGAGTCAATCACACATGCAGAAACGCACTACCAAAAAAAGTTATTATTTTTATCTTTTAACCATATTAAATATTTTGGACAGCTTGTAAATCATAGAAATGCCATTTACTCTGATTTTTTTAAAAAGCAGATCAAATTTCATAACGAATTAAACTATTCTATTGCGATCAATTCTTTAAATTGGGAATGATTTTCAAAACTTTGATCCATTTAAGGCAGTGTAATAAAACCTTATATTTCAAAAGTTGTCTTTAAAGTTGACATTAAAAAAACTATGAATGTTTATGTAGTACCTACGGAGTCTCTTTGTATATCAATAGAGATCTTCAGAACAACATATATCCGTGTGTGATCTACACATGTGTAAGTAATCAATAATTTCACGTTTTTTTTTTTTTTTTGTTTTTTTTTTTTTAAGATTTCTCACTTTCCTGCCTGGAGTTCGAACTTTTTATATTTGAAAAGGGTGGAACTTTTTTACCATCAAAATGTTGGTACAGTAATATTTTTTTTATTTATGAGTGTTATTTACAAAGTTCTTTATTAATTTTTTGACCTTTAATTACCAGATTTTTTAATGTCCTTATTAAAGAATATTACTTTAAAAAGATAATCATAAAAATTATTAGCTTTTCATAGAGTATAATGAGAATAATTAAAATATTTATAACTAGTAAAACTAATAGCGCTGCATTGTGAAATTTCCTGGTAAAATGACATAACAACACTCTTTAAGATGACCTCATAAAGAATCTTGCTAATTGAAAAATCTTCCAAAAATTGAAAAATTAGACAATTATTTTTCTTTCTGTTGGAAATTTTAGATTTAAGAAGATAGTTACTTCGGATAAAAACCATGATAAAGAGTTGTATATAGCATGTTTCGACTATAATTAGAATTTGGTCATCATTAAAACTCGTCATTAGCCGAAATAATTAGAAGATCCAAGAGAAGAAATGGTGGCAGATTTATTACTTCCGGTAATCTAAAGGACAAATATATCCAGTTACTGAACTCTATTTCTTAGTAACTAGGACTTTCCCAAAAAAGCCACTAAATATTAAAGAACACAGAGCAAAACGATAGAAACAGTTTATTCCCCTTCAAAAATTTAATAATAATATGTGTTCTTCGCCACAAATAGAATACTATTTTTAAAAGTTGACAGTTTTAATCACAGACTCACGGCCGCATTTCTAATTAGGCCAGAGGGCCGCGGCCTATGGCGGCAAAATTTTAAAGCGGCATTTTTTTTTTCTTTTAGTCGCAGTCGGAATGTATTCGATGCAAACCTCCTATTATTTTGTTTTGTTTTGTTTTCCTAGTCCAGATTAAAATCCATTTAACCACGAATACATTCATTTCGTTGAGACTGGTCACTTTTGATGTCCTTAGTAAGCAACAAAGACTATTAGTGTCGTCCCGAAATACAATATGAACATGAATTATATGTGTTCAAAAATCTGCCTCATAGAAACATTGAACCACTTTTGAAAGAATTTCCTTGCTATATCCCTTCCAATTCAAATCACTATTTTTCTCTGGAATACATTTTCAAAGTACTAACAGAATGCATGGAAATATAAAAGTAAAAGGAGCATGCAGGGGGCGGCTAATTTCAATTTTTTCCTATCAAGGGCATGGACCTAAGTGTTACCCTGCACAGTCCATTTCTGTATCTGTGTGCTTGTTAACAACACAGTTGGCGAAGTTTAAATGTAACAATAATTGTTAACAATATTCTGACCTTTCTGCCTATGTGGATGCTGAAACGTTTTTGTAACTTACAAAAAAGGTCGACCTTATGTACCACACGAAAAGATTTTATTAATAAGCATCCATTTTCTATGTATTACTTTACATTTTAATTAATTTTAAATTTAATTGTACTTATCTGGAGTACACACACAACAGATTTTCTTGTGAAAATATTTTATTATTTATGTGCGCAACTTGATATATATTTTTGTTTAAAGATGAAAACAAGTGAAAAGTTTCTAAATTATGGTGATTATCAGAGTTTTAGATGTGTCATTTCTTCACAGTATCTCATAGATCATCTACATCACATACATCATACGCTAAATAAATTTTCCCATCACATTTATTCCCCAACATTTTTATTTAATATTTGCCATTAAGAACATTTTAAAATTATGTCCATATGAATTTTTACTTAATTTCATTCAACCTCTTCTAATATTATAAATAGGGAAGTTTTTGAATTTGCATGTCTATTACGGATTTGAATAATAGAAATTAGATAGCTGATACCTTGAATTAGCACATAGGGTACCTTTTATTCCAAAAAAAACTTTTGTTCTCATGATTTTCATGCTCACATTAGGCTACTTCTTATCTCGAAAAGTAAGACATTGTGCCCGTGAAACCGAATATGACGCTGGCGAAGCCCTGGGTAAATGAAATATAAACATATAACTATACCTTGATTGATATAATGGGATTCAGTACTTAGTTATTTATTATATTGTAATTAAAATAGAACTGATGTTACGGTATATAATGCTATTTATTAAAAGTAAATGTTAACTCTAAAAAAAATATTATTTAGAATATATTTATAATTTTGAATAAAGAGTGGTTTTATTTTCTTAATAATAATTTTGTTTCAAATTTTATATTTTTAGTCTCTATAACTAATAAAATAATTACTTAAAATAAAAAATATTTAAAATTTCACTTAAAATACTTGAGTAAACATAGCTTTATACTGCAAGATTACATACGGTTGGAAATGAGGAAAACGAATATATAATAAAAAGTAGCAAGTGTTCTAATGAAAAACAAAACAGATCAGTGATTCAGTGACTGACAACAGCTGACAATATGTGTCGGAAAATTATGCCCTATCACAACTAATGCACCCGGGCTACGCAACTAGTAAAGTATAATTTCATCAAAAATATACATACCAAAAACAAAAATTTCGATATTTACATTTTACATAAAATAAGTAAAGCAAACCTACATGAGATGACGTTATAAGATGAAGTTTAAAAGTTTAAAAAAATCAATCAACATACGGGGAAATATCACATATCATTTTCTTTTCAGACAATATTTATTTGCGAAAACACTTAATGTACGAAAGACTAGCTAAAAATATGTTTTTAACTTCCATATTTAAATTTATTAAATCAAATGTTTCCTTTTTTTAAGTCAGTGTCTCCAAGTTGTAAATTTATATTTCGTTCAAAATTGTGTCCCGAAAATAAAATTCAGTAAAATTTAATCAAATATTTACATACTGAAAACAGAAATTTCCATAATAACATTTTACATAAAACTAAGCAAAAATATCTATTATGCCTGTCACGGAATGCTATCATAAAATACAATTTCCAAGTTTAAAAGACCAGTTAATATCACAAACCATTTCTATTTTGATTTCAGACCATATTTGTCCGTCAAAGTACTTACTGGCCCTTGCTATATGCAAAGTAGTTGATAAAAATATTTTTAGCATCTTTTTCTAACATTTAATAAATCAAATGTTCTCGTTTTAAGTCACTGTCCTCATTTTGTCAATTTATTGTATCCGTCAGTCAAAATGGTCTGCACAAGCAAATAAGATTTATCTCTTATTTTCAAAAGATCTTTATATATTCACCTTCACCTTGGTTCTTTATTGTCCTACATTTTCTGTTTACAGGAAGACTTCCCCGTGAGGTATTTAAGTGGCCCAATTATGTCTCTTTTGTGTGTGTGTGTGTGTGCTCTTGTTTATAATCTCGTAGGGGAGAGTAGGAATATATATCACTTCTTTTGTTTAGTTATCTCTATTTTTACGCCTTTGTCCAATTTATTTAATATTACTTGAAACACATTTCAGTTTTAACATGAATTGGAAATTTTACATTGTATTTTTAGAACATGAGCATTACATGAAAACTATAATATTTGCTTTTAACAATGCTGTTACTTAAAAAAATATTTTACTGAGTTCTCTTGATGTACAAAACTGGACTAAAGTTAATATACGTATACATTACATTATGCTATATGTTCAGCTTCTTAATATAACTTTTTTGTAAATATGCTTTAAAAATTCGTCTCAAAATTGGTTTCTGTTTAATTGTACATACAATGTTTAATATTATTTATTGATAGTTTTCCAAATCATAAAAGTACTTTATAGATCTTTCAAATCAAAAATTTATTTTTGCTGCATTTGTCAGTATTGCATGAGAATTATTAACACATTTGTTAGCATTGCATAAAAAATAGTGTTCTGTTTAAACAATATATAAGTAAGGCAATAAAATACTTTAGTAAAAATGTCTTTCTTTTGGTTAAGTATAATGAAGATATCAAAGCCTTCATTTTCTTGGCAAAATGCACAAACGAAAAGCCAGAATGCATGTACTATTGAGTTTAAGCAGTTTTGAAAGCGCAAAGAAATTATAAAACAAAAATACAAATATTAACTGTCATTACAGAGAATTGTATCTAAATACCAATTTTGAATTTTAAACTGAAAAAAAACTTTATGATATATATGAATATTTTAGTTGTCCAAAAAAGTGTAATAGTAAAATTATGCAATAAAAACGATACTTTTACATGTCATAGGCTGCATTATCACCTAATGAACCTGGAATAATAGGATTATCATCTAGCCAAGGGATGACAAAATCATGGCGCATGTGCTAGTATTGGGGCATTGGATGATTTCAAGTGGCGCATTGCGTCCTTGTGCCTACTAATTGTTTTGAGACAAAATTTTGGAAAATTTTCGCTCCCGGAAATATTTCATTTTTTATAATTTATGATATTACATCAAAAGGAAGCATTTGTACAAGCCAAAAATAGTACCATCTCTGATGCCCTACAAAATATCAGAAAAATTAATTTTAGAATCCCTCTTCATAGCAATTTCTATTTTATGCTCACACGTTATTACTACTCAACGCCCCTTTCTCCAAACTCAAGCCTAACCCCATATTCATATTTTCCTACTCTCTAAATGAACATGAGGAAGTAAAAAAGGTGCTTGAGTCGTATGATGCACCTGAACTAGTCTGTGAAAAAAATTGGAGCATGATATGCAAAAAGTTGGCTACTACTGATGTAGACAATCATAGGATTAAAGCAGAACATCTCATTACAGCGCCATTGACAATTTAAGCGATCGGAAAATGATTTTAGCCTTAATTAATTATAGCAAGTTCCATTTTGAGGATTAACGCATTCGACTGCATCTCTATATTTTTGATAAACACTAATTTTGTTTTTTATCCTAAGAACATAAAATATTTCTTCAAAATCAGGTTGATAGATAAACAATCATCGCTTCGGTTAAAAAATATTGCATTTTCATTTATGTCTGAGCTAGCTTTGTTAATTAGTTTTGAGTCTTTTTTTTTCCCCAAAGTTTCAGTATTCCAAGACAAGACATTCTAAGATGCTTTCAGTTAGAAAGAAATCCTGTAAAAGTGTTTGGGTGGAACTGCCATACCTATAAAAAATATCACATTTCATCTCTGATCACGTAAAAAGTTTCTAATAAGTTCTACTAATCTATTACGTTTGTTATGATTTTCCATCACGCAAAAACTTTAACTATTATTATCTCGTGACTTATCTTTTCTACTGAAACTGCTTTTATTATCACATGACATGCAGGAAGTTTTAAAACTTGCCTTTTCGGACAGCTTAAAATTCCTCAGTTATCTGATTATCTGGCCCTTTTGAACTTTTCCAGATATTAGAACAGCTATGAAGTTATTTGTTTATGAGTACGTCTTACAAAACGTTCAAATTCAATTTTGACTGACCCAAAGATAACTGTTGAAACAGTCTGAAAGTACTGGTCACGGCAGATTTTTGTGGATCGCAGGATACGCAGATGTAAACAAGTTTCACAACTGAAAACGAAGAAGTGCGCATGCCTGGAGACGGTAGCTCAACACATGCGTTGCGTCGATTCTGATTGTTTCTGCCATCCAAAAGTTTCTAGACATTTCTGAGTAGTAACATCGGTTTTTGCGTGAGCATAAAAGGCAATTTCAACGAGATGGTGCACGCCATGATGTGGGCTGGTATTAGGTACTTGGGAGTTTGTGCATAACGAAACGGGTCACTACTCTGAAAAGTATCAGGGTACGTTTTTTTTGTTTTTTGTCTAAATGTAAACAACCGCGCTCCACCTGAAAGAAAAAGAAGGAATGAATTCCCTGAAATTTGTCACGATATTCTGATTAAATCCTCCCTCGCTTGCGTTGCCGGATTCATTTTCCAAAATGTCATTTTAGAAAAGTATTTTTCTTTCCGTATATGTGTCAGAAGCATTAAAAAGCCATTTCGAAAGTAAATAGAACACGTGTTTGAAAGTCAAAATTTCGAAAATTAATTTGAAAAGCTGTTTCTTGGGTGATATAAATTAGCTTGACCATGCAGAACACTTTTGCTGTTTAACGCGCGATAAGGACCTAATGTAAAATATGCTTTGTGTGAGGTTATAATCAATGTGTTCCTATACCGCAATATCAGTTACTCACATAGCACTTCATTATATTTTTACATAATATTTAAATATCTACTAGCTGCTACCCGCGACTTCGTCCGCGTCGGCTTTAGAGTTAGGTCCCAAAAGAAATGAAGCATGTGTGAATAACATATATGTTTGCGACAAAAGAAACTGCATTTAAATATTATTTGCTTTTTACTTATTTTATATGAAGTATAATGCGTGATAGTATATTTCATTTAAAATAAGAGAGTAAGCAGAGTTACTAAATTAAGATTTTTTTCAGGCATTTGGCGAATACATTTACGACAGTATTTGCTAACTGTTTTTGTTGTTCTTGTGAAAGAAATATGTATGCTATAGCATGAATTTTAGCCTACGCTAATCAGGAATAGTGCAGCTTTTTCTTAGCGAAAAAGTTTTAGAATCGGTTCTATAGTTACAGAGATACCCAGAGAGCGTAATGTATTAGAATTATTTTGAGTGTTCCTGTAAAGGAACTATTTGCACTACATGTATGAATTTTAGCCTATAATACTCAAGAATAGTGTAGATTACTAACAGTGAAAAAAGTTTTGGAATCGGTTCAGTACTTACAGAGATACACATAGAGTGTAATGTAATTCTTATGAGTATCCCTGTAAAAGAACTATTTGTGATATATGCATAAAAGGTAGCCTATAACACTCAGGGTCCCACCAGTGTCTAAGAAGTTCTACTCTCAAAACTGGAAGGCTGGAAGTGCCAGGTTCAACCCCTGGTCGAGCCTGTCGACCTAGCCGCTCGCAGATTTTCGCGGTTTTCTCCAAAACCTCGCATAAATACGGGCTAGGATCCCTTAGAAAGTTCCCCACAGAGGAATAACCCATATAGGCCTAGGACCCTAGTGCAGTCAATCGGTCTTAATCCACAAACAAACAAACAATAATACTCAGGAATAGTGTAAAAGTTTTAAATTCGGTTTAGTAGCTATAATTCCATAGAGCGCAATACATTAAAATTATTTTGAATGTTTTTGTAAAAGAATTATGTATGCTATATGCTTGTAAGTTTGCCTGTATGTTAATCCAGGGCATAAGATATCTTCTTTACGAATTTTTCCAAATCCGTTCAGCAATTTGTGTGTGATTCAGTCAAAAACATCTAAACACACAAACGCACACATTTTTTAATGACTATGTCATTTTATCTCTCAATACCCTTATTGAAAAATGTGTCCCAAAAATGCAACATAATAAAGCGACATAATTTTACATGTATTTAAATACTATTAGTTTACAACAGCTTTAATATCGAGATTAAAGCAGTCTCGATATTGTTACACTATTTCGTAAGCTGTAGAATATGCTCCACTCCACATGTATTTTTTACATATATTCAAATATTATTAGTTCACAACGGCTTTAATCTATTGTTACAATATTTCGTAAGCTGTAGAATATGCCCCACATGTATTTTTCTATAAATAGGTTACACTCATAAAAATTTCAACATAGGGTTACCAGGCGAAATAAGCGAAAGATGAGCGATAACATGCCAAGTTAATATAGTTTTAATATGGCAATAATAAAACTAAAAAATTAGGAGGGTTCAGGGGGATCTCCCCCTGACGAGGCTCGAACAGCCGAGTTTTTATATTATTGGTAGGATATGGAAATTTATGAAGTTTAAGAAACACATTTGGACTTATCTTTCTAATGCTTTTTAATTTGGCGTAAAATCAACATAATTTCCATACCATTTCATGTTTTTCAAATGCATGTTTATCTGAAAATTGAATTTCAGCTTTATTTCAAAAGCATAAATCATTTTGTGCGGGCGATAAAACGGTTTTTAATTAATAATTAGAAAAGTATTTAAAATTTCAACATTCTGAGTCTCAGGTGCACAGTCATGGGCTTCTATGCTCAAATTTTCAAAGCTCTGCTTTCTGTAGATTTGTCTGGAGAACATTAATTTTTATTATTATTGATAGATAGATTTTGGCATAAAACTGGCATAATTTCTGTGGAATTTAATGTTTTTCAGATGCACGCACGCGCTTCTTTATTGAAGCAGTAGCATTCTTGTTAGCTCAAAACATGAATCATTTGATTGATACGGGCGAAACTCGCCAAGCATGGCAACGTAAAAACGGTTTTTAATTAATAATTAAAAAAGTAATTAAAAATCTAAATTTCTAATTAGCATATAACCAACTCCAGGGTCCCCTCTATATCTAAACCAAGATGCATCCTAATCGATTCAGCGGTTTAGGCGTGAAAGCGTCATAAATAAACAAACAAACAAACTCACTTTCGCATTTATAATATTAGTTAGGATATATATATAATAAAAATGAATGTTTGTGTGTATGTATGTATGTGGGTGTGTGGGACGTTGAAAAACTCCAAAACCGTTTGACCGATCACCATGAAATTTGGTACACTTAAGTCTTTTGTAACGGAGAGGGTTTTTATACTATCAATTTTACTGTAGCTCACCGCCAGGTGGCGCTGCAGAACGTCGAATACTATTCAACGGCTTGCTATGAAAATACCGTTTAACTTATGTTGACGAAAATTGGTACGTATGGATATCTGAACACGGAGAATATTTTTACGCAATCCATTTTGATATAACTTGCCGCTAGGCGGCGCTGCAGAGTGTCGAATTCTATTCCTTTGGAGCGCTTGCTATGAAAATACCATTCAACCAGTTTTGATGAAAACTGCTATTTATGGATATTTGAACACGGAGAAGCTTTTTATGCTATCCATTTTCGTCTAACTTGCCGCTAGGTGGCGCTGCAGAGCGTCGAATTGCATTCCGCTGGACCGCTTGCTATGAAAATACTATTCAACCAACTTTGATTAAAATTGCCATTTATGCATATTGGAACACGGAGAAGGTTCTTATGCTATCCATTTTACTATAGCTGGCCGCTAGGTGGCGCTGCAGAACGTCGAATTCTATTGAACCGCTTGCTATGAAAATACCGTTTAACTTATTTTGACGAAAATTGATACGCATGGATATTTGAACACGGAGAATATTTTTACACTGTCTGTTTTGCCTTGACTTACTGCTAGATGGCGCTGCAGTACATCAAATTTTATTCCGTTCGTCCGCTTCCTATGCAAGTACCGTTCAACTAATTTTGATGAAAATTGGTCCACACGGATAGTTGAAGACCTAGAATATTTTTGCTTTATCCATTTTGCTGTAACTTGACTTTAGATGGCGCTGCAGAACGTAGATTTCTATTCCGTTCGACCACTTGCTATGAAAATACCATTCAACCGATTTTGAAGAAAATTGGTACACATGGATATTTGAGGACGTAGAATATTTTTACACTATCCATTTTGCTGTAAGTTGCCGCTAGATGGTGCTGCAGAACGTGGAATTATATTTCGTTTAAGCGCTTGCTGTGAATATACCGGTCAACCAATTTTCATAACAATTGATACACATGGATATATGAACATGGCGAATACTTTTACGCTATCCGTTTGGCCATAACTTGCCACAAGATGGCGCTGCAGCACATCAACTTCGAAACCGTTTGTCCAATCGACATAAAAAATTTTATGCTTACACATTTGAGCACGCAGAATATATTCTAACTATTAATTTAGCTGTTACTCACTATTAGATTGCACTGCAGCGTATTATTACTTTAACTCGCCATTAGATGGCAATGAAGCGCACCAACTTCTTGACCGGACAATTGATCGCTATGAAAATTGATATGTATAGATACTTGAACACGGAGAATATTTTCGTGTTATCCATTTTGCTATAAATGGCTACTTTTGTGCTGTAGCACATCATTTCCTTAACTCGCCAATAGATGGCGCAGCAGCATATAAAGACTGTTCAACTGATTGCTATGAAAACTGGTATAGATAGATATTTGAACACGGAGAATATTCTGGCGTTATCCATTTTGCTATAACTTGCCACTAGATGTCACTTCAAACCAATAACTTCAGGACTGTTCAACTAATCGCCATGGAAATTCGTAAACATAGATGTTTGAACGAAAAGAATATTTTCGCGGCCGTATCTTCTGTACCGTTCAACCGTTTGCTATGAAAATACCGTTCAACTGATTTATGAAAATTGGTACACATAGATATTTGAGTACGGAGAATACTTTTACGCTATCTGTTTTGCTATGACTTGCCTCTAGATGCCGATGCAGCGCACCAACTTCAAAGCCGTTCGACTAATCACCTTAAAAATTGGTATACATATACATTTGAACAGAGAGAATATTTTTTTAGTATTCATTAGGCTGTACTCACAACTTGAGGGCACTACAGCCAGGTCCTGATTTTCGGGAAGGCATTCGGGGCAAGCGCCCGGGCACACAACAAAAAAGGGGGCCCGAAATCGTTCTTTAAGTTTAAAAATTTGTAAATTTTGAAAAAAAGTTTTCGAAAGAGGGTCCCCTAAGGAAGCATTTGCCCCTCCCCCGCCGCACTCGGCAAATCTGCCCCTGACTGAAGCCCTAGAGTTTATTATTTAAACTCACCACCACAAGATCGTACTTAGGCAATCAACTTCTTGATCGTTCAACTAACCGCTCTGAAAATTGGTAAACGTACACATTTGAACACGGAGAATATTTTCGCGTTATGCATTTTGCTTAACTCGCTCTTTGATTGCGCTGTAGCGTATTATTACTTTAATTCGCCACTAGATGGCACTGCAGCGTATCTTGACCGTTAAACTGTTTGCTATGAAAATTCGTGCACATAGATATTTGAACATGAAAATATTTTGATGCTATCCATTTTGCAAAAACTTCGACAGTTGGCTCAGCGCCGAAACATTTTCACCGTTCAAACGATCGCCATGAAATTCTTTATGCATGATTGTTGAACGCAGATAATGTTTATGCGATATCAATTTTGCTATATCTGTTTATTATGATAAATAGTAATTACATTAAACCGTAATATAAAAAAAAAGAATCCATTCATTCCCGTGCGAAGAACAGCTATTATTATATATAGCTTTACGATGTATAAAAATACATACAGTATGCTATTTCTTTGAATGTAAATCGTATTCTGCATTTACCGAGAATTCTCATTATCCCTTTTTCAATTTTAAAAGTAAAATAACAATAAACATTCTAAGTATTTTTTAAAGCATACAACATAAAAAAAGGTTTATTTACTTTTGATACTGCATTATAAAAGGGTAAACTAAACTACTAGAAATTATATAAAATGAAGCTTTTTTAAGCCACTGATTGTCTTGGGAAAGAGGGCGGGAGAAACAAAAAGAGCTGCTTTCACTTTACATCGAGTTCAATCAAAAGGGCTTTTGGGGGTTTCGCATTCTCAATGGCCCATCACTTACGTTCCTTTTCAGTTCAGTCGGGTTTCCTAATGCTTTTCTTTCTTCTGAATGTCAACAATTAAGTACTTCAGTTTTCTTTTGGTGTGCTAAAAATAGAAAGACTTTCATATCTCTTGAAAGTACAATCACTTTTTGTCACTCTTATGTTTGTTTTATAAAAAGTTGTTTATTTTTGTCTAAAATATCAGCATTCTTTTCTAAGCGTTGTGCTCTAAACAATATTTCTGAACAATAAACACATTAAAACTCCCGCCTAAAACCAATTCTATGTTGGCTCTCAAGGTCCGTATTGACAACTGTTATCTTACATGAATGTTTCTTATTCAAGACATCTTGAGCAAAAAAGATCCGGTGTAATGGTACTCCTCAGAATTTCCTAATGACCTCCGAGAGGACTTCCAAGCATGAATTTAATGGAACATTTATGTCTTCCATCGAATTGAACACGCATCCTCCACCAGTGAACTAGTCCAAAGTTTAACTATAGGCTGTCACGGACCTGTTCTGTTAATTTTGTTTTTTATTTGTAGCTGCATGAGTCACCTAAAATGGTCAAAGCCCAAAAGGCTAGACATTTCTGATGTTACCTTTGAATAACAGCTTTCCTGCACAAAACATTGTTTTTTAAATCATATTAATTCGAACTCTCTGACACTTTCCTAAACTAACTTTAAACTGCCAAAAGAGTTACGAAACATCTCTGAAAGATCACCTCTGTAATGAGACCTTCCATCAGCAAGACTCTTCATCTCCAAACGGCGGATTAAAGAGGACGCGGAGAGTCAAGAAATTAATGTAACAGATCCTATTTTACTGCCAAAAAAGTGGATGTGTGTGCCAATCTTCCAACTAACCACCCTCACCCACAAAATTGCATTAATCCATCCCTGTCTGTGATCAATATTTTTTGTCTGAAGGCTCAATGTTAACTTTACCTCCGATAAAGGACTATTATTTATTTCCAGTCTCCCCATGTAAGGTAATTTTTCAACTTTTCAGGCGAGGGATTTTTCGAACTGAAAGAGACTGTACTGATGTTTGTTGTTGTATCATGTACCCCTGATCCAGGAATACCTTGACCAGGTCCATGACACCATGTCGCTGTAGCAATGCCACAAATCCATTATTGCATGACCGAACAGTGGCCGAGCGTCTAGCACTCTCAACTGGGAGACAGAAGGTACCTGGTTCAAAACCATGTTCCCCGTGTAGATAATCGGCCCTATTCAAAAATTCAACTTCCCTACTCCGCAGCCGACTCGCAGAGGCACCAATACAATTAATGACATGAGCAGGAGAAGCAGGACAAGAACAAAGGCAAGATGAATAGATCTTTTCTTTGTCGACTAATTTCAAATTTTGGTGTAGCCGCTCAATGCAATCCGTACAGATCTTATGCCTTCGGAGAGCAGACCAAGGCAATTTTCAGCGTACCAATCGTGTCGTGTGGGAGGGACTCTCGCTCTTGGTAGTATTTGGCTTTAGCCATGTGGCTAGAAAATATTTCGGATGCAGAAAGCTACCAAGAGGTGATTCAAGGAAGAGCACTTTATTATTTCGCAAGCAAGTCCGCCGCCTTATTTCCGAGGACTCTAACGTGAGAAGGGATCCATTATGCAAACGCTGCATTTCTGTGAAAGTATAAAATTCTGTAAAAAAAAAAAAAAAAAAAATCCTGTCCAGTTTTTCCTAGAATTTTCGACCAAGTATTTTGTAAGTATTTAGCCCTTTGAGGCGCAACCCTCTCCCAATACTGAAAAAAGGGCAGTCGTTGCCATCGCTCGACTTAACGACCAGCAAGATGGCTGACGATCGAAACGTTCATCGCGTGCCACAGATCTAGAGACCCTTTTTTTGACGACAGTTGGCTGTTAGCGCGCACAGCCAGCTGCGTCAAAAAAAGGGTCTCTAGATCTGTGGCACGCGATGAACGTTTCGATCGTCCGCCATCTTGCTGGTAGTTAATTCGAGCGATGGCAACGACTGCCCTTTTTTCAGCATTGGGCAATCTATCCAGCTGTTCTCTCATTCTTCCATTTTCCAGCAGATGTCAGTGCTGTTAAAAATAATCGTGACCATTTCTTTACGGGAAATGACGTGCTAAAGAGTAAAGGATTGTCGTGGAGCTATGTCACCCGCAACTATTTTTATAGAAATCGAATCTATTCTTCGTGACTGGCAACAGTCAAAACGTCAGAGTTTGGTGTTCCCAGAGCGGGATCACTGCGCGATAAAGGGTTAATGGAAAGTATTTTGTAAGTATCTAATGGAAATTTTGCTGTCCCTCAAAATATAGGTGTCAGTAGTTTCCGAACGGAGCGTGAGATTTAAAGCTTATCTGATGGCAAGAAGTCCTGAGCTGAAAAACAAACAGTTATGCGGATTGCGAAAGCTGCAAAGAAAATGCAAACCAACCCCGGATTTAGCGTAGACACCTCTGCTTGTAGTATGTGAGTCCGGTTTACTTCCACAAGATAACTTACCAGGGCCTGAGGAGGGATGTTGTTCATTACCTCCAGTGATAATTGTATCATCATTTCTGGATGTTAAGTGTGCTTACGGAACTGTACTTCAATGATTTAAGTGTAGAGGATCAATACATATCCCGTTGAGGTTTTTGCAAGAGTAGACCACGCATTCAGATTGCAAAAACTGTAGGAGAAAACATTTTATGCAATCAATGGATGGCTAGAGAAATATAGCAACAAGAAACGCTAGTCTTAAAATTTATGTGAGGAGAATCCCCCTGCGTAGATAAAAATCAAGAACTTGTCGAGAACAACTGAATCATTTGACAAAAAGTGTGATATGTGTTAGAGTCTAACTAAAGTAATTTGTTTCGAAAGATGAAAGCTTGTTTTGTTAAAATCAAAAATCAAATTTTATTTCCTTCCTTATTTAACACTGCAGATGACATATAGTAAACTATATAATAATATTTTTTGGCAGTTAAGTATTACATGAAACTTTGTATTACCTTATTCCGAAAGCAAATCTAAAAACCCAAATTTTAAGGTCCAAAGGTTGATCATTTTAGAGAGGTTTTCTTTCATAAAACTATAAGTGTACACTCTAAAAAAAGTCGGTCCATAGAAAGAAATATCTAGGGAAAAGGCTTCTGTGTATTTTTTTTTCTTATTAATACTATTATTACTAAAGAAAGTCAAGTATGATCAGGTACAATTACTGATATATTTCACTTTTTTTCAGTAATAGTACTAAGAAAATTCACTGAAGCCTCAGAATTCCTAGATGTTTCTTAGTAATCAAACGATTTCTTTTATATTGTATTACAACTTTTCCATCTGTACATTATTTTTTTAAGTATTTGAGATCACCTGCCCACACGTGGAAACGCCAATACAATTTGGGTCATTCTTCCGGTCAAGCTTAGAAACGCGAGATAAGATAGTTCAAGGTCCTTCCTCCCTGTCCAAAAATCTTGTAAACAGGGTTCATCTTATTTCATCTACTTATAACGTTGTTTACAAAACAAAACGTTCCAGTTTATCAAGAATATTAATCAGTTAGGTTGTCAAAAACACCTTACCCCTTAACAAGTAAGATTCGTATCTATATAGCGGACATTGTTCTTCTTCTTCCATTGCTTTACATTTTGCCGAGGAGAAAATGATGCAACTGGAACAGCCTTGCTACCAAGGCCATGATCTCGGATGCTAATTTCCCTATAGTTCTTCCACCGGTGCTATTACCACCGGAGGTATACGAGATAGTATTGTTTACGTTCATGATTGTCCCATTTTTAAATAGTAAGGGTAAACAGTTTTAATGATGCTAATCCTAACCCTCAAATTTATATCTATGCCGACGATGTGATCCGAATGTTTATTTTAAATCGTATTATTTTTAGTATAAATGACTGACAGGCGAATCCAACGAAAACATAATCTGGCTTGTGAATTCTTTCACTTAATGTGCTGCATTTATAAATAAAAAGAAATAAACAAACAAAATAAATTATAAAATAAAAAAATTTTGTCAATTCTTTTTTTTTTTTTATGTATTTCTCATCGGTTTCTTTTCCTTTCAAATTAACTCTTGTCTCGCCTTTCAAAATATGTAATATTTTATTTGTTTTCACTTCTTTAATGTATCTTTTTTTGAAAAGCTGAAATATAGCAAGTTTAAAATTCAACGTCATGCATACAAGCAGAATCAGTCATGTAACATTCCTCTGAAACGATTTTAACTAATGAACCTTTACCGTTTCAGATCTTATTCAGGAGTTGATATAGAATTTTTTCCAGGGTATCATTTTTGTGAAAATTGCTTATTTTTGTGGATTTCAATACTTAATTTTGTGAAATTCAACACTTATTTTTGCGAATCTACATGCCAAATTTAATAAAAGTAGCTTATTTTCTTAAAATAATTGATAAAACAAATTAAAATGTAGGGTGAAATGCCAATATAGGGCCGTTTATCGATTGTATTTTTGTGAAGAGGCCGCAAACAGGACCGAATTTCCGTCTGCATCAACCCCTGTGATTAAATAATTTCTTTCTAATAGTATATTAAAAATATATGTATATTTTTATATTAACAGTAATTAAATTTGTTATAAAATAAATTTAAAAAAATCCTTATTACTAAATTCCTGTAAAATGTACACAAGCGTTTTCATCTTAAAATCATTAGTATTTACTTTAATTGGTTGAAAATTTGTGTCCTCAGTTACAGATGCCTGCTTTAAAAGGTTAAGTAGTTTAATAAAATCGCTCATTTTAATATTTCACTTATTTTTTAACTATATTGTATGATATAATAATTAATAGTTCGTTTCCTGATAGAGATCAGCTTGAAATCATAGAAAATTTTGATACATTTTATGTGAAATGTTCCTTCAAAAATTCGACTCTTTGTGTACCAAAATATGCCTGTAATGTAACTAAATAGTTGTACTTGTATCTCTGGATACTGTATTTTTATTATTTGGTGTATTCATCTGCAAAATTAAAATAAAGAAAGTTATAATTTCACACAAGTGGTGTGTAATTTCATAAAAATTATTGTCTTTAAGTAGTTGGCATTTCCTTTGAAGAAATAATTCACCGAGTTCATCTTGATCTATCAGAAATTTCAAGATCATATAAAAAAAAGCATTAACACTATTATTATTTTCACTTTTTAAAAACTTTTCAATTTTTATGTACACCAATATTTATTTATTCTTTAAAAGATTGCTCTTATAATTTTGTGAAAATCAAGTAATTCTAGTTGTGTACTTATGTGATTAGTAAAGAATTATTCTGTACTAACTTTTAATTTACCACTCGAAAAGTAAAATTAATTAAATAACTACTATATTTTTCTTTTGTTTGGATAAACTGTTCTGTTACATAAAGATGTAATCGATCAAACAAAACTTACTCTTTTAAAACAGTGAACTGTCACAATATAAAGCAAACTACAAAGTACGTGTTTCATTTAATTTTTAAATGAAATCATCAATCACCTTTATAAAAGAAGTAATAGGAATTCTTTATTAAACACTTTCTCATGAATAATTTCTTTATTTAAACATTTTCCTACTATTTAAGCGTCAATCTAATTACATGTTAACTGGGTACGAAGCTGAAGACATATCATTATGAAAGTAAAATTTTGAAAATACTGAGTTGTGTTTCTAAATTAAATCACACTAAAACTATTGAATAAACGATAAATGCAGATAATTAAGAAAACTGGTCAAAGTTATACCTGATTGAAACTATTAATGTCACATAATTTATGCAGTTCACTTTCCAGAAAAAATCGATTTTGCAATTGTTTTATGATTTATAAGCATTTTTTCTCAAAATTATCGTTTTAAATTAAAGCATTAATCCTCCATTTTGCTACATAATTATGCATTCTCCATAAGAATTGCTTACATTTGTTAGCAAACTAAGTTGTCGAACTTTCAGTGCTTTGACACATTTCGTATCCGAGTTTTCTGTAAATGTCACTAAATTTAATAGCAGTTTGTACCTAATTTTTCAGCGATATTGCCTGCCATAAAAGCCTGTATTTATGTCAGTTTTTTTTACAAACTTATGAGTAAATTAACCAGTACCTTTTTATCCGCCAATTTTCTTTGATTCTATATCTTCACAAATAATAACTGACACGTCATAAATTTGGTAAAATGACAAGGCAATTTATATTTTATGTTTATGCTGCTGTTTTAGAAAATTATGTATTTGGCTGAAGTTTATCCTGCTGTTTTAGAAAAGGTGTATTTGGCTGAAAATTATGTATATGGCTGAACTATTCTGCATTTCAATAATGTTTCAGTATAACAACATAAAAACGCTTAGTTATTCGTAGGAAATCATATAAAATATACATGCGACACGCTAATTATTCCTTAAAAAAGAAAAATGTGTTCCAAAGCAGAAAATGTAGCAAGGAATAACAATTCTTAATTATCAAAGGCAGTGTTTGAATTTTCAAAATTAAATTAACTCTTTAGCAAATTAGCTGAAAACTGCCTTCCTTCTAACCCGATACTTTATGCTGTTTCCGTGCATCTTTGTTAAATTTACAGGCATATTCAATCGGAACCAGAAACTTTATGAATTAACCAAAATTATGTTGCGTAGAATAAAAGTTGTAACGAAACAGAAATCTTTGTGGTTTATATTCCACGATTTCGTTACCTCCATCCAAATGATTCGATAATCAAAATTACGTTAAATTAAATTTTTTACTGTTTTTTTTAATTTAAACTCCCTTTTTAACTGGGAAAAATCATAAAACCCCAGGAAACAATAGGAAAATTATGATCAGTAAACGTCTTTTATTTTTGTTTTTGTACAAAGATTCAATCATGGAGCAAGTCAATACTTCGCGCTCTTATTTAAAAGTTCACTCCGGGTTCAAGCCCTGATCTAATTATGAGTGTTTGTCATGGGCCAGAATTCACATTAAAGCAGCATGTCAAGATTTGGAATGACCTCTCTTGTGATAGAAAAAAAAAAATAATAATAACGACCGTTATGTCTTCGAATCTTGCCCCTTTTATTTCAGAGCAGGTTCAAGGTTAAGGGTCAAATCCATCTTCAGTTAGTTGAACAAACAAATGTACTCTGTACATTTGAAGAGAAGTTACTATCCAATATCTATTTCTGCTGGTAATGATGAATTGCCTTATTGCTATGGCGTAAAAGTATGTAGAACAACGGTTCCCAACAAGTGGCTTTCAAACCCCTAAGGGTTCGCAAGTTGTATAAGAGGGGGGGGGGGGGTCCGGATATAATATGCTAGTATACAACGACAAAACAAGTGGTTCGTTGAATTCTTTCGGATTTTTGAAGGGGTTCTCTGTTAGAGAAAGGTTAGGAACTATTCATCTAAAGCATCTAATTCACATTTTGTTAGTGACTTTATTTTTAAGCTATTTAATACAGTCAATTATACTTCTGGACGTTCTTACCTAAGGATTAAAAGTTTGCTCTTTTTCAGGACGTCGAACAATTCCATCAACATTTCAAACTCGGGGGGTAGGGGGCGGAGCCCCATTAGCCCTCCTCTTGAGCTTACTACTAGCTATTTTAGCTTGAGCTACTTTGGAAATTTTTCTTCCAAAGACATTTGCTATTTTAAACTGTGTTTAAATTGTAAAAAAAAAATTGTAAAAAAAAAAACTTAATGTTGGTTCGGTCCACAACTTTAGCACCACCGTAACTAAATCTGCAGGTGAAGCAGAGCTCAGTAGCTCCGATTGTTAGTCAGTACTAATTAGTGATACTTTTAGTGTATGGAGAATTTCGGCACAAATTTTACTTAAATCATAAAATTTCTGGTTTCAGTTCAGTATGCTTGTAAATTAAACAAAGATGCACGGGAATAGTACAAAAGATCTGGTGTTTGAAGAGGAAAACAGTTTTCAGATAATATGCTAAAGACCTAATTTAATTTTGAAAATTTAAAGGCTGCCTTTGATAACTATGCCTTAGCAGTTAGAACCGTCCTACTTGTAAGCTTGTATTTCGGTTTGGATCGCACTGATTATTCAATCGAGTCTTTTAAAACGTCAGTCACCTCATAATTGGTTCTCCCTTACAAAACAGCCAACGGTAGCGGCTAGTTGTTACCAATACATAGACAAAGAGGAAGAAAACAGCGATTGCCCAATTTTGCAAAAAGTTAAGAAATAATAATATTAAAACTTTAATAATAATGGTGCGCCTCTTCCAGTAATTGAAAAGAAATTCTGATCGAAACTAAATGTATGGTTCAGTTCTTTATATTCCTGCGTAAATTCTTCTTTTTTCTTCTTTGTTTTAGGGGGAAGGGGGGGGGCTTAATATATAAAATTTCTTATATCCCCCCTTTTTTACCTTTTCATCTTTGAAGACTGTACACCACAAACTACTTTTGATACTATACCACGCGTATGGATTTTCTTTGCGCTAAGATAAAAATTCATCAATCGATAGATAGTATTTGGAAATTTTGTCAGTTATTTGAAAATTTATCACCGTATTTAAAAATTGAAAGTCAAAAATAATGAGAATTGTAAAATCAAACTCTTAATCCTCAATCGTTTATTTTAAATTCACTACCTAATTCTTTCTAAAAATAATGAACAGTGTGAGCCACTAAATTTACTTCCAAGTGCGTTGATACATGAGTACGCACATGTACTTGCACAAATTAAAATAAATTTATGAATGTTCAAATCGATGATTTTATGAAATATTTTTTATAAACTTATCATTAATGTGAAGAAATTTACGAAATTCATATTTTTTTATATTAAAACTACTTAATTTAAAAGAAAAGATCAGTAAAACAAAAAGGATCATTTCAGAACTAATTTCTTAAATTTTGATTGTTCTCACCTCATTTTTCAAGGAGGAATTTTAACTCAATTCGTTAGGAATTTTAAATATACTAGTGGATTTGTATACTTGAATTTGTTTTATAATGCAATCATATTTAAAATCTTCAGCACCATAAGTATCAAAGTTTTTCTAATATTTAATCTCAACCTTTTTAATCTCATCGTCTTATACAACCTCTTTTCAAATTTCTGCTAATAACGTCTTAAAAACTTATTTAAAATCTTTTCGGTAATGAAAAACTGAATCGATGGATAATTCAACTTTTTTTTAAATTCTTGTATAAATATTCCCACTTTTATAAGTTTTTTTTGTGTTTACTGTCTTACGTAAAATTACGTAACGTGTCTTACGTAAAAAAGTTATTTGTTGAAAAATGAATTTAATAAAACTTAAATAAAATTTCTTGAAAATATTAAATGAGGATTAGCTGATGAAAACTGTTACGATAAACTAAAATAAGTAAGTAAGTTAATCGTCAGTTGTTTTAATTAAAAACTGACGATTTTCTGCGGAAAATAACAACAAGCCTAAATTTATTATGTTGATCTATCAAAACAACTGTAAAAATTTCCATGGTCATTAAATATTAAAAAGCTCAAGACAAGCTATTTCTTGCTTAACATATCGCGATTCTAATTGGCTCCTTGAAAACGCTTGTCTAATTGAGTGTTTAAATAAAATATATCTTAAAATAGCATTGTTTTGCTTTAATGAATAATTCATATTATACAAATTTTCCTATGTTATTTTACTCTTTCTAATTAATTTTATGATTAGATCAATAATTATTTTATAGCACTCATACCTGCTATTATCAGTAGCATTTGAATGAAAAGTGTTTTCAATAACAGTAATTTATATCAATGCTCTAATTGATTTATTGATATTTTCACTTTTAGAAACGGGTGTTCTGGATTTTAAAGACATGTTTGTTTTACGTAATTATTAAAACCGGTGAACGGATAACTTTCTTCAATTTCCTCTCATTGCATGAATGTAATAGTAAATTTGAAGAAAATTTCAAAGCGTTTGGGTTTTTTAAGTACAAATTAAACATTATTGCTATTTCAAAGCATTTATTTTGACTCAATGAGTTTTACATAATTTTACCTTTTCATAAAACTACAAAATTTAGCCTGTAAATGATAATCTTAGACTCGTTATCACACACACATATATATATATATATATATATATATATATATATATATATATATATATATATATATATATATATATTATTTCTCAAAGGTGTTTTTTTCTGGCGCGGCTAGATCTCATTAAATACTTAAAAAAAAAAAAAACAGTTAAAGCTTATAATTTCTACTTTTGACGAAAAATATGCAAAAATTCGGAAAAAATCTTTTTGTTAATCAAAAAAATAAAAAACAAATCATATATATTATTTCTCAAAGAAGTTTTTTTCTGGCGTGGCTAGTTCTCATTAAATACGTGACCAAAAAATATGTAACAGACTCCATGGTTCCAGGTGTCTATGGAGTCGGATGAATTGGGTATACTTTCTTAAAAAATGTAAGAAAAATAGAACAGCTCGGAGTTGTTATTATGTTTTTTGTATAGATTGGATGGATGATTGAAAAATAGAAATACAGTTTTTTTTTTTTTTGTAAATAGTTTGTAAAATAAATATTTAAATGAGGCTAAAATAACTTCTTATTTTGTCTTTTCAATCGAGCCGTCTCATTTTGATAATTCAGTGAGTTGTATTCATCAGACGCCGGCAGAATATTTTGTTCTATGCCATTTTCTCTAAGGTCTGGCGACATTTTTCTTGCGCCCCCGGATGGGCGACGTGAATTGAAACGGGCGCGGCTAGATCTCATTAAATACGTGACACAAAAAAAAATTTAAAAAATACCCAGTTAATGCTTATAATTTCTACTTTTGAAGAAAACAGCGCCCCCTGTTGGTAATGATTTCCAATCGAACATCTAACTGACCCGTGAAAATATTTAACAGAATATTATGTACTTACAGACACATTTATTCATTTTCACACTATAATATTTACAGTTGTAGTATTAAATACGATAGTGTGCGAAATTTTCGCACGGGTCAGCTAGTTCTAACTTATTTTGGGTGTGAACACAACTTTTAACATTAATGCGTTACATGCGTTTTTTACAAATTATCTTTCCTTATGTTTCATTGTGCAAAAAAGCCTACTTAAAGTTTATCACAACTATTCACCTCTTTAAAATTCAAATATATTTCTATAATTTTGAATTTAGAGCTCGAAATAAATTCAAGCAATCCCGGCAAATACCTTAAGATTAAACAGTTTTTGAAGCAAATTTAGCTGCAAATATTTAAAATTTTATTTAAAATTTCTTTCTACCTACAAAGCGTGAAGCCTTTTTTCTCCCCTTTCGATTGCTTTATCGATTCAATTTTATTAAACTGAAGCGGGGAAAAAACTGCGCCTGCAGTCTGCCGTTATTGCGATTTTTCCGTGAGATGAATAAATTTTTGTTCTCAGCTTCAAAATCTTATTTCCAGCCCTGGCATGAATAATTTAGATGGCATTTTAGTAGGCTTTTGAAAATAGCCAAGTTGACACTTTTTTAAACCTTTTACTTACATTATTTGTCAATACACAATCACTGCATGAATAAATGAAAAATCACACCTTTAAAAAAGTTCTTTCAGTCGCATGTTAAGTAGCTTTAATATTACAGATATTTTTCTGTTTGAATATTCGTACTTTACTTATGTTTTATAGTGGTCATAAAGATCAAGGAATATAATCCTACACAGTTCTCTTGAGTATGAGAATTTTACAATAAAAATGTAACAACAAAATATTCGGATTTATTCGATCGTTCCTCTTAAAAATTCCAAAGCGAATAATTTAACGGACACATAAAAAAAGAGCTGCATGCAGTTGGAACTGTAATGCATTCTTCTTTTCATCATCAGAAGCTTATCCACTTTTATTTCCAAATTGGCGTGTTTTTAAACTTGCGAAAAGAACATCATAGTCAAGAAATGTGTAATAAATAAGTCATGCAAGCTTTATAGGTTGAAGTCGAGGCTTGTTTTTATGCAAATTTCTACAACTCTTTGTCATGGATGCAGCTAAGCGTACATAAATTTGCAATTGACGAATGCTCCGCTGAAATAAATTTAGATTATAACATTGATATTGTTCGTACTTCAATGCCATGCTGTGTTCGCATGTGTCATGTTTGAATTTCAATGCATACAAAAGTACAGCTGAAGTGGAGGGGGGAAGCCCACTTGGCTTTTATATGGCCATCGTTCATCGTACAGCAAAGTTATATATCGTCGTTGTCAAACCCATATCTGCTGCGTGGAAAAAAATTTATTTATTGTCACCAGTTTCTGTTAGCAGTTATTATTTGACAATATTCTGACTGATTCAGATGGCATGTGTTTTTTAGCGATCACAGTTCACCGCATAATTGGGCAATCTATTCCAGCTGAGTCACAAAGAAGGCATTTTATACGAAAATTTGGTTATTAAAGTAGTCATGAAAGTCAAAATTTCGAAATCTCCAAAAAGTGCACATTTCAGATATTCATATAACAACGACCATATACCATTTGTTTACAATTAACGTATAGTTTCTGATATTCCTAAAATTTGCAGAAGCCGTCTTCGTGGTTATTTCTGCATCAAGTTCATTTTTTTTTAAATAACAACAACCTATTTCGACTTTATCAAACAATAGAACACCTTAAAATTATCCTAAGTATGAATTTTCACAAACTTTCTGCAATAATTTCCAGAGATATTGCGAATTTCTTACTGTGCAATTCTCCCTACTAATAAGCTCATTCTCGGCAGTAAAAATACATATTATTTGCAAGGAAAATAACATTTATAGTCCATAAATTTTTGGTGCTGAGAATGCAAAAAAAATGTCATTTATCTCTCCGTCTAATTTCAAATCTTCAATATAAAATTTGAATTTTCAAAAAGATTGAGACAATACGTTATCGATGACATGCAGTGTATGTATGATAAACAGATTTTCTCTTACTGATAGTAATAATACTAATATTTAAAATAACGATTTTGATAAGTCGCGTTAGTTGTTAATTACATAAAGAACCGAAAATACTAATTTGAAATTACAGTTTCAATTTAATTAACGTAACAGAGTACGTTACTTAAGTTTTACTTAAAGAATTTCTCTATTTGCATTTTATCTCACGGTATTACAAATCAGTTGGCTTTTAGGCACACCATATGATAATATTATTATGAAAATTGATAGCATAATAATACAAAATGCAATATTATTGTTATATTGAGCTTCTTATTACTATATCAAGATTTTGCACCCTGGTACAGCTTACATTAATTATAGCATTATTAATTTAACTATAATAATAAGTAACTAGCCGCCCTATACCTTACTGTTCTTTGTGATTTGTGCAGTGTTGGCCAAATTATTGGACTCATTTCAACGAAAATCGAGTTTCTTTGTTTTAACGGTATTTGCCATTCAATTTATTTAGGTTAGGGTTACTACAAATTTTGGATGTCATCATAAAAGCTGATGGTGGACATGCCAAGTACTGACATTGCAAAATGTACAAAAAGACATGATTGGTGACATTTCCATTCATAAAAAAACTATAAAAGTGCTGTATTGGGTGATTTGTTGTGAAACATGTACAAATTCCTACAGAAATACTTCTTTACTGCAGCAACTGCGGGCTTCCTCAAATTAGTATTAGTATCAAATTGAATTAGTATGGTGCTTTCCATTCATGATTTCCCACGGCTTCGCTAATAGGTACTTTTCTCTTTGAATAACACGAGTATTGTGCCAAAGTTTTCGTTTTTCTAGTATGGTTTCATTATTTAATACGCATCCCAAGTTACAATAATATGAAAGAAACAGGAAATGGCAAAAATGTGCTTTAGCCCACTGCATGGTGACATTTTTTAGTTGAGCAATAAATGCGCCAAGTATTGTAAATTAGATATTTTAAAGCTGTGTAAAGATCCGAAAGATCTTGTATTTTCCTGTATCCATTATTAGCACTTGACAGCTATTTAGCTCAATCATAGTTTTTGGTGCAGACACGATATGTCTACGCGCCGTATCACTTTTCAATTTTTTTTATTTAAGACAAATTTTTAATGTTCAAGGTAAAATTTTGGGTGTTCTTGGGATTTGGTGAGATCACTTTTAGTGTTTTTCTTTCAATCACGGGATTTTTGTCTACGCTATTTGTGGAACAATATTTCTACGCGCCGTATCACTTTTCAATTTAATAGCCGATCCATGTTTTACGCAAAGCGATTTAATACTTTTAGCAGAAACTTGGAGATTTCCATCTGATAATTACCAAATTCCTGGGTTCATTTTAGTTTCAGAACTACACAGTGGTTTGCGAAGGAGAAAAGCAGCAGGGAATATGGTCTTAATGAAGGAAAAATTTATGGAACATTACAAAAAATCATCCCATTCCTGTTACTGCGGTGTGCAAGTGGCTGTTGCATACGTTCAAGATAAAGTGGGGTTTGCAGGTAACACTCAAGTGCATATTAAAATCTGAAAGAAGTTCAGATTTTTTGTTGTTGTTGTTGTTGTAATTTTGTAATCTAGCTACTGCGTGACATACGCAAGTGACGAATGTGCTTGCTCCATCTGACGTCACTGAACTGTTAATTTGGATTTTTGCACATGCGTTATTATTAATACGCAAATGCTTACATCTAGTTGTTGCCTTTCGAAGCGTGGAAATATAGTCGGCTTTGGTAGCGCACACATTAGCGTATTATATAAGTAGATTAAGACAATGGTATTTCTCTAAATAGGTTTATGTTTTGCGTAAAACTTTCACACATGCAAATGAACACTTTATAATATATTTTGAAATTGTTATTCAGTTCCGAAGGTTTTCATAGAGGGATGAAATGGTGCTAGAAACACTACCAATGGTGAGAGTCTGTTCTCTGCTCACCTGATCAATACAAGCATAGAAGTTACTTAGAAATGGCCAAAACTGAAGAATGATTTCATGTAAAATAGGGAAATAAGTATGAATAAGCTTAATGTAAGAAACATAAAAAAAGCGTCTTGAATTTTTTTTTTCTGGAAAAGGATGACATATTTGAGGAAAGAAATTTAGCATTGCTAAAACATAACCAAACTTTACAAATCTGTAATTTCTTTTGCTTCAAAATTTGCTATTTTTAATACCTCTAATATTTTTGTCCTAAATAAATGTAATTTGCATTACAGAAATGTGTATTTTAAAAATAACTTTTGAAAAATTATCGCTTAATAAGTTTATATACGACCCCTTCACTTATCAAAATAGACCATTTTAATTAATATAAAATCAACTGCTGAACGTAAAAAACTTAATTTTTTTCACAGCTGTGTAAAATTATTTTCTGCATCTATTTCCGTCGAAATTTGGCTATAGATCGCTATTCATTTTTTTCGGATATTAATATGAGAATTCATAGTTCATATTAATATTTAATTAAAAGATTTTAATAATAGTAAATTAATTTTGAGCCGTTTAGCTGATAGTTTGTTCACAGGGTTGCAAAAAGTAATTCTTGCGGCCTAGGAACGCAAATCATTTAAAGTAAGCTAGCGTCTAAATAGTGGATTCGATTGGCATCAAATTAGGTAGTCATATTTTAGATCACTGTCTTACATACTGCATAAATTTTAGCAAGTGTACACCCTACTGCCTTTTACAGGGCTGCTAAAAAGTATTCTTATACAATACGGCCTATACACTCAAATCATTTTACGTGCACTAGTGCCTAAACACTAGATCCGATTAAGTTGAATGAAATTTATTTAAACGCTTGGTAAATATCAAGTGTTCGGAAAGTCGAGTAGAGTCACTCCAGATTTCTTACTTTTACGAAGAGCAAAAACAAAATCTATAAATGAATTTTTAAGAGCTCACATACGCAATAATCCTCAACATTTTAGTTACCTTGTTTCTATGTTTACCACATACGGGCAAAACAACGGCATGAGAAGGTTAATAGAGCACTTCCTTCTGATTTCAAAACTGTTTACTTCTGACAAAAAGAACGATTATCTGTGCTGCTCATTGCACGCGTGTATTTCGGTAATTATTCCACAACGTGAAATGCGGACAATCGGCGTTTGATTATGAAGACCATTTTCTTGTCCCGTAATGCGGCCAGTGGTGCACTGCTTGATAATACTGACCTTCGGGGCGGTTAGAGTTAGATGACCTCTAACAAATGCAAACATAAGTTTGTTTCAAAACATCGATTTTCAGGTGATAATATGTTTACGAATCCCTAGACCTGAAATAATAAATAGTTCACACATTTTTTTTTCTTTCTTTCTTTTTTTTTTTTTTAATTTAAAGGGCAACACTGATAAAGTTATCCCTTGTCAACAAATTTTCATTCTGTTTCGTTCCCCATTTTATAGCCGTAGTTTGACTGAAAATTTTGGGAGTCACAAATTGGATTCCAGAGTAGAATAAGGAAATTTCTTTTGAATTTCGAAAAAAAATGTAGAAAATCAAAAGATTTTTAGACTAATTTAGGGGCCCCCGACGTTTCGCTTATGTCCGGCATTTTTAATTCGGTTGATAAAGGAATCTCCGATTCCTTAAAATCAAACGTCTTTTTGAGTAAATAATATGGGTCATTTGCACATAATGTAAAATATTATGTCCTTGGATTAAAAATGTCAATTAAAGCATCTCAGTCATAGATGTTTAATTTTTTTCAACAACTCTTTACAAGCACTACACTGTTCACCAGCTTATATATTAAAAAAAGTAAATTTTAAATATTTTTTTAATTAAATTTGTAAATGTCACAACCAAGGCTTTTCCCAAACTTTATTAATTGAACTTGTGTTGGAAAAACTTTTAAAGAAGATCCTACAATTATCTGGGTAGTTTCATTTATCTATTTTCAATATATGCGGAACTTTAGATATAAAGGGGTGGGGGGACCCATTAAAATTGATTTAAAATTTGCCCTTTGAGGTAACTGTTATTACCAAGGTGTGTAATATTTTTTCCATTGTTGTCCACTAAAAGGCCCTTATTAAAGTGTTAAAAGAACAGGATTACATGTCCTTACAAGCAGACCATGTCTGTTTAAGAAAACAAACATTATTTTATTTTGTTTTTCTTCCCAAATTTATCGCGAGTGTATTTAATATGTGTCATTACCAAGTACATTATTAATGAAATATGTAATTAATAAATCTAAATTGGTTGTAGGATTTATAAAGAGCTCTTTGGGCTATACATTCAAAGTAATTATTGCATTGGCTTTTAATTGCTGTAATGTAGCCTTAAATTGGCTTAATTAAAAAAAAAATATCATTGCCAAGGCGCTCTGAAAACACGAAAATGACTTTTAAGAGAAGAGTTTCAAATTAAGAGATATTTTTAGGCTTTTAAAAAATGTACATTATTATTCCTTAGTTGATATTGTTAGCATTTTTTTATATGGGCTAATTTAGGATTGTATAATTGATATTATTGTATTCGCAAAATAGCATTACCATACTTCAGTGAAAAATTTAATATTTAATTAAACTTTGAATTCAAATATATGGTTCGATTTGAAATTTAAACCGTTAAAATTATTTAAAAAAACCCTTAAACATTAAAATTGAATTATTTTCGAAACATTGACTTGTATTCATAAACTGATGAATAGGAGAAGTGGAGCTTGAAAATATTAATGACCAATTATGACATTAAAACACAAAACGCTAAAAAATAATATAATGAAATTAATAATGGGTTTTGAGTCTTCATCAATTTAGAGCTGATCAAAGTTTACCTTTAGTAAGTACTAAAATCAAACTTACGTTTTAGACTATTAAACTTCATGACAAGAAACAGTTACAGCGGTTATATACTAATGCCTATTCTCATGATACCGTTTTTAATAAAATAAAATATTTTTTTAAATATAATTTTAAAAGCCTTATCTTTGCAGGAAAGCATAACTTTTATTTGCAAAAACAAATAAATAAAAATCGATTTGGCAACTAAACTGTACATTATATTTAAATAGTCGATAATTCCCAAACAATTTGAAACTAAAACAAATATTTATAAACTGTGGCTTAACAGTCAATAACAATAAAAGTACAATAGTTTTAATAAAATCGAAATAGGTTAGATAACAAGTATTTGGCATGTATACAGCACCGGCAAAAAAGAAAAAAAGTTTAATTTCAATAGGGCAGTAATAATATTGACAGTTAAATTTTGCTCCAAAAACCTATAGCATGTTTTCATGTAAATGCGAGCGTGAATAATGATTATTATATTAGTTCAGGATGTTGGGAGGCTTTTTGGCATATGCAGGGTTAAAAATATGCTCTTCTTACCTCGGGTATCAAATTACATATTACACATTGGCGTTGCCAGAAATTTTTTCATGGGCAGGGGGGGGGGGGGTTACGACTACTGCAACTCACATATATGCATACATGTGTGTGATAAGGGAGTGAAGAATATATCTTTCGTATGGCAAAAAAATTCTCATGGGGAGGGGGGTTATGATGGACCCGCCCTAACCCCCCCCTCGGCTACGCCCCTGGGAATGATTTGACATGGAATATCTCCAGTATGAAATTATGCGAATGTTTTAGAAAGAATAAATTTATAAATGATAATTTTATTATATATTTATATTGTGCGTGTGTAGAATGTATTTTATTGTGTTAATTTTCATTGGGAGAGGATTTTGAAAACTTTTCTTGTGTATTTTCAATGTATTAATCAAATGATACTGTTATTAGAGTAGCTGGTAGGCCATTAATTCATCAACCACTTTTGCGTTTACATTGAAATGAACTACTAAAAATTCGTAAAATATTTAGTAATACCTTTCGACAAAATAGATCTAAATTTGGATGAGTTCGCTGATTTCGACGAATGCATTGTTAAAGGAAAAGATTTCATGGAACTGTTTGTATGATTTCGTTATTAGTTTATTAACTATCGAACAGCAATAGTCTAAAAACAGAAACTGAACGCAAATGCCCCGTAAAACCCTGCTAAATTTTTTTTTTCCGTGAAAAAACAGAATTTGAAGGGAGATGGGATGTTGAGGATACTTTAACCCTAAGAGAATATATATATATATTTTTTTTCCCTAATGGCCGGCCTCTGCCTTGATGGCTTTGGCCACTACTAAGGCCGGAATTGTCAGTCTCTTTATGATGGGGGCACCTAGTAGGTGGACCAACGTCGCCCCCTATGAAGGGACGGACACATTGACAACCACGCCCAGTCGGGGATCGAACTCCGACTGCCAGGAGTTAAACCCGAAACCGTTGTACGGTGCTTTACCTACCATACAATCCGGTCGGCACCTAAGAGAATATAAGTCCGTGCGAACTCCAGAAAAAGTAAATCTTCAGTATTCTACTCACGTTTGGAAAAAAAACGGAAGTCAAAATAATGCAAACTTTCTCATTCCTTGACTGAAAAACAAGAGCAGAAAAACAAGGGTCAAGGTAACTTGAACCCTCCGAAAAACGCACTCCTAATAAACGAGAGGATTTATTCGACTGGTTACTTTTCCGATGGTGAACATGATATACATAAAGCGTTCCAGGTTCCTTCCGCATACCTACCTGATGGTCCGCCATAATGAATTTATTTCCCTTGCTATCAATTTTCCATGGAAAGAAAAGGCTACTACCAAAGCATTCTCATGTGCGAGTATAATGACCGCTACTTGAATAAAAAATGCTCTGCTTAGAAAGAAGAAGGGAGATATTACCAGAGGCGAAACACGTGAATACGTCAGCGAACTTAGAGTAGTAAACAAATCTTTTTTTTAGCTCACTGTAACCCTATCGTTATGTTCCATCGATAATGAATTAAATGCGATATTAGAAATCAGGGAGGAGAGGGGGGGGAGAAGAAATAAAAAAATATTATCATCATAATGCTGCCATTAGTCTTGGCCTATATTTTTCAACAGCTTCCATGGTCCAGTGATGAAAATACATCTAAACATGCGAAAAAAAATGGCTGTTATTCAATCTCATTCCTGGGAATATGATTATTGTTGTCACTGGAACTGACACATTTTAAGAAGGCGTGAATTCGCAAGTTTATTTGTTTTGAGGGGTCATCTGAAAATTCGGCATGGGACAGAGTATAAAAAAGTGTCGTAATTAATTTACATTACGAAATACTACTAAGGGTAATTGAATAATCTACATAGCAAATGCAACGCTGATAGATGTTGAACCGGCGACCATAAATGTTCTTTAGAATTTGTTGAACTTTATCTAAAACACTGATGTGTATCTAGCGTTTGCGTTTCAACAAAACAAACTTTTCAAAGATAAACATTTCAAATGCTCACAAAAAAAAAAAAACGTAATATATCTATTATATTAGGTGCAATACTTATCAAATACATTAGGATAATTTGTATTATACTGCATTGCTGTCGATACATTTACCAAAAATAAGAACCTGTTTCTGTGATATTGGAAACCTATTTACTTGTACTAAGTTACACTAAATTTTATTAATGTATATACAGAATGTTATATGCCCATACAGAAAAAAATCTGGAGTGACTCCATTCGACTTTCCGAACACTTACGATTAAGATCATTACCAAGAATTTAAATAAATTTTAATCGATAAATAATTCAAACATATATACCAAATTGAAGCTCTATCTAGAAAAACTATAAGTCCTATATACATCAAAATCAATACCGATCAATACTGGTATGAAGCGGATTACCCAGGTTCTTTACCTCAAGACAAAGCCGTGATAAAAGAGCAAGACATCGTAAAGTGGCATTTACATTTTATTTAATATGTCAACATATATATAAACATGAAAAATATAAAATCCTGCGGTGGCCGGACAGACCCCCAAAGAGACGCAGCTTTTCAGGGCAACAGCAAAGCGAAAAATGTGACGATAAAACGTAAGCGAAGAGAGAGTAACAGAAGCAAAACACGCCATAGGGCACACCAAACAAATCGCGAAAACAAAGAGGCGCCAGTAGGCGTTAAATACATTTCTATATAATTATTTTTGAATCCCCAACGCGCCAACAGGATAAAACAAAAAATCTATCAGCTAAATTGTAACCCAAAATGAAAGCCAATGTTAATTATAGATTTGATGCCATATATGTTCATTAAAAAAACCAACGAAACTGAAACACTAGGCTTTACAAATGCAAAAGGGAAATAAAAAAAGGAAAAAATAAATGAAAACGGAAGATTGCTTTTAAATAAGGCAGGTGCAAGGATAAAACTTTACAGGCGAAGCGAAGAAAATCCGAATCGAAAAAGCAAAGAATAAATTTTGAACATGGATTAAATTTAGAAATAATTAACACGTTTATAACATATATCCAGTTAGACCTCCCCCCATAGGCCATAATGTAAAAGAAATCTTTGTCGTAGCCCTGTAGAAAAACTATAAGTCCTGTACACATCAAAATCAATACCGGTCTTACGACGATGGTTTATAACATCTATACCAATTTGAGCTCAATCGAATGCCCCGTTTAGGAGCTATAGAGTTCACTCACATACACACAAACAGGCACACACACACACACACACACACACACACACACACACACACACACACACACACACACACACACACACACACACACACACACACACACACACACACACACACACACACACACACATACATACATACATCTCGTAAAAATAGCATAAATGAATTCAGAAGACCTCAAAACGTGTAAATACACCAAAATCTCGAAGTCGAATTTTTTCATGATTACAATACTTTCCTTGCATGGTACATGTTCGGAAAGTAAAAAGAGTCTTTCGTTTCGTTTCAATTCAATTATTATTACTAAAATGTTCAGATGGAACGTTTAAATGCATGTTGCAATACTGCAAAAGATTTGAAATTTGAACGATACGAATAGAGTTCAAATTTATAGTTTCTCGATAAAATTTAAGAATAAGATTTATAAATACTTTTCACTTTAGGGTCATTCCATGGTGACTGACGTTACATTTTTACTACATTTGTAACCTTTGAAATTCACCAGTGGCTTGAAATATATATATTTATTTATTTAAAACTGATCAAGAGTATCATAAATAAGTACTATACTGTTATCCATTTTCAATATTAAAAAAAAATTCTTTTTTTAAATAAAGGGAAATCAAAAAACGTGACTGATGTTACACAGATGTAACATCAGTCACGTTTTCTGATTTCCCTTTATTTAAAAAAATATTTATTATATTGAGAATGGATAACAGTACAGTACTTATTTATGATACTCTTGATCAATTTTAAATAAATATATATATATATTTCAAGCCACTGGTGAATTTCAAAGATTACAAATGCAGTAAAATTGTAACGTCAGTCACCATGGAATGACCCTTTATTAGATTTTTTTCAATAATTATTTTAATAATAAATAAATAGAAAATATGAACTTTTTTATACACAATTATAAAAAAAATGGAGCATCTGCCTTACATAAACATAATTTAGTGCCCTGTAAGCTCATAAACTTACTTTTAGCACTGTTAGGCTTTTTTTAATTAGTTCATGTCTGACAAATAGGTGCTTGTTTCGACATAGTCTGTAAAATAAAGTGTTTGGAATTATTATATCTTATTCTATTTATTAAAAAAAACGCGTCTTTTAGTAACCACGGAAAATCTTTTTTATCGAAAATCTAATTATTTTAAATAATTAATGTAAATTAATTAATATAAATTAGTATCAAAATTCTTTGTATGGATCTCAGTTTAAATGCATTGGGAAAATGCTAAAAATTATGCATTTTTCACAAGAAAGGAAAACCAATATGTAAACTTTAAATTTTACTTTTAATGCTTGCAATTTTCGTAACTTTCAAAAGAGGATCGTGTGAAATTTCACTATATTTCTAAATTGCTTATATATATATATATATAGATAATTTATTAAACAACATATAAATTTTACAAATAATCATATAAGATTGTCGGTAAATAATTCAATATGTTGGAGATTTTAAATGCAACGTATAATTAAATACTTGTCATATTTATTATACTGAATATTTAAATTCTTTAATATGTTTATTTAAAGCAAATAAAATATATAAAATTTATATCCTCAGAAATAAAACATTAATTTAAAACTTAATTCAGATACTATACGCTATTTTAAGATTGCTGCAAAAATCAAAATACGAGTTCAAAATTTATTTATTATTCAATTTTCTGTAGGTTGTATTTGTATTTAATACCGTTCATTTGTGGTTTTGGACATTATTTGATACTTTTAAAAGTTATTCTAAATCTTTTAAATAATTTAAAGAGGATATGTTTTAATTATTTTAATAATATAACAAAATTATATGCTGTTATGAAAAACCCTGAAAGTATTTTGGCATGATTTGTCTCTTTTATTTCTTCTGCGATAGAGTTTTTACAGCTTCTTTGCTGTAAAGTTTCAGTAACTGTTATATGTATTTAAATAAGTTTCAATAAATAAAACAGAAGAAAGCAGTCTGGAATACATTATTTTGCGTGACAAACGGAAAAAGAAAAGAGCAGATACGTCCATAAGTTATTTACTGGACAACAAAATTAAATTCAAACGTATTTTTTACAATGTATGAGAATGCTTTACATCTACATCATAAGATTTTATCGAAATATCGATATAACCTTATGTTATTATTATTTACATATTATTGTAACTTTTTCTCGTTTAATGGTCAACAGGTAAACTTACTTGGTTAAACTGCTATGTTATAAGATTGAAGCGGCGTTACGCAGTGGAAAAGCGATGCGCGATCTCTGGTCATAGGATATAAAATTTCTGAAAATATTGATAGGAACCTAATTTTATTCAGTGGTCAAAACAAGCATTTCATATTATTAAATAAAATTAGGTACCGATCATAGGCATTCTCTTAAAATATTAAGTGAAAAATAATCTTTGACTTATATAAATTATTGATTTTTTTTTTTTTTTCATTCTTCAAAATTTCAGTTCATTCACCTCTATAAGTATAAACCAGTTTCCCATGTAAACCACCATTTCATTTAGCTTTTCTTTTGTGTGTAGTACATAAAAATTATCGTAACGATTCAGAGGCAAATGTATATGGTATATTAGTACATAAAAATGATTAAAACAGCTCAGACGTGGTTTAAGCATAAATTTAACGAACTTCCGACAGCGAAACAATCAGTTAAACTGTTTTGAAAAACTGGATGTGTTTTCAACTTCTGTGGGGGACAGAGACCGGATGTTTAGTAAATAACTAATTGACTACTGCGTATAATTATTTGTTTTAATTAAATCCTAGATAAACTACAGTAATTCTTTTATTGTTATCGGTTAAGCTGAATTATTTATGAAAAATCTTCATTAATAATTTATGGACTCCCTGTATTTTACCCCACCAAATCCTCACCAAAACGTTTTATTCTCAGACACATTAGGAATGCTTTCCCTCCAATCGCCATGAACAGCAAACAATCAGTTCTCAATGTCAATGCCAACCACTGTGTGAAGAATGGACTGTTTTTGTTTTCCTCATCAATGAATGTAATCAAACTGTGTTACCTTGAGTGGGATTTAGTTGAATGAGATAACACCCTTGGAGTCACACTAAATGGCATGCAATTTGTAGAAATATTTTAAGATAGTATCTTTAGACATCTGGAAGACAAAGTTCTCATTAATATAAGTAAGGTAATAAATAGATAAGAATCTTTATTTTAACTTTTAATAATAAACAATAGTCGGTTTGGCATTTTAACGCAATAGTTTCTGGAACGTTTTGTTTTACGCATATGAATATTGTTTTGACCCTTAAGGAAACTTACTTTTGAAGTTTGAAAAAAAACTAATTGAATTTTAGTAAGACAGCAGCTTATCAAGCTATTAGATTCAATTAAGTGTCATGAAATAATTAATACCGACTGAATAAAATGCAGATATTGTACTTCCAGAAATATTTAGATTGTATGTCCTCTCCAGAAAAAATTTTTAAAATTCTCTTGTAAATCGAATTTCCTATGGCTCAGTGTCATATCTAAGGTATTGTTTTTTATTAAAAGGGAACCTTGTTATCAATAGCTTGTCATATTTATTTCGAGTTGTCTTTGTTTTTAAATTAATTAGTTATCCACAAAATTAAAATAGGAATTCTGTTTACATTCGAGTACTCTTTTGAGTGGGTATAAAGGAAAATATTTTCTTGGAATTATTAACATCAATCAATACTGAGTAAAACAGACCGTAAGAATATGAAAAAGAAAATAGTATAACTCTGTCGATGCATTTTTTCGATAACTTACAAACACAATTTTTCTATTAAAGTAGAAATGAAATTCTTTTTCTAGGACTTTTCAAAAAATAAAGTAGAAAGTATCACTTTAACGAATCTTCCTGAATTTTTTGTGATTCTTCTTAAATTATACATGATTCTTCTTGGAGTTTTCGTGATTCTTCTTGAATTCTTCAGATGATAGCACATTTTTTCACAAAATAGTTACAATGTTCTGTACTTTGGCACGACTTAATTTGCAGTGGGAGGACAAAAATTCTGATCAATTTCTTTTCATTGAATTTTGCTGAATATGTCACTAGAAATATACTTTTGTACAAGACTTAACTAAATGTTGCATTGCTATTGAAAATAATAAGCGCTATTTACATTATTGTTTAGGTTTATAAAATATATCCTTATCAAAATATGCACTTCAGACCAAGTTTATCAAATAGCGCTCCACAGATGCTTCGTCCGAAGATAGCAAGTGCTCCGTGAGTAGACTGTATTATTTAGGGATTGCAATCCGGAAAACCGGATCTGGTGATCTGGTGGATCCGGTATTATTGGACATCTACCGTATCCCATACCAGTTTACCGGATTCGGATATATTTGTAACTCTCTAAGAGGTCGATTGGCAAACGACACGATTAACACTAGTTGTTTCCGACGATATTTTTCAAAAACCAAAATTGATTTTTTTTTTATAATCGTAATACTCAAAATAATCATTATTTAAAGTAAGTTTATAGGGAAAAAGTCGATATTGTAATAATTGTGATATTCATTCAACAGAGATCTATGATAACTGCCATCAAAATTATGAGACATACGTGGCGAAATTAGATAATTATCATGAACTCAGTAGATAAAGTTAGATTCAGGTAATATAATAAACTTACACATTGTAAGTTACAAGACAATTTTCATTGATGTCATTTGTGAACTCTATTCAGACAGAACTTAAACTATTATTATTAAATATTATGTTTACAAATACAATTATAAATATAGCATTTATAATTAAATGTTGTTATAAGTACACATAATTGTATAGTATATAATAACACAAATACTACTTCACTGATATCCATTGTTTTGTTTTGATTACAAATAAATTTTTGATATTATGTTATAACTGTTATTATTTTTTATTATATATAATATAATATACAATAATAACCTAAATCTAGTCTTATATTTATAATATAAAGAATAAAATAAAACTAGTGTTTCTAGATACTAGATTTTTCATTGTTGATTTTATTTATGACTGTTGTTTAGTTATAATAGAGTTGAGTTTAATTATAATAGAGTTAAATTGTCACACATAGAGTTGATAATAATAGTTGATTTCCTAAGAAATAAGCGATTTGTTTTGATAAATTTTATGATGCACTCACTTAAACATATTTTATACAGTTAATTTCGGAGCCAAGGAGAAATCGTTTTGATGTGTTCAATTCGACCGGATTGATCAGATAGACGGGGATCGGGCCGGAAACGACCCGACTGAAATTGGTGCCGGATTGCAATCTCTAATATCTATCGTTTGGCATGTAATACACTAGATTCGGATGTACATATAAGATGCTCTTAAAAAATGTACTAAGCTCTCGGTCAAAATTATCGAAGTGCTCCATCACAGAAGAAGTTGAGAAACTCTAGTAGACTATTGCATAAAATTAGACTTTGATGGTACGCTTCCCTGAAAATATTGAAAATTTCTCTTTAAATGTTAAGTGAAAAATAGTCTTGTTTTGCATAATTTATTATTATTTTTTTCCAAAATTTCACTTAATTCACCTTTAAACATGTAAGACAGATTCCTCTGTAAACCAATATTTTTCATTTGGTTTTTCTTTTGTGCAGAGTAGCATATAAAAATTATCAGTTTAGTAGTTAAGTAAATTTTAAATAATTTAACACAGTAGGAAGAGGGAATGAGGATTTATTCCCTGAATTATATTTATGAAACTCAAATTCCAATTTTAAAAAATCTTGGATCAATGATAAAAGTCCTTTAATCGGGGCGATAAAATTGAGGAAGGATGCTGAAATAAACTAACAAATCCGAAAAAGATAATTTGTATTCAATTGATATAAATATGGAAGCATTCATATAATTATTAAGTCAAATGTAACAAAGAACAATTCAAAAACTTACAAAAAACAAAAAACATACTAATAATAATAAACATGTGTTAGAAAGTCAAAATTCGAGAAAACTGCTAAAACTTTGAAGCCTAATTGTATATTTTAAAAATACATTTCTGTCAACATTATGTATAAATAATTTCTTACTGTACGATTGCAAATTACACAAGCGAAAGAGTGTTTTAGTAAATGAGTTTATTATATTTTAAGATATTTAAATCATTTCTTCCCTCGAATAAAAACCGCCGATGTGTTTTAATTGGTTTGTTTTTCCCAAAGTCCGGCAAAGTTCATGAACCCGCAAAATAACAAAGTAAATTTAGAAATCGTTATTTGTTACATCTAGTGGAATGCAAGCGTTTCAGGAATCGATTTACACGAAAGGATGTCAGCATCATACGTCATATTTTCCACATGGTGGGTAAAAAGGAATAACATGTCTTTCTTATGTCATACAGAACCCGGAAAAAAAAACCTTCCTAAATTTAGTGCCCCACTTGCCTAGGTTGTTTTCATCAATAGCACTAGTAAACAAAAATTTTCTTCCTTATTAAGTAAGTTCTAATTTTAGCATATTGGATTGGGTGGGGGATGGCGTTGAAAAAGAGTATTGCATTAAAAATGTTCCATCATCTACAGACTTTTTAAAGAAATCGAAATCGTGAAAATCTCACTTTTATAGCATTTATTTTTTTCGTTTGTCATATAAATTTTGGCATTTGGAATGTTAATACTCATAAACACTTAAGAAAAACTGTAACACTTAAAAACAATATAAAGCATTGAAAAATTACATTGCTTATAAAGTGTTAGGAAAATTAAAGAGAATTTCTGTTGAAAAACGAAATGATATTCTTAAGTAATTTATGAATGTCACTCGAAGCACGTTTTATATCCAGTAGCTTAGCGTCTTCAAGGTTTACTGCTGCTGTTTCTACAGAAATTTGTTTATAGGGAATGCCATGACGATTTTTAAATCTGTCCACGCTTATAGATAAGCAATAATTATAGCAATTATAATAAAAAGGGAAAGGTGAAGCAAGAGAGGGAAAAAGGTTAGTACAAAATATGTACATTACAGTATAAAGTCCGAATTGCAGAATTCTCCAGACCTAGACCTTTCTCAATTTCGGACTTTTTCGAATACGAGGTCACGTTTTATTATTATTTTAAGTTGTGCCCGCTGGAGAAAAGAAGTATTTAATCTTACAACTTCGTCCTTCTAAAACTTGAAATTGTTCGCACGTTATTTATATCCGGAATGCATTTTGCACCCTGTCTTCCCGTAGAGAAGTAAATTGATTATAGTTGGCATATGAGCGAAGTTATTCTCAATCCACAGCCAATTTGGTGAGAAATTTCTTCCCATGGAGAAGTAAATTATTATAGTTGGCATATGAGTAAAGTTATTTGAAAAATTCTCAGTAAATTTGGTATATCTTTGTATGGAAAAGTAAATTATTATTGTTGGCACATATAAGCGAAGTTATACTTCCTCTCGGCTCGACAACTGTGGGACCGTGTACGCTAGTGGGAGCTGGTGCACGTAAAATGTGTCGTGTCTCCAATGTCCTCCAAGTTGTTAAACGATACCTCCGGGCTTGCCGATTTCAGGGGGTTAGTCCCTCCTCGGGAATGGGTTTAAAATTAGCAAATTTGGTGAGAAATTTCTTCCATGAAGAAGTAAATTATTACAGTTGGCATATGAGCGAAGTTATTCTCAATCCACAGCAAAATTTGTGATACATTTCTTCCCATGGAGAAGTGAATTACTATAGTTAGCATATGAGCGTAGTTATTCTCAATCCTCAGTAAATCTGGAGAGAAATAGCATACATAAGAGGGAATACATAATGCGTAGAAACTACCAAAAAACTCAAGTTTAGCCGATTCACTTCTGTCGTTAAAAAGACGTAGCAGATGTAAAATGGACTTCTATTCTTTGACTATTAGCATACAATCAGACTTCTCAGGTTTTTGAAATAACTGGTTAGCTAGTTATAGACTTTTAGCGCTTTATTTATATTTTGATGTACTAAAGAATTTCATGCATATAAGATAGTTTATATTCATATGCATGAAAAGCCTCCATCGCTCCTCCATCATCTGCAGTAAAAAGAATACTTGAAAGAAAAACAATTCTCTTTCTTGCTTGTAGGTAAAAACCCCAACTATTTTATTAATTTCTATGCAAACGAAAACAAATAAACTCAAAAAAACATAGCGTTCCAAGATAAAAATTTCACTCTGCAATAACGCGTAATTTGCATTTACAAGGTAATTATGCGAAGAAGCACAGCATTGTTTCAGAAATCATGTGCAGGTTACATCGTCCCTTCCCTTATACTTGGAGAAAATTCTGTTCACTGTAAATAATGCCACTTTTATTCTCATTGTAATATAACACATTAAAAAAAGGGAACAGCTAAAAATACTTGAATAATAACAAAAATTGCTTTTTTATGAAAGATATACAGAAACTGAAGAAAAAACCAAAAAACTTGTTTTCACACTTAAAAAAAAATGGCTTTTCTCAAATCCGAGAGCAAAATACAACGAAGAAATATTCACGAAGAAATTTTGATAAAGATAGGCTATTATTGACTTTATTCATTCATTTATTTACCTTTTTTTTTTAATATTTAGTTTTCTCATTATAGACAACTAAAGTATAAATTGAGGTGTGATTTTATAAACGAAAATAACAATTTTTTGCCCCTCTTGAAAATGTGTCACTTAGAAAAAAGAAAACAATTAAACACTTTCATATCGATATAGAAGAATAACCGGATATTCTACCCAATGATGAAAAAATGTAGACGCTGCCATCGCTCGATTTAATGACCAGCAACCTAGTGGTGGATGTAATCGCCAATAGCGTACGACAGAGCGAACTTTTTTGACGCAACGGGTAGTTAATGGCTGCATTTTTTCTACGTTAAAGTCATTTATTAAGCTATTTTTCCCCCGACTAGTAGTGAAAGTTCTGGAATTAGGTGGTTTGACGGCGCGTCCACCGCGCGTTTAAGTCTTGAAGAATGCTTTCAACGCTTTGAAAATGATAATTTTGTTTCAAAAGGAAAAGAACGTCCAGGACAACCGAAAAGATTTAAAGATGTCAATACCGAGCAGCAAGGCACAATTGACTGAAGATTTCTCACCTAACTCAAGTGCAACTCGCTGATCGTCTAGGAGTTAGCTGCAGAAAGCCGTTTCAGATCGCGTAAAAAGCAATGTGAAAGGTTTTTAAACTTTCATTTGAAAAATTTTGGTATTTGACCGGCGAATCCGATATTAGCCTGGTAGACAGAGCAAATTCTAATCAAAAATTAAAACTACAAGCAAAGATGAAACGACAAAACAGTCGTCGTTTGAACCCTGTGAAACTAGCAGGCATTGACTCCAGGCCCCGGAGCGATCGAAAGAGAATTCAGTATATGAACAACGTGCCCTGTGATCCAGATGAGATAGATGCCCGGACGTACACACGCGTGTTCGATGTTGCTACACACCCTTGGTTCTGGAAGCATCGGCCGTGCATCGCTCCCATCATTTTTTTTTTTTTTTTTCCGAACGGGTCAATCCCGAGAGAGTGTGGACAAGAGCCACGGGTTTGTTCCGAGGGCCGTACGTTTAGCGGTACGACAATACGTATACGTCGGCATACGTCGGGTTATTGGCCCGATTACGACTTCCTACTCACCGTATGTGATTGGCCGACCGCGGTTTAAGGGCGCCTCCCCCCTTTTATCCGCAGGTGATTACAGCACGAGATTCCGGCACGATTTTGCCGATAGCCTGACCATCGATTAAAAATGTTGGGCTTTTTTTTAGTTTAGTTTTTAATGCTGTTAACTTGTATCTTATTTTATTTCCCCCCCCCCTCTCTCTCTCTCCCCTCTGGGCGTTTTGATTTATTTTTAGAAACTCGCGTCTGTTTTCATATTTCGATGGCAGCAGGTTTGTTCCATAAAAAAAATGACTTGGGGACATAAGCTTGCAGACTAGTTTGTTTTAGTACATTTTTACGTGCCGCGCATACTGTGTATGTTTACATATACACGTGTTTGGTCTCGGAAGGTGTGCTTGATCTCTCTCTTCAATTGTGAAGGGGTAATTGCATCTGTTTGCCTCCACGTGTTTGATCTGGTGGCCAGAGGTTAATTCTTCACTTGTGAATTATTCATGACGCTATTTAAGGAACACGGATTCAATAGCGCGCCATCTAAGGAGTTCTTACCCTCTCAGCAATTACCAGATATGCTCGTAGCTAACTTGATTTCCTCCTACATTGCACGGTGTTTCGGAATTTAAATTTTAGTTAGCGCATTCCTTCCTTAAGTTTTCTCTCGAAATAATTTCAAAACGTAAAATGCATTCTGAGTGCATTTTACGTTTTTATACCTACGGAATTCCTTGTCATTGACGTGAACAGGATAACGCGCTACCACCAATAATGATTCCAAAACTTGAAAATACATTCTCCACGCAACTTACACTGTTCCTTGTCAATGCTATAAGCAAGGTGATTCACTAGTAGTAACCCTCTCCAAAGTGAAAAATTCTCACTAGCCATGGTGGCTGGTAAGATTTTTTATTCACCAGCCACTGAGATTATTCTACAAGCCATACCCATAATAAAGATTGAAACAAGTTTAAATTTGTTGTCGTCTGTTGGACGTCACTCGCCATTGTGGCGAGAGGACCTACATTTTTGTTAACCAGTAAGGGTTTTTTAATCGCCATTTGGCGAGTGGCGGCCGACATTCCCGAGGGTTAACTGCAGCACAGGGCAATTGCCAAGACTTTTTTTTAGTGTGTGTGTGGGGGGGGGGATATCGATAAACTGCCAAGCCAAACATCGGTTTTTACCAACTTATTTATTTTTTTATCAACTATATTACCAACTTCTTACTTTTGCCAAGTGTACCAGAAATAGAAAGTATAGATTTTGTTAATTTTTTTACCAAGTTTGCCAACTAGGTATCTAATTTTGCTCAGTTTATCAGAATTACAAGAGTTGGGTCCTGCAAGTGGGATAAAAACTTAGGAGTATAGGTTACTCAAAGATGAATCGGAATCTCATAAATGGGGTCGCAACACTTTTGTCTTGATAAACCTATTAGTAGTCTCTTCGGGAGAAATGTTGAATCAGTGGTATAAAGAAAAAGGCGGGGGTACACTCACTTCTACAGAAGTTTAACCTTAATCTGTTGATTAGTTTAATGTAAATACAGTAAAACTCGCTTAAGACCCTCTTCAACGGACCAGCTTGAAAGAGCGTTTTAAACGGGAAAGCGTCTTAAGGTGAATTGGGAAAGAACAAAATCTAAGTGCTTAGAAAAAATACGTATGTATTGCTCTTCATTTAGAAATTACATAAGATACTTATTATACTGCATAGATAATATTGTACAAATGAAAAATATAATACGCACCGAACTTCCCATTTCTGATGTGCTGGGGAAAAAAGCATCTATTTTTGTTTGTTTAAGATTCTCGTATGTTTAGCAGCAAGAAAATTATCAATTTTGTTGACGTAGGTCAACATTTCCTCTCTATGTTCCAAAGAGGACGGTACTTTCTGCAGCTCACTTACATAATATAAGCCAGCATAGTAGCTGTCGGTTCTGTTTCTTCGTCCTCCTCTTGTTCTTTCGCAATCCCTTCAATCGTGGCATCTGCAATTATTTCTTCCAAAGTCCGAAAGCTGCAGGTCACGAGGTGATCGTTCACCGTTGTATAATCAGGGAAATTCTCCAATGATTGAAAGTCCTCATCTTCTGGAAGTGAAGGGTCAGCCTGAATTGAATTGTCCCACACATCAAACGCAGCTTTCCGAAAACAGTTTTTGATTACATCTGGTTTAATTTCGTCCCAAGCTGCACTGATGTAATTTATGGAACTGATTTTACTTTTTACAGCCCCTTCAGAAGTGGAGCGAATTTTGATGAATTGGATTTTTTGTTCCGGGAGACGTTCACGGTCAAGGGAGAGAAAACTCGGACTATGTCGATATTGCAATCTTTCTGTATTCCCGAGTAAAGATGGGCATAAAACCTGACAGCAGCATGTTAGAGATAGGTAAAAGTTAAGGAGAGGGATGTTGGATGAATGGATACTTATCAAGTAGTATTAAAGCGTTAGGTTACCTTGACTAACCTCGGGGGGATTGCAACCTTTCAAAAAGGAAAACAAAAAGCTTCATCAGAAATACGAATAGTGTCTTAACCGACGACACAAAGCAGAACAAAAGTGTCTTATCAGGTGGATTTTACATTGATGGGTATAGGAAATGTCCAGGGACTGACGGAAAAAAGCGTTTTAAGCGGGAAAGCGTCTTAAGCGGAAGCATCTTAAGCGAGTTTCACTGTTTTTCTAAAAGCAATAAATTGAATTCATTGAATTAGGGATTTTGCGAGACGAGACGAAACAGAGATTTACAGTTGTAAAGCGAGACTAGACAGACGCTTTCATTTTTACCATACAGAGATTTTGCGAGACGAGACAAAGTTCTGCACGTTTTTTTTGCGAGACGAAACAATCCTATTTTTCCCCTCGTGTCCATTTCTATTCGTGACCTCCTGTCGGTGAATCGCAGCAGTGAAATGGAAGACGCGCAGCATATCTGGAACGCATCGGATTAGTAAAGGACGAACTGTCCCGATCTCGTAACTATTTTTAAAAGCACGCCGTTATGAGGTACTCCGAAGCAGAAATCTCCTCTCTCTGAGGCTGCTCTGACTGTTTTGCATTGCCTGAACTGTTTTGTGAAGAATTTGGAATTGTAGTTCGAACAAAATTACGTGATTTGCGAACACATTCTAGAACAAATTAATCATGTCAGGAAGATGAAAGTTCCTAAAATGTCTCATCAGAAGTTGTACTGTACACTGTAAAAAAAAAATGAATAAAGCTACCACGCAGTGGCGAATCCAAGGAATCGATTCCTGAGCACGCTTAAACCCACTGTTGAATCCCTGTCTTACCTGTTCGCTCCCAACATCGAAAAAGACGCAACGGAGAGGACTCTCCTTCTTAGATCAGTGTTTCTTCCTAGCATGGGTCTTTGAATACTCTGCCGGAACCCAGAGATTGCACAAGGCCCCGTCGGGGCATTCAAAGATCCAAGCTGGAAAAGCAATACTGCCCAGTCTTCTCCGTTGTGTCTTTTTCAGTGACGTGAGCGAACAGGTGGGACGTGAGTTCAAGATTAAAAATGAAAGGGGAATGAAAAAGGAATGACCCATTTCTGAAAATGCTTCTTCATACATTCAAGGGAGAGACGATATCTTTTGTGGCGCCACTGGTTGTACAATACTCTAAATAAACAAGCTTTGTCAGTTGTGGAACTTTCAGAAATTCTTTCATTTTCAAATAGACTCTACTTTACTTAATGGGCCGCACTTGTAAAACTCTGCCATGCAATTCGATAACTATGATTATTTAAATGTTCGTAATTCCCATAAGTTTATCACAGCATTTGAAGAAACGTTCTAAATGTTTTGGTCCCTGAGGCAGTTAATTCCTTCTAAGTTCAAGAGCTCTGAAGCTGGTTTTGCTTTTCTATAACTAAAGCCTTAACTAGACAAATCTCTCAACAAGACGGGTAAATCATGCCAGCCACATTCATTATAAAACGCTTTCCAATACAAATGCCCTAGTCGTACGTGCCCAAAAAAGAGGGGGGGGGAATAATTTTTTTCGCGCAATTATTGTAATTAACGCGCAACCAATGAAAGCAATTTTTGGCCCGGTCGATAAAACACTGAACATGGCAGATGGCTCAAGGTCCAGGGTTCTAGAGCTTTGGGCTGATATTTTCAGATGTAATATGATTACGCCATAAAACCCCTTACAAAAGTCCTTCGCTCAAAGCAGCCCCTCTTTGGCAGATACCCCTAGTGTAGGTCTGCCTTAACACAACAAATGAAAGTAGTATAGTAGGCTCCTGTAGATAAAGATAGAATAACACAAGCGCTAAAGTAACAAACTGAGTAAAAGAGAAAACAAAGTTTAAAATAGTAATTAACAGAAAAAACGCTAAAACAACTAATCTTTAATTAAATAACATATAAATAACTCATTCGAAAGTGGGGCATGCACAAGATGTAATATATACATTGGTGCAACGTCAGGAAATACAGGAGAGAGAGACACGTGCCCCCCTCAACTTTTTCCAGAAAACCATTTATTTTAAAACTTCTTTTGTTTTTTAAAGCCTGAAGAAACATCGCTATTCTTTCTATTGAATATGTTATGTGGGCTCGTCTCTTCTCAAAGAAAAAGAAAAAATGGTGACGCTATGCTTATGGTAATTGTAGACCGTACTTGGTAAATACTTTGTAGCACAGTACTTCAATACAAAATAAATACTTACTTATTCTCGACGTTCGAAAGACAATTTTTTATTTTCTACTTGATTAAAAAGCCTTCTGGAAACGTAAAATGCTATAATTTTAATCATACCGATGTTTTGAACATAGTTCTTTGTACATTAAATCTTAAAAGTTTCTCAATTCCACCACAATCTGTTTTGAAAGGAATATTGTATATTTTGTGATTATTACCCTTGAGAAATTTCATCGTGCATCTTTATAAAATATTATTAAAGCTACAATAATTATTATTATTATTTACTCAGGCGCCTTTTTAAAAAATATTTTGAATAAACTTAACTTTTATGAAAATGAAGAAATTCAGTTTGCAATTTTTAAACACCGTTACTGCTACCTACCAAATACATTAAAAATATAAATTAATAATTTTAAAGGGGGAATCAATAATATTTCTATTAAAAAACTAAAATTGAATGATTTAACTTTATAAAAATTATTTATTCGATTTAATATGGAGCCTACTTATTGAAATTAATTGTTTTCTACGATGGACATCATAACTCATAACAAAAGATACTCAACAAAAACTGCTGTTGTTTGTTAGAAGGTAAAATTAATAAAAACTCTGTGTAATAACACACGTAAATGTAATTATCAACAAAGTGAAAATTTCGGCCGATGCAAAAGATGTGGCCTTCCTTCTTCCTTTTTTGCAAAGAACTCAAGGAGTCTTGCAAGCAAGATATAGATATTTTAAGCATAGATTATTACGTTAGTTAATACTATCGTCAATAGATGACAGCATCAAAAACAATATTAAAAGCTAACACCTTTTCTTTCTCATTACATCAAAAGATGGCAGCACTAGAAATCCTATAATTACTGTTGTTTTTATTAAATATTATGTTTAAAATGTATATTAAATTTTTTTTTTTTTTTACTTTAATGGATAATTTTCTTTAAAACTATCCATTTAAGTTATATGGTTAGTATTTTAGTATTTTAAGAAATAAAGAAAAAATAAATTACGCATGACAAGAGAAAAGAAGAAGGGTAGGACGTGGGAATTAGATTTCCTTTTCATTAGATGTCCTATTTATTTTTACTATAAATTTTGAAAAAATAAAATAAAATTATATATATATATATATATACACAGGGTGAATCTAAACTCTTGTGCAAAACTTTAAGGGATTATAGAGCACATAATAAGGAATCAGAAATCCATAGCAATGTGGGGTTGGCAACAGTGGCGGCCCGTGGTCCAAACTGTTAGTGCAGCCGGAAGCATATGAGTCCCCCCCCCCCTTCCTCCGGACAGGAATGGAAAATCTTTGTTACTGAATTCGAAAGCTGACGGATTAAGCCCTCACCGAGGAAAAAAAAAAAAGAAATTACATAAAAAATGTAAGAGATCCTATTTTACTTCCATAAAATGGACTTAAATTTTAACCAGTCGCTCTTATACTCAAAATTGCGTTAATCCGTGTCTGATTCGAAGTTTCCTTAGAATTTTCTTTTGTAACGATAACTTGAGAAGAAAAGAAAAAAAAAAGAAAACTTATTTATTTTTTATAAGTCAAATCAATCCTCCTTTCTTTTAAACTTGCGAATCGGTCAGTAATGCCCTCATAAAAAGGCGTTGTTTTAATTCAGATATCAATAATTTTAAAAGCTCTTTAAAATTTCCCATGTTTAAAGAATTTTCTCGCTCGCCATGTCCTCTAAATGCCAGTTCTTGCTTACTTAAAAACAATACTGCTTTGATGGGTAATTGTCCATTCATAAGCGTCTATTCAGGCTTAAGAGTTTTCCGAACATATATTCTCCTTACCCCCTCCCCTCACTTCTCGAGCCAATCAGTTCGTCGAATTCACTAGTGCAGCAAAAGTCATAAAACCTCTTTTCGGCAGAGTCTTAGCTAAAACACCCTATGCCATCCTAAGCCGGAGAAAGTGCTTACGTAGTCGTTACCATGGCAACGCTGCTGCCAATTTTCTTATCAGCGCTCTGGGCTGAACCAAAGATTTTCCCAATTGAATTGCGGGAAGATTAAAGTGCTTTTTTTTCTGAATGAGCGATCCGGCCACAATACGGTTTTTTTTTTTTTTTTTTGAGATTTTTTTAATTTACCGTAGGAATTCCATAATTCTAATCTGAATTTAGGAAAATTAGTAAAATAAATTATTTTAAAGTATGTGCTGATAATTTCAAGTGCAGCCCGGCTGTACTTGCTGTATCCCACGAGCCGCCACTGGTTGGCAACGTCGTCTTCGTATAGCTGTTTTCAGCACTTTGGAAAAAAGTGCTGAAAAAACAGTGCGCTTTCCGACCATTGTTTTGCCAGAAACTAATGTATTTTTTCCGAAAATAGAAGACTAAAAGGGATAGTTTAAAAAGTTTATTTTATTTCGTGGATGCAATTTTCGGAGACGAGCCTATTGTTTATGAAACTTAGTTAAAAAATTAGACGGACACTTCAATGTTTTTCCAAAACTGATTATTACCGGGTAAGTTAAAACTGCGTTTTTCATCCCAAATTGCTATGTTATTACGATTCCTCATTGTGTGCCCTATCACCCCTTACAGTTTTGCTCAAGTTTTTAGATTCACCCTGTATATATAGAATAATATCAGCACTAATAACAATTAATACATGTGTAATATTATTATTATTATTATTATTACAGTGGAACCCCGATCTATCGTTCCCGCATTCATCGTTTTCCCGTATTGATCGTTTTATTTCTATGGTCCCTGCACAAACTGTATTCAAATAACGTTAACAAAACCCGCATGTACCGTTCGTCAAAAATTTCGCTTTCCCGCATTCATCGTTGTAAAATGTTTCTTCTGACCGAAATGAAATTGAAGGTCAAGTGGATCAAAATGGCCTACAAATTTAATTACTTACTGGTATGATATCTTGAGTTGATGATGGTATAGATGAAGAGTTCTTACATCCAGCAGGGATGTGTATGGTGTGAAATATAGCGATTATATTTCCATTGATTTAGAAGTAGCAACGTGTGGTATCCTAAGAGAAATATGATGCTAAGAGAAATATGAAGGAGAAATATGAGAAGAGAAATATGAAAAACATCCTAAGAGAAATATGAAGGAGAAATATGATGCAAAAAATGAAAATAATGAAAGATGCTGAGAATAATATTCATGTCGATGAGACTGAGCCAACACTAATGCCTAGTTTGCCCTACGCAATAACGGTATTTGAAATTGTAGGACTTTTATATACACATAAAAAGTCAATAACATGAACACACCTAAAAAATACTGTAAATCTTGAAAATTTTATTTAATTAAAAGATTAATGAAAAACCCAGTGTAAAACTACTGATTTTTTAAAAATAAGTATCACTTAATTTCTACACAACTTCAATTTGTTTCATTTACAGTTTAGTAACAAATTTAGTATTTTGGCATACTGTATACATATTGTGTATTCATAAATACTCTTTTCTTCGTATTTTGACTTCACTCGCATTTGTCGTTTTCCCGCATGCATCGTTTTTTACTAAGCGCCCCTTGAAAAACGATGAATCGAGGTTCTACTGTATTATGAAAAGTATTATTAATTACAATATTTTTCCCCTTAATTCTTTTTTACCATCTCTCCTTAGTACTTCCTAGCTATTAAAGCTTGTACTACGTTGCTCATAGGTTAGTTATACTCGAGATTTTTTTTTTTTTTTCCCTTTCATTTTCTGAATTTCTTGATAAATTAACATAGTTGTGGCAGCATTTTGTCTGTTTTTCTTTCTGATACTTTTTCTCCTTGGCTCTAGCTGTTTTTATTTTTGTCGATTAATTTTCTCGGTTGGCATCGATTTCTAGTCTTGTCTGTTCTTCCACCTTCATGTTAGGTTAGCATCCATGCTGTTTTTTTCTTATAGCTATGGTCGTACCCCCAGGTTACGTAAAGTGCCTCCTTTTGTCAGGTAACCTGCAGAAACCCAGCTATTTTTGTTTTTTCTTTAAATTGAAATGTGATTACGGTGGTACTTGATAATGGAGTACTCCATTTCAATTTTCCAATCCATCTCCACTTCAGTGCTTGGGATCGAAAAGTTAGGCTTAAGCCTCACCTCGCTTGTATCTCCTACTTCTATTTAGCTCTGACAGCTCTGTTATTTACAATATTTCTAGCCTCTGGATTATCAATTTTTATTTCATGTTTTCAGTATTCTTTTTGTTATAATGGGCTACTACTTAATGTTTTACTTGGGATTCCATATTACGTAAGTTTAGCTATTTTATATTGTTTATATATATATATATATAAGAAAAATTTCTTAAACGTGCTACTTTGCTAAATATGCCACTTTTCAGAAAATTCTAAAGAAATATATTAGGAAATCTCCATTTTTTACCGTCAGTAAATGGCATCTGTTTAATTCGTAGTGAAATTCCATTCCAAACAGTGTAATATTTACTGTCATTGAAGTTCGTAACAACATGTTCGCTATGTAAAAATGATGTGACTATCAATTGCAGGGTTTTTTACCCTTACGAGTCTATACGAACGAATATGAATACTTCTAGGTCTGTAGGTTTAGCTTTCTGAGAATCATTTCCATGGTCAATCGTAACAGTACGTTCCGTAATTTAAATAGCTGTAAATAGCAATTATAATTCTTTTATAAGAGAAAAAAAAACAATAGCTTTTTCTGTATAGAATGTAAATGCATAATTTTTTATAAAGCATGAAATCTATTAATTGTATTTTATTTAAAAATGTCTTAATTTGCACAACGTTGCTAAAGAGGGGTGAGGAGAAAACTTTGAAACCAAAGACGATGTGATAACCGTACCTTCATAAGAATGAGGTTGCAGACCTCCTCCAAATAAATTTTTAAACAAGTTTCTAACAAGGTGGATTTTTACATCCGCGTATACGGATCTGAAAACAGATCTTTTTTAGGTCCGCGAATACGGATCTGTAAATGGATCATTTGCTGTCATATACGCAGATTCGGATACGGATATTTATGTTTGGAAATTATTTTGAAGAATGCATCATATCTTGAAACGACAATTTCATGCACAATGTGAGAGATATTCTGCAATAGTTAATAACTTTCAGATCCTGTGTATAGAGCTTTTTTTTTTGTTTGTTTGTTTTTGTTTTTTTGTTTTTAATCTTAACATGATTTCATGTGCGTTAAATTATCGAAGCACAGCTACCAAACCAAGCAGATTTTCAAATCTACAGAATCTCTTGTTATATATTATTTAGAGAGTAGTTCGAAAAAATTGTCTGATTTTGGTACATAAATAAGGTTAACTATGTCAGGAACTTGAAAATGTTTAGGATGCCTCTTCACAAGACATAGTAATAAATGATACCCTCTTCTAATTAAGAAACTTTCAGAAAAAATTGTATCCAAATATTATAATGAGCCTGTTCTGTAAAATTAAAAATCATGAATAATTATGCGTAATTGTCATTGCCACAACTAGGAATGGGCAGAGCTCTCCCCAGAAAGATATTAGCTCCATGTAGGAAAATTACACTTTCTACCAGATTGAAGACTGGAGTAATTGGGGGGGGGGGGAGAGAGAAGTCCACCATATAGAAATATTTTAAAAGCTTACCAAGTCACGCCTATAGTAAATACATGTGTGACGATAGCTTTAAATTACTATTACTAATTTAAACGAGGAATTTTTGTGCTAAACAAGAAGGCTCTCTTAAAAATAATTAACAATAATTATTAAGTTTTAAACAATAAAATTTATATTTGATTACAAAAAAAATTAATAATAAAATGATTGGATATTTTTTCCGTCGTTGACTTGAATCCAGAAAAGCAATTAAAAGATCCGTGGAAGATCCGCTGAAAAAAAAACGGATACGGATATTTTTTTCAGTATCTAAGGATACGGATACCGACGGATATCCGGCAAATCTCTGGTCCTGTACATCCAAAAAGAATTCTCTAAGTTCGTTTTGCCAGCGTAACGAATTCGACAAATGCTCGTGGAGAGAACGCCTCTCATATTTAGGTGTTTCTCCAGTCATGTCCGATTTCAATTCAGAACTTTTTCTCTTTCCAATGGCCGGATCAGTTGCCGACTTACTTGACCGCTACGAGAGCTGAAGGTATTGGTTTTTTCACTATGGGGGACTCAGTCGATAGGGGTGTTTCAGCCGGTGCTGCTTCACTTTCAATCTTCTTGTGGGAGCTAAATTTAACCGGCTGAGCTAATGCCGGACAGTTTACAAATTGGCAACTGCATCTTTACTCGTTCTGACATTAAAGGCTTTACACTGTCTTGAATATCAAATCACTTTTTTGCTTTTGAATTTAGTTATCCTGTTATCTTTACAAGTATTTAAAATGCCTAGAAACAAAACAACGTATCTCCTTATCAAAAACAAGCTTTTTTTTAAACAGACCGCAAAAGAAAACAGATTAGATATGCCAGTGTGCGTGTGAGTGTGTGTGTTAACTATTTTTACCATTATTATATCCACTAAATTATTCTTAATAGCATAAAAATAAAAATAAAAGTTGAAGTCATGCGTTCAAGCACGAGTTATTTTTATACAGTAATATGTGGTCACAAAAAGCAATTCGTGACCTTCTAAAGGATCATTTTTCTTTCCTTTCTTTCTTTCTTTTTCAGAGTTAAACAGATGACCGAAAAAGATACTAAATGGAAAATACAAAACAGATTTAGCCATTTGTATCGGAAAAACAACAGTTTGAAAAATAACTTACCGAAGTATGTAAAATGTTAGATTAAAGTAGAAGAAACCTAATTAGCTGTTTTTAAATGTATAGGATTCTGTTGACTCTAATGTGTTTAAGTTAGTTTCGGAACTCAAAAGAAACGAGAATTAATAATCACGCCTATTTCAGTTTTTGCACGAAAACTAGTGGTAATGAGTTTACGTACACAACAGTGACGTAGCCAGGGGGGGTAGGGGGTAAGAACCCCCCCCCGTGACGAATTTTTTGCCATACTAAATGTATATTCTTCACTCCCTTATCATACACCCTTATCATATACATTCAGATATTTCTTTTACTGATACCACAATTAAATTAACTTTGTTATACCAAGCATCTTCTAGTAATTTACAGTTCCTTCTAATAATGAATAAATATTATTTTCATGTAATTGAAAACCGAGCAGTGAAAATGTTTGAGGTATTATTTTTGTTTAAAAAAATGTAAGTACTGGACGAACAAGCATTTTAAAAATGGCTATGCATTTCATTTTCAAGTATAGCTGTATTTTTATATCTTAAATATTATTTTTTTGATGACTATAATTAAAAGTTTAGTGCATATACTATATAAACATTTATATCTGTGTGTAATAAAACAACAATTTTCTCAGTGAATCTGAAAAATCTTAATATTAAAAAATTAAAAAATGCCGTATTTATTCCAACATATTTACATGCATACAAAATTTCTAACAGAACGTGAAAATCAAATATAATATCGTGCAATCTTTTATTCTCCCCGAACTCAGAAACGTTAAAATCTGCGTAGAAAAGTTTGAGAACAGTTCTGCGTTCACATTTCGCTGACCCTTTAAATCTCGTTGTTCTCTTCGGCCACTCTCTTGACCATCCAGATCTCGTTGCGTCTGTCGAACAGTTCGAAAGGAGCATTGTATCCGACCATGTAGTAGTTTTCCCTGTCCACTGTCTCGTCTCCCCTCACGCTGTCTGCCAACTTCTGTGCCTCTTGTCTCCACGTTTCCTGTCTCCACGCATATCCTGTAAAGGTTCTGAGAGACACAAAAGAGAAATGAGCATTTATGAGAAATTAGTTTACTAAAATAAAAAAAATACGAAGATTCTGAGAGACACAAAAGAGAAATGAGCATTTATAAGAAATTAATTTACTAATTTACTGAATTAATAAGAAGCATTTATAAGAAGTTAATTGTGTTGTCTCTTGTCTCCACGTTTCCTGTCTCAACACGTATCCTGTAAAGATTCTGAGAGACACAAAAGAGAAATGAGCATCTATAAAAAATAAGTTCGAAAAAAAAATTGTCGTACCTAGCACATATTTTGATCAGGGGTGCCGACTATGTGGGTGCTCCGAACTGGAGTGATTATTTAGTGACGTTGATAAGGGGTGTGTGATTATTTGGTGAAGTTTCATTGGGGAGAGAACTCTCCCTTTCCCCAATGAAACGTGCTGTGCACAGAAAGGGAACCCCTAACGTTGCGTCTTGGAAGCTATGAAGCCGAACAGAGTATACCCGGGTTGAATATTTTTTCAAGGATTTGAAGGAATTTGCGAGATTTTTTTCTGTTACACTAAGCAATTCTCAACGTGATATTTTTGATTGACTTATTTTGATATACACTGTCTACCAATAAGTATTTGGACACCTATGCAAATGACGATATCTGCGGTCCTGAGGTACGTCACGGCCTCCGCCGGTATATATCGTGTAGGAAACAGCATCGGCATTAGTCGCATGCAAGATGCCGCGCAGTTCGGAGCTCTCTGATTTCGAGAAAGGTATAATTATCGGGTATCACAAATGTGGCCGATCCTTAAGGGACATATCTAGCAATCTGAAGTACCCAAAATCGACAGTGGCCTATGTGATTAAGAAGTGGAAGGTGAGCGGTGATTGTCGGAATGTGCCCCGAGTCGGTAGACCAACGAAACTGGGAGATAGAGACCGACGAGTGCTGTCCAGAGAAATTCGGAAGAACCGCACCCAACCGATGGCCCTCATCCGCGAGGAGTTTCAACAGGCATCCGGGAGTATTGTTTCAATGAATACCATCCGTAAGGAAGCACATCTGCTTGGTTTTCATGGTCGTGCTGCTGCCCATAAGCCTTTGATCACAAAGTCCAACCGCGCTGCTCGGTTAATGTGGTGCAAAGCACATCGAAATTGGACCGTAGATCAGTGGAAACGGGTTCTTTGGAGCGACGAATCAAGGTTCACCCTTTACCGTTCGGATGGCAGGGTCTGGGTCTGGCGTCTGCCTGGAGAACGTCTCCTGCCAGAATGCATTGTGCCAACAGTCAAGTTCGGCGGAGGTGGAATTATGGTCTGGGGGTGTTTCTCCTGGTATGGACTGGGACCCTTGGTCCCCATTCATGGTAAGCTCAACGCCGATGCCTACTGCACTATTTTGGATGACAATGTGCTTCCTACGTTGTGGCAGTTTTACGGGTTGGACCCCTGTTACTTTCAGAACGACAATGCCAGTTGTCATGTTTCGAGGTTAACCAAGGCTTGGTATGGTGCCAATGGAGTTCATCGAATGGACTGACCTGCCCAGAGCCCAGACCTGAACCCTATCGAGAACCTCTGGGACGAGTTGGATCGCCGAATTAAGGGGTGCACTACCCGTCCAAAATCGGTGAAGGAACTTCTATGTCTACTCCAAGCCGAGTGGAAGACAATACCACTAGCTGTAATACAAAGACTTGTGGAAAGTATGCCCCGGAGGGTTCACGCTGTAATTGCCTCTCGTGAGGCTCTACGAACTATTGATTTTGAATAAAGTTAGTTTTTCTTTTCTATCACAGGTGTCCAAGTACTTATTGGTAGACAGTGTATTTAGCAATATGAGAGAGTGAACAACATTTCATTCATCTAAATTATGCATTTTGATTCTTACACGCATCTCTTAATATGCAGGAAGTTTGTTTTACATTGCGACTCCTCACAATTTAAAGATCTTTAATGTGTAAAATAAAATCCAACTTAGTATATTCTTGAAAAATATGTGTCATTCAACTATTAGGAAGATATTGTTCTAAGTAAGTAACAAAGTAGGAGAAAAAAAGATATGTACTCATATAATGATTTTCTTTATGATGATGATAATAGTAATAATAAGAAGAAATCTTTTTGAGAAGGTTCAAAATTTTCTAAAGCATTCTTCCCCTTGTCACTGCTATATTGTCTTGAGAAAGTGTACACATTGAGAGTTAGACAGAACTGTCTATTAAAGAGCCGTTTCAAACATGAATGTAGCGATCAGTGCGCAACTAGAGTTTACGTCACCTGGGAAAACCTTACTTTTGGTGCCCTATTAGCACGGCATCCGGGTCAAACTTCAATTTCGGGGCACCCTTTAGAACCATAACTGATTTTGGCACCCCCCAACCCCATATACACATTACGGAGTCCGGAGCACCCGCCCCGTTTGCCCCTCTCTAGTTGCGGGCCGGGTAGAGATTGTCGTTATGACTTTCGATAGCCCTCCTCTCGATCCGTTTTGGATGAGTGGCTTGAAAAACGTTGGTAAATTTTAATATTCATATGTAATTCGTAATGCTTGTTATAGCATTGTCTGTGAAATAAAATCTGGGGGCAGGAACAATTGCACTTTATTTTCTTTTTAAGAAAAGTAGCCTAGCTAGTATTTATTCTAACCTTTGCATCAATTTAAACTTAGAATTATAAAACAGCTCAGTATCTATGGATTTATTTCCCGATTGTACTCAAGTTCTAAAGCGTCACATACATAACCGACAAGTAGTAGAACTGTATTTTAGAATTTAAACACACGTTTATCAATCACGAAAAAATTTGATATTTTGATGTATTTACACATTTTCAGATCTTCTGAATTCATTTATGCAGTGATGTGTGTATATTAATGTGTGTACAGTGATGTGTGTGGGAGTAACACCAGGGGGTCTATTCTGCCACGTTCATTTAAGCGAACGTTCAGATTTGCGAAGTATTTCGAAACGTATGCTAATGGAAACATTCGGTAGGAAGTATCTGCACCTAAAGCTCCACCGTATCTTGCCGAATATCAGCATACGTTAGCAGAATGCGAAAAACGTCATTTTGATGTCACATATCCGAACGTTCGTTTATACGAACGTGGCAGAATAGAGCCCAATAGCTCCTAAACGGTGCGTTCGATTGAGCTCAAATTAGGTATATATATTATAGACCACCGTTATACGAGCTGTATGGATTTTGGTGTGTATAAGACGTACAGTTCTTTTACAGGGCCGCAAGAAGGATTTCTCATACATTACGGACTATGGAGAAGTGCTCTATAGTGCCTAAAGGATGAATCCGAGTAAGTTCAAATTGGACATGTAGGTCACTGTCACACGATCTGTGTAAATTTTTGGTGTGTCTAGGGCTTATAGTTTTTGTACGGGACTGTAAAATTGAACTGCAATACATTGCTGCCTATAAGACACAAATTCTCTAGGGCGTCTATATCGTGCTTTCGATTGAATTCAAATTAGCTACTTATATAATAGGTCGCTGTCTTACATACTGTATGGATTTTGGTGTGTCTGTAAGACTTTTTACAGGTCTACAAAAAACGTATTCTTATGCATTGCAGCTTCAGCACTCTAATCATTATTTGAAATGCACTAGAATCTGAACACTGCATTCAATTGAGTTAATCAAATTTATTGGTAAATGTTCGGAAAGTCAAGTGGAATCACTCCAGATTTTTGATTTTTTTTTCACTTACCTGACAGCGTACTGAGTGGCGCTTTCCTTGTTAATCTTGATCCTTTTGTCGTTGGGGACGGGGGGATCAGCGGCAAATGCGGCAGGAACCATGAAGCTCATCTCGTAGAGAGTGCCATTGACGGATTCGGTGTTCTGCATTCTGACAGGCACGGTCATGTTCATCGTTTGTTCTGATCGGAGAAAAAAGAAATCAAAATGAACGAAGAGGAGATGCTTCGGAAGTCCAATTTAACGGTATATTACAAAAAGACGTGTGATTTTGGAATATAAATACAAACTCTTGGTTCTCAAACTAAAATAAACCAATTTCGCTAGACTCGAAGAAAAAATGCTGGCATGCTGGTTTTTTTGCCAGCATGCAAAAAAATGTTGGGTCTTCATAAGCTGCATTGTGCAATGAAATGAATGAAAAACTGTGCCCTTTATAACACTTTCCAAAAAAAAAAGAATCTTAAAAATGAAATTGCACAGCAAAATTTTTTCGTATTTTACAAAATTTTCGATATTTAAGATTTTTTTCTGGAAGTTTCATAACCGACATAAGTTTATCCTTCATTACAGTGTTCTCCGCAAGCAGTCATCATGCAATTGTTCAAAACATTTACCGTTTGACATACAAAGGTGGCAAGCTGCACCGTATACGGTGCAGCTTGTGAAGATGCGTTCTGAATACTTTCAAGACCTTGCAATGATTAGCTTTCTTAGCACTTATGTACCAAACTAATTGCGCTACTACTAAATTGCGCCACCTCTGTATGTCAAACGGTAAATGTTTTGAACAGATTGCAGGATGACTGCTTGCATAGAATCAGTTTACACTTAGAATCAGTTTACACATGATGATCGTCGATTGATTTTCATGTGCAGCTCCATCTGTTAGCAGTGGCGTATGCAGCAAGGAGGATTGGGGCTCCAACCCTCCCTGTAGGAGAGTTTTTAACATAAAGTCCACACATTTTTAATCTTCGATAGAAAAATGACGCCTTTTCACATTAAGATATTAAGATTACGTCCATAACGCCCTCCCACCTTAAAGGAAGTCTGTGTTGCCCCTGTCTGTAAGAAGCTATTGTAACTATTATTTCGAAACTTCTCTATCAATTTTTACAGGTTACATAATAAACTTACCGATTGATGCATCCTTCAATTCATATTTGTTTTTGATATTCTTAATTTTGAAATCAAGATGTTATTTGCAGGACACCATGTATGTAGGTTAATTTCTATAAACTAATTTTTTTTTAACTTATACATTGGAGTAATTCGGTGGCAACTAGGCCTTTAAGCTCTTAATCCCCGTCCTCTTAAAAAATTATATTTTTTACAAGAATAATATTTAGGAAGCCCTCTCTAGAAACATGAAAGGGACTTCCTTTGAAAAAATTTATTTGAGTTTTCAATTTTGTAGTTTCTATTGTGAGATTTTTGTGTAAGCAAAACGAGTTTGTGTGTAGGAGCACGCTTAAAAATTATGTTAGAGCACGGAAATTTCAAAACTATTATGCCTCCCACGTTAAGTATAGATCTTAGCTCCCGAAACTGATTACTGAAGTTTGGTCATAATCGAAATGAAGCAATCTTATCGCTTGCCAAGTGGTATACAAAAAACTAGATATAGTAGTAGATACATTATTAGCTCTTTTTGAGCATATCATAGAATAACTGTTTAAGTTATGTTATCCTTTTTGTTAACTTCTTGAGTAATGACTAGTTTTTGAATTCCCCATCCTTGCAATTTTTGTTTACCGGAAGAATTCATTTACGCCCCGCAGTGGCCGAGTCGGATAGAGCTCGGTTTCCATCAGAACATAGAAAGTATAGCATCGTCAGCCTAAGTCAGAGCTTAGGAGGGTATCAGCCTCTCTCGACTGTACTGATGTCGAAACGTGATTGCTAAAGGGAGCTGGCGCACGTAAAATCTATCATGGCTCCGTTGTCCTCAATGCTCGGAGTGACGATCCAGGGGCAGATCTCTCCCCTGGAATTGGTTCAAAATTAAGATACCCTGTAGGACTTGAAGTTTGCCCACCTGAGTGCCCCCATAATAAAGAGGCCCGCCATTGAAAAAACAAATTACACCGTTTGGATGCTGTGCTTATTCTCAAAAACAACGTTACCTGAATCTCTCAACTAGCGTTTAGAATAACTAAATTACATTAATTGAGTGTTACAAATAAAAATCTTGCGTCACAAATTCATGTTCCATCTCAAGGAAAGTTGAAAGTAGACATGTTTATTTACCTCGGTCATTTTGTCCACTGATGTATCGGAAAAGCCTCATAAAGGTCGTGTACTGTCCGATTCGTCTGAGGCGAGTGAGCTCTGAGGTTGTTGCCCAGGTCAAGGCAGGGTAACGCCTCACTTCATAATCCTGAGAGATAAACATAAAAAACTCTTATCAAGTTCGTTCACATGGAAGTAGGCAAGTAATATACTCTTCGTAATCATCTCAAACACAAATTGGTATGTCTCTTCATTAGATTTTAAGTGATTTGAGTACTCTCAACAATTAGGTATTTTGAAAAGAAATACACCGTTTTTACACATTAAGTTCAAATAAATAAATTTTTAACAAGTTTTTAGCATAACAATGGATTCCTATTTATTACATTTTAAAGCAAGTATTTTGTAGATAACAGTTTTTTTTCCAGAAACATAAGGGGAGGTTGTCTGCCCACCATCTTTAAAGGGCAAATTTCAAAATGTCTTGAAATTGATTTTTAAGTATTATTGTTAGATTTTTTACAGCAAGAATTTTATGGATATCTCTTTTTTCCCTTTGAGATACAGAGAGATATGTGATACCATAGGTCACGAATTTCGGAAAATCCTTTGTTATCGAATACCTGCGTTAATAACTTCGCATGAATGCTAAATTTTCCTACTACAATACTCGCCCTTAATAAAGTTGAAATGAAACAACCGGATCGCGACTGGTTGTCCATAACGAGAATGGTTAATGAAATTGGTCGCGTAATCTGATCAAATTGCCAAGAACGGAATCAAATCAACATAAATATGTACTAAAACCGCCTCTTAATAAAATCAGCATTGCCGGTTAATAAAATAAGATATTTTAGCCTGTAAAACTGCGAAAATACACACAGTATCGCTCTGCTGAATCTTTCACGCCTGGTATTTTGCAGCCACGATCGCAACAAACACAAGCATACCCTTCATTTGTCTTAGCAACTTGTTTAGATAGCGACCTAACCATCTAAAGGGAAAAGGGCATTCTCAGTTATGTCGTTTATCTGCTAGTTAGTTTTGTCCATCTCTATAGCTGACTGGATAAAAACTTTTTTTTCGCCTCGGGCAAAGAACTGAACTGAGCAGGCGCATTATTGTCAGTCGTATAGAAGATTGGCCAGTGGTAACGTGGGATGATTTTTTTACACACTGTAATTTCTGGAAAATTTTCTAGTTCTGTTTGAAAGCACTTACGAACAACATGTCTAAGTGGAAGAATTTAACTGAAAATGTACCCCCACGCTAGAAACAGAGAACGTTTAATTGCTGCTTCCGAACAATGCACCAGTGATAATTTTTCGGAAAGCATTATGTGATATGTAAGTAAACTCATTTTATGTACAGTATTTGAAAAAAAAAATTTAATAAGTTTATATTAAAATTTTTGATAGAATAATTAAAAAGAATAATCAATTATAAATTAATTATCTTTATTAATTCTATTAATCGTCTTATTTTATAATGTCTCTCTGAGTTTTACAGGCGGCAGCAGGTGTCACACCCTCTTTGAGTTCGAATAATCCTCGGCGCATATAAAAATCAGCCGCTTAATCAAATCAATTTAGCTCGAAACGATTACGATTTTATTGAGCGGTGGTAACTGTATTAGCTTAGGTAGTTTCATCTAAGCGGAATACTGTCATAGAAATAAATAACATTACTTTCTGGCTCTATCATAATATTTATAAGTAAAATATTTGAACTCTGTGATGGTGATATTTAACCATTTTTTACGTTTATTGAAAATCGATAACATTCGACTTACGGGATGTGTTTCAACTACAGTGTAGTCCGGGCATTCATCACCCTTGTATGTGCATCCCACTGCAGTGCTTATGACAGCAAGGGCAACCTGGAACAAAGAAAATAATATCACAGTTTTTGCAAAGTTCTATAAAAGGTAACCCATTAATGTAAGAAACGTTGTTCATGCATGTGGCCGATTTCTTGCGTCTCCAGAATTAACTTTTAGGGAAATAGATAATATATATTATACAGTGCGTCCGAAAAACATCGGCCTCGGTTTTTGTTCTTAAAGTATTGGTCATATACATGTATAATAAATTACAAATTCACGTAAGAAAAAATATATAGAACTTTATGAAACTGACTAAAATTTTCTAGACATTAAATGTGAATAAGAACAGAATTTAAAGTTTTATACGCCCTCTGTTTTATCAAAATTCACAATTAGTAAAATGTGCCCCAATTCATTAATCATATAAACAAAATTTCAGACTTTCATGATAAAAAGACTCAAATGTGTTTAAACAAAATTTCAGACTTTCATGATAAAAAGACTCAAATGTGTTTAAACAAAATTAGTGAAATGCTACACAATACCAAGAAAAAAAAACATTTTGTATTTAGGCAACCATTTCTTGCTTTTTTAATTAGTATACGACCCTGAAACGCGATCATCTGAAGTGATTTTTTTTTTCCTTCGAGGGCCGTTAAAAAAGTGGTGTTTAAGTCACCATATAAATTTTTACATATCTCTGAAATTTTGTTTAAAGACATGCTCAAATTTTATGCATCACCTCATTAGTGTATGAAGCACATTTTAATGATTTGGATTTTTATTTTTATTATTTATTTATTTGTACAACGGCCGTGTAAAACTTTAAAATTTATATTTACTCAACTTAATTTCTTGAAAATTTTAATCGATTTCATGAAATTCTGCACCTTTTTATCCGTAGCTTTAAAATTCACAATCTATGTTTTCGATAAAAAGGAATTAAAAGAATAAAAGTTGAAGTTAATATTTTTGGAACACCCCGACAGGTTCTTCATCATCTTCTTCATCATGTAGGCATCTTCCTACATGAATGCATGTAGGAAGCAAAACTGACAGTAAGTTAATTTAATAACTCTCAAGACCTAATAATAGAAATATCTCTGCTCTGTATGTGTAAGAAGTTTCGTCAAGCAGCATTTGAGAATACATTCTTTTTTATTAATGACTATGTCATTTTATCGCTCACCCCCTTTATTGAAAATTGTCCCAAAAATGTGTCCCAAAAATGCGACATAAAAAAGCGACATAACTTTACATATATTTAAATACTATTAATTCATAACAGCTTTAACCTATTGTTACAATATTTCGTAAGCTGTAGAATATGCATCACATGTATTTTTCTATAAATAGGTTACAATCATAAAAATTTCAACATAGGATTACTAGGCGAAATACACGAAAGATGAGAGATAAAATGACATAGTCAATTAATATCGTTTTAATATGGCAATAATGAAACTAAAAAATTAGGGTTGTTCAGGGGGGTCTCCCCTGACGAGGCTCGAACAGCCGAGTTTTTTTATTTATTTATTTTTATTTTTGTCGATTTATTCACTTAGTATTCTAACTAAAGATTTTTTTTTTACAAATCATCAATAACTAATGAAAGAGTTTTCGAATTCAATTTGGCATCTTTTTGGGAGCGGCAAAACAAATAAGGGTGCACCTGATAAACTGCTGTTGAAATTTACGAAAATGGCTTAAAAGTCAAAGAACCATAACCCACCCTAATTAACAAAGAGCTTTTCCAATAACACGAACAAATAAAAATATTGAGAGAGCTCTCACTTTCCAGCCTGTGGGGAAATTGGAACTTTTTACATCTGAAGAACGGTGGTTAGCAAACACGTGAACTTTTAGAAACTTCCCAAAATTTCTTCCATCAACTCTCATTAGTTTACTGCTGTGATTCTATAAATACATACATAAAATTTCGGGGATTTCATCCCAAAAACATTGCATAGTAAAAATATGTGTTTAAGAATAAACTTACCTAGTTTTTCAGTAAATCGATTTCAATCCATTGCATAGCGTTATATTTATTTACCATTGGGGGGGGGACGCTTATGTTAAGTATAAATTTAAAATAAGCTTCCCCTACCCTTAATGTTTTTATACGTGTTAAATCTTCTAAGATAAAAGAAAAATTGCGGAATTTTCGAACGCTCGTACTACTGCACATTACCAAGACGTTGAGTTGATATCATTTTGAAATCATGATGTCAGAATACAGTCAAATATGCACAAATGATAATGAGTCTGTGTAAATATTAAAGGTAAGTGATGAAGAGTAGGAAAAAATAGCAGTATTTTTAGTAAGCAATGAGAAAACTTCATGATTATTAAGTTAATTTAAAATTCGACGTAATTCTCAATGGATAATTTTTTTTTTCGGAGAAATTTGAACTATTGGTAGAGGTAAAGCGAGGGGCGCCTCGGGCAAATTCCCAAATTGCCTATGAGGTAATAAGGCTATGCATATCCTCATCTAAGATATCAAATCATATCCCAAATTCAAGCCACTCCTAACTTCTGTTTTGTTGCTCACAAACACCATTATTTACCAGACTAAAATCGAAGAAAACACTTACCAGACAGATGACTTTCCACATCGTATCGCTAATCGATTTAAAGTTTATCTAAGAAAAAGGCGATCTGGACGCTCATCGAATTCTTTACTTTTCCTTTATACTTGTGCACTTATCAGTTCGGGCAGCGATTAAAGTCACTTTATCGGCACGCGCAAGCAACACAAAGACGTTATATAAGGAAAAAAAAAAATCGAGTGGTTTAACCTTCCAGTGTTTTCAAAATAGTTCGCTCTTTCACGTGCAGTCTGCAAAAGAGTTGCTTATATAACTATGTAAATTATATAACAAAAGCGGAGCGGCTGAATTAGCGTCTATTGATATTTCCTCTGCTCGCTGTTTTAATCTGTGGCAAGAACACTCTAGAGCGAGTAGGGTTGATTTGATTTGATTTGGTTTTGGGAATATGGCCGATTACCTTTACGAAGGATCTAGACCGACAGGGGGGGGGGTTGCTTTCCGTAGGGGACATTCTTAGGGGGTCCCAACCCGTATTTACGGGAAGTTTTGGAGAAAACCGCGGAAAACTCCGAACGGCTGGGTCGACGGACGCGACCGAGATTTGAACCAGGCGCCTCCCGTCTCCCGGTTGAGGGCGCAATGCGCTCGGTCAAAGGTCTGGCAGAGTGAACAGGGGGAAAGCATAGTGTATCTTCGACTTATGAGGCAGGGGCGTAGCCAGGGGGGGGGATATCGGGATATATCCCCCCCGAAATTTTTGGATTAGTGATGAAATTCCGTCTATTTATACACATATAAGTTCATATCCCCCCCCCGAAAAATTTTCCTGGCTACGCGCCTGTTAGGAGGTACAGTAGAATCTCGCTACAACGATATCCTCTATAACGATAATTCTCTCTATTACGATATTTTTTCATAGTCCTGGCTGAATTCCCTTTAGATTAATGTAAAACAGTTCTCTGTATTACGATATCCTTTAAAACGATACTTCTCTCTACAACGATGGTAATAATTATCCCTTACATCACAATAATTCTCTCTACTACGATATATTTTTTTTTCTACGATGCATCAGAAGCCCAACTCATGCACACACATTGAAAGCTACACAAAGAAAGTCGAGGTAAAATGTGGTTGGAACGGGTTGGACCACGCCTCTGCCAAAGAACGTCTTCTAAGTTTCGTTTTGCTGATGTAACACTATGGTAATGAGAAAGTGCATTTCTCGTAAGGTGGAAGGGCAGTTGGCATTTCCTGGATGACACATCTTTGATTCCTATCCCCCTCTTTAAAAAATGGTCAAGGATTCCTTTCACCGGAACTGATATAGAAAACGATACGTTCTTTTGTCTGAACTTGAGTAAGAATTTTAACCTCCGATAAATCCTATCGAGGTCGATTATTACACGAGGATATTTTAAATTATTTATGAGTTTTGTTTACTTTGAAGTTTGTTTAGTGAAAATCGAAAGCAAATGGCTAAAAGAAAACAAATATCTATCGAAGTGAAATTCAACATCATAAAAGATTTTGATAAAGGCATGAAGCAAAATAAATAAGGATAAATTAATGGGTATGTATTTTTCAATTAATATCTAATACATTTTAAAAAACGCTTTTGCGGCATTCAGGTATTATTTATTTAGACATTATATATTTGTTATTCAAATATGCTATAAATATTTATAAGCTATATCGCCGCTAGAATCCCTGGCGAGGCGGCAAGGGTATTTAACTAAAATTTTTGAGTGTTGTGAAAATTACTGAAAACTATAAACATGTATTTCTCCTTTCATTTATTATATATTACTTGCGAGGGTGTGCTGAATGAAAACAGAACACTTTCTGGTGACACCGAGGGTATGGGATATATGAAGAACAAAAATCAAAAATCTTTTCGTTCCAATATCGATTCTCTCTATAACGATAATTCTCTTTACAACGATATATTATTTTGACCCGCAAAATATCGTTATAGAGGGATTTCACTGTATTTCTTTCAAAAAATCATTACAGTCTTGAATACGTTGGTCCCGTTATAACACGGTAGATACGTGATTAACACGGATAACTCGTATAACACGGATTCCGCGTTCTATGAATCCGTGTTATACGAGTCACAAGCACATGAACAGCATCAGCGGTGTTAACAGGTAATACAGAAACATCTGACTCATTCGTCGTATTGTGCGAGTCTTTTTTAACGTATTATAGGAAAAAGATCCCAATTTTTCCGCCGTGTTATACGAATCTTGAATGAACCCGTGTTATAGAGGGTCTACTGTAGTTTAACCTAAATAGATTAGTTGTACCAGCTAGTGCTAGCCACTATTTTTGTGACCACGTTTTACCAGCTGTAACCAATAATTAGATATCTACTTTTGTAATACGCTAACGTATGCGGTACCAAAATCGACGATCTTTCGTCGCTGCGAACGGTAACAGCTAGAGGTAAGCATTAGTGCAATAATAGTAACGCATGCGCAAAAACCCAAATTAACAGTTCAATGACGTCCAATGGAGCAAGTGTATGTCACGCAGTAGCTAGATGACAAAGTAACAATATTGGATACGCAAAAATGCAAGATCTCTCGGACTTTTTTGCAGCTTTAAAATATGGATTTTACAATACTTGGAGCACTCATCGCCCATCTCATAAATGTCACCATGCACTGCGCTCAGTGGCGCACCTAGGATTTTAGTTTAGGGGGTGGGGGGGCTGGGCTACGAATTCTGCTGAACTCGGTTATGGTGACCTCGATTATAGTTATAACTGTCTTATAACGTCAAAATATTATGTGCCACTTGACTGGCCCATAGAACAACATGTGCACAAGCAATGTAACTGGTTATAGTCAAATAACTATCTGATCTTTTCAGTATCGTTGAAAACGAGTTTAAGTGTGTTTCGTACGCTAACTGTAAGTATTTATTTTAAAACTAAATTTTTTTTCTTTTGTAAAATGTACTTCAGATATAATTTTAAGACAATTTTTTAAAAGAAAAATGTAATTCATTAGGTGCAATTTTAATATGGTAATGCTTTTCACTTCTAACTCCCCCCCTTTAGGGGTACTACTACCTTTTAGGGGTACTTAGTGGGGGGGGGTCTTGACCCCCCCCATATCCCCCTTCGTGGGTGCGCCTATGATTGGGCTAAAGCAAATTTAGGCCATTTGTTGTTCCAACGTTGACTTTCATGATGACACCCAAAATGTGTAGCAATCCTAACCTAAATAAATTTAATGACAAATACTGCTAAAACCAACGAGATATAATAGGATAAGAAGTCGTTGGTTAAAACTAAGAAGCATGACTTTCTTTGAAATGAGTCCAGAAATGTAGTCAACACTGCACTGAGTATAAAGAACTGTAAGGTATAGGACGGCGAAGTTGGCCGCCTTAGCGGCTAGTATTTATAAATTTAGTGAAGTGGGGATATACAAAGTGTCTGAAAGAGAGTGTAGCCCCTTTAATTTAAGTACTTAAACGAATCCGGCATCAAAACAGAATGGCTGAGACTATTTTCTTGAAAAGGGTGGATTTTTTTCCCTGGCACACTGTACTGTATTTTTATTATGACACCATTGGCAAAAAGCGTATATTGTGAAATCATTCCGAATAAATTCCACTGAAAATTATAAGGATATTGAACTTTATACATGATTTTTTTTTATAAATATGTAGTATGGTGAAAACTAGTTAGGATTTTTATTCACGTCTCTCAAGAAATTGGCCTTTCTTACAGGTGTAATCAACCTTCCTTTCACTATTTCATGAACCTATTCAGTTTTTCCTTAAAAAGGGTCTGCTCCGCGCTTCCAAGAGTTATCTTTTATAATTTTGAATAGTTTATCTATTGCCTCGCCCAAGGCTCACTATATGCTCAAAAGTCATGTGAGTGATATAACCATTAGAACGTAAATACGTTAACGATTGACAGCTAGAGAGACTTGGCTCTTTATACTTCAAGGAGACAAAATGGCATGTGATTTGTTGAAATATTACAGACGGAGTGACACTATTTTTGCCTTGACCTCCTGCAAATGAAACATACGAATCTGTTACGTATGCGCTACTCTCCGTATCAGTGCAGTCCGGCTGAGTAATTAGCTTTTTCACACTATCCGAATAAATAAAGTGCGGATTCCTAAGTCTCATTTGAACTGATATTATACATACGTACGTATGTAAAAAAAGTGTTGTATCATCTTTATTTTGTTTACAAAAAGTAATCTCAAATATGATCAGTTACTTTAAACTAGTAGTTCCCAACTGGTGGTCCACGAAGTGAGTGTGTTTTCACAAATTCATGAAGTAAAAAAGACAAAGAGCGTAATTATTTTAGAGAGTTAAAACAAATTTTTCATAATCCTTGCAGAATATTGAAAATACGGACGGGCGCAGTATTAAATCGATAAAATATTGTAGCATCTCAGCCAAGCTTTTTTCTCCGGCTATAAATAAGTATAGGGAATGCAATCCCGATCCCGCGGGAACGGGATCCAGTGGGATCCTGTAAAAATGTTTACGGGACTAATCCCGCGGGATTGACACTGAGAAAAAAATTATTTTTTATTACAATTTCACGGTGCTTTCCCAATCAATAGACCGAAAAATTTTGCATATTTATGTCTCTCATCTAACAATAAACGAATCAATATTTACAAATTTTAATTTAAAGTTTTTTTTAAATTATCTTCCAATGAGAGTCTGGATCGAACATCTAAATCTAAACATTGTAATATAAATTTTCCGTAAAGTTCCCAATCTCCAAATGAACTGAAATATTTCATACTATTTATCTCTTTGCAAACAGTCACGAATTAATTATAAAAAGTTTTCATTTTAGTTTTTAATTTTTTTATATAATTCCCACTTTTAATTATTTTACTAAAATTAAATCTAGACTAGGAAATGATTCATTGGATTTGTTCGATTTTGTACGTTCTTTTTTCTGCAACTAAGAAAATAACGTAAGTATGTTAACATATCTATAAATTGTATATTCCTCATTTTTAGCAACTAACAAGACAATTCTGAATATCATGATTATAATTTTCATATTTCTAAGTTATTGTATTAATTACCTCATAAGATGAATTATTATTATTAAAGTTAGACTTCATAGTGCTTAAAATCTTACTTTTTTCTACTTTTCTCTGTTGAAATGAAGTCCTAGCTAAATGAAATGTCAATCCCGCGGGATCAATGAATCTCAATCCCGAAATCCCGCAGGACGAAAAACAGTGCGGGATTGCATTCCCTATATAAGTATATGTAAACAGGATTAATTAACTGTTATCAGCTTCATTGAGTGAATGGAAATAGCATTCTCTGCGCTTGAATTTTTCAGTTTATCGTTAGATTTTGTACAAAATGTTTTGTATTCTTTTAGATTTTATCCCCCCCCCCCGAGTATTATTTTAAGTGGCCCGTGGGTAAATTGGAAGTGGAAAAGAAGTCTGCGGGTTAAGTTGTTGAGTTGGGAGCCACTGCTTTAAACACTTCGTAATAGTCTACATTCAAATAGAAAATTTATAATTTATGTTAATTTATATCGCTTGGCAAAACTTTGTGTATCTTTAATTGCAAAATTAAATGTGTGTAACATGCGTAGCATTTCTTTATTTATGTATATTTCGTTAATGACATAGCTAAATCAACTGAAATAAGCCTACTGTTAACAGTGGCGGATTAATGCAAGTTTGTCGGGGGGGGGGTGTTAGTTAGAAGACTGACATCGATTTTATGGAAGTAAAATAGGATCTTTTACATTAATTTCTTTTTACTTAACCATAATCTTAAAAACTGTCTGCTGAGGAAATACATTGAGCGTCTCTTTAACACCTTCGTGATATTTGTTTGATTTCTGCTGATTCATTGTATCCGCTTGCCAACAGAATTTCAAGCGCGCTGTGAAATCACCTTTCCAACACAACATTTACTTCTGATGTGACGTCACCGCAGCTCCGTTTTTTTTTTCTTCCCCCCCCCCCCTGAAGAAAAGAAACAGATTAGGAGTGTTTATCCGATTTGAAGACGTTAAAGAAAAAGACTTTTTAGCAAAGCTGATGAAGAATAAATAGCATAAAATCTTACTATACAGAGAGACTCACAGTGGATAAGGCATTGACAATGGTAGATGGCTGAGATGTGAAGGTCCAGGGCTCTTGTCTATCACGCGGCTATCGATCTAACGGTCTGGAGTTTGGGGCAGGTTTCTCCCGATGTAACGTGAATACGCGTTAGAACCCCTTAAACAATCCTCCGTCCAATGCACCCTTCCTAAGCAGGTACCTCCTCGTGCAGGCGTATATTTACACAAAACAACACAACTAACTGTACAGATCGTGTATATTTTCGATGTAATGTTTTGTTATGCGTGTAGTGAAGTGCCATAATGTTGTTAAGGGTTTTAATTTTTTAATGAAATTTATTTTAATTTTGATGTTAAGTCAGATTAAAAAGACTTAGATCCGTGAAAACCGCCGAAAACGATGCAATTTCTCCTTTGAGATTAAGTGGACGTACAGAAGTAAAATTTGCTTTCAAGTTAATCCTTTGAGGCGCAAACCTTTCCCAGTGCTGAAAAAAGGGCAGCCGTTGCCATCGCTCGACTTAACTACCAGCAAGATGGCGGACGATCGAAACATTCATTGCGGGCCACAGATCAAGAGATGTAGTGTTCCAACACGGAACACTACTATTAAATTTCATAGTACAAAAAAAACAGTTATGCGTTGTGTAAAAAGTTGAAAGAATAACCCAGGATTACGCTTACCGCCCTTGTGTGTGAGTTGACAATGTAAAGAGAGCTAAAAGATGGGATGGAAACACATTTTATTTAACCAATTAACATATTAGATCAACATAAAACAATTAAACATAATATGCAGTACAATGAATACTTCACCAATTTTAAGCAAGACTCAGCTGCAATTATCAATTAACCGTGAAATAAAAAAAGGAGAAATTTTACATTCTTATCTAGGCTGCATTCTTGTCTAGGACACAATTCTTGGCTTGATTTAAATCAATTGCAATAAGTTTAGATCAAATTAACACTAGCTTCAGTACTGCACAATTAATCAGGAAAATCAAATAATACTCATACATTTTGGCAAAAAAAAATTAAAACCCCTGGTTAACCACAGAACGACAATTAAAAGCAAATATTAATTTTAAATACCCTGATGTCTGAAAACTGTCGGTAAAAAGAAAATTTAACAATAAATAAATAAAAGAAAGAAAACTTTACACTGCCAAAACAAAACAAATAATTAACAGCCCCCCAAAGGTAAGAAATTACTTAGTAGTTATTTAAAATTTTAACTAGAAAGATCGTAGATTACTAAAACGTCCTGGGTAGAGGTTAATTAAATTAATCACTGACAAAAGAAAATTTAAGAAAAGGGATAATACATTGACAACACCACATATCCTCCCCGTTCGGAGGGAAAAAAAAAAATTTACCACCCCCCCCCCCAAAAAAAAAATGTTTTTGTAAACAATGCATTAAAAAAAAAAGTGCAGTGAGTGTATAAACAAACCCAAACACATATAAAACAAACACGTATAGTGACCTATGCACAGGACCAAACACAGTGGCAAAGAAAATATCAAGGCAAAATAACGCGCACTGAAAAAAATTCTAACATCCCACCAATGGATGAGGAACAACCAAAGCGTGGCTATAAATACCATTTCCTAAAGACCCAGCCAAAGACAACATTACTTGCATATTCCGCACATTTAACAGAAAACACATATTAATCATACACAGAGATCTAGAGTACACCCAATTACATAACACATCAAATAACGTTGAGGTACAACACAATTTTTTTGAAGTGGCTTACTGAGATGTTTAAATGTCCGAAGAATCAGTAGCCATAATTTGACACATTACTGTAATGGGACATTATCAGTAATTTTTGACACAATCGTAAGTAAAACAGTACAGAAATTCAAACAGAAACATCACCACATTGCAGGTGTGAAATTACCAGAATTTTGACAAAAAAGCAGGCCAAAATTTCAAAAGGGTGTTGACCATGGCAAGGCAATCTTAGCAAAATTATGATTTTGAAACAATTATTAAGATACATTACTAACATAAGCAGTGAAGAAAAAATTTTAAAAAGGTAAACAGTATTTCATTAAGGAGAGAAAAAAATGCTTTCATTGGCCTTTAGACAGTTACAGAAATTTATTACCCAATTATCCAGAGGAATGATCCGTGAATTCCCCTGCACTCAGCAATGGATGAAGGAGGTACAGCGGACGAAAGACCAGCCCAACAGGACCCAACTGTCATCCAGAACCAAACACAGAAAGAAATTCAAGTGACCAAGAAGGCCTGCAGAAACCCACAAGTCACTAACCATTCCCAAGTGTCCCATTTAAAATTATCTAAACTACATGTTTAAATTAAAAAAAACAAAATAAAAGATATGGCACTAGAGTTAAAAGTTACTGGGACACCCAACTAAGTACTAAAGGCAGATAATTGGCCAAATTTATCTACAGCAATTAAAATTTAAAACAAGAGGAAGAGGAGAAATTGCCCGCACAAAATTTGTCAACACATAAATTTCCTACACAGGAGGGTTTGATGAAGATTTATCAAACCCCAAAAAAAATCTCTGTACTATTCAGGTGGACTCAATTAGGAGGTGGTTACTTAGTTATTGTAACCAAATATTTCACTCCTTGCACATGGCCCCTTGGCCATATACAGATAACAATTAGTAAAACTTTATACTTATATGCAAAAAAAATCTTTGGTTTAATATGAATACAATAAAAATAGGAACAAATCATATGTGGTTACTTGTTTCCACATAACTAAAAGAATGTGCAAGTTTACCTTTTGGCAGGTCACTCACACTCCCCAAAAATACCCATTAAAGAAATTTGTATATAAAAAGAAAACACAGATGCTAACACTAAAAAGAAAATATATATAGTAAAATTAGATGGCACATCCGCGAAGAAAATTTCTGCGCAAAAATGTAAAACTACTTTTTGACAAATCCAAAAGCATCCCTGGGTCTGAGATATAGCCATGTTAGTTTAGGCATGGATCTAGTGTAAATAGGAGAAAAAGTGGATGTGGGCTGGGCATCAGAATCATCAATATCAGAATGAGGAGTATTCAAAAAGGAAACTGGAGATATTGAGGTATCCCGAAAAAAATCAAACGAGGTATCTAGTTGTGAATCTGTCTGTCCTGTTGAATTCTTTTTAAGTTGTTGTTCTCAAAAACAAACAGAACAGATATACTCAACGGCCATTAAGTTGCGGCTAGTACAAAGCTAAAAACAGTATTCGCAATATCCCAAACGGGAATGCCAGGTAAGAACTTTATCCAAGATGCATGCCGGTTTCATTAGAATATTCTAAGATTGAAACGATAAATCTTCTTGCCGCCAAACCACATATTCCTGGGGGGAGAACATGAAGAACGTCACAGCAAAAATATAAATCCACAGAGACACCTTTTATTTTTAATATCAGGCACGATAAATGGATTTAATATCACCTATTTTTAAGTAGAGACCTTCGAGATACATGATCACAGCTAACTTCTAGTATTCATATCGATTGAGCACAATTAATACCCAAAACATCACGAAGCTAAAAAAATCCCTCTCAAAACGGCTAAGTAAATGCCTCTACCTTTGAAAATGCCACGCGGCACCACAAAAAAAAAAAAAAAGCCGAAAGGCAACCAGAAAAGACGGAGACAGCGCCTTTTTTGGCGATGAAACCACACGTGCAAAATATTTTTGTTTTTATCCCACGGTTTTAAGAATAAAAAACCGGATAAATTATTTAAAAATATATACTGAGGAGATTTCCTCAGAATACTGTCATATCTACTTCTGTTGTAATAACAGGAGGTGGCATGTATATAGTATCAGCTTCCCAAGACAAATCTAGCGGTAAAAGGGGACAAGGGTATTCACTTAACAACCTATCCTCTGAACTTTCTTGAGGTGGGCTAGTGGCAGGCTCTGGAATCACAGGAGGCGGAGAAGACAAAATTTGACTATCTGGTGTCGGAAAACTTCCCTGTCGATAACCTTAAAAATGTGATTTACATGTACAACTTGAGTATCTGAGGGATTGGCAATGAGAGAAATTTTAAACAAGACAGGAGAAAGTTGCTCTAAAACTCTATAAGGACCCTTATTAAATTTACATAGCTTCTTAGTTAAATGTGGCTTGCTAGCGGGAACGTGTAAATAAACAGTATCACTGACTTTAATGTTTTTAAAGTAAAAGTTAGAGGTAGGAGGATGAGCCTGAGAATACGAAGCATTTTCCAGGTTGGTCTTGACGACAGAGAAAATACGTTGAAGATTGGTGACTCTCTCCTGAGCGTAGGATCTAGTATCAGCATATGATCTGAATTTCGAAGAGAAAATCAGATCATAGGGCATCAACTGATCTCTACCATAAGTTAGAAAAGCAGGAGATTCCTTGATGGTGCGGTGGTAGGCTGTACAAAAAGCTAAAAGAGCTAAGGGAACCTGTTCACACCAATCCTCTTGAGATTCGAGTACTAAATTACTTAAAGAATCAATTAGACTTTGGTTCAGCCGTTCAACTAGACCATTTCCTTGCGGATTATAAGCCACAGTGTGTTGTTTTCTTATACCCAATATGTCATACACCTCCACCACAGCCTTTGAAATAAAATTGGAACCCTATCCGAATATAAAACTTCCATAATTCCATGTCGTGAAATAAACTCAATTAAAACCCCTGGTTAACCACAGAACGACAATTAAAAGTAAATATTAGTTTTAAATACCCTGATGTCTGAAAACGGCTGGTGAAAAGAAAATTTAACAAAAAATAAATAAATAAACAAAAAAGAGAAAACTTTACTCTGCCACAACAAAACAAATAATTAACAGCCCCCCAAAGGTAAGAAATTACTTAGTAGTTATTTAAAATTTTAACTGAAAAGATCCTAGATTACTAAAACGTCCTGGGTAGTGGTTAATTAAATTAATCACTGACAAAAGAAAATTTAAGAAAAGGGATTATACAGTGACAACACCCCATATCCTCCCCGTTCGGAGAAAAAAAAATTTTACCCCCCCCCCAAAAAAAAAAAAATTTTTTTTTGTAAACAATGCATTAAACCAGAAAAGTGCAGTGAGTGTATAAACAAACCCAAACACACATAAAACAAACTGTATAGTGACCTATGCACAGGACCAAACACAGTGGCATTGTCTTCGCAAAATTCTCAAAACGTGCTCTAAATTCCTTGAGGGACTCAAAAGTAGCCTCTTTTAAGGTCGAGGCATAAAAATGAAGGGCAGAGCCCTCAAGTTTTAATTTCGCCACTGCGATATCCTGTGCATCAGTCCAAGATGCTAACGGTGCATTCTGCACCAAATAATCAAAAAATGACGTGACATTTTTACCATTTAAATTAGGCAACATGGTAATGAGCGAAGGGTTTGGAAAAGAAACAGCAGTGGCATTGCCACTGTTACCACCCGAATTAGGCATGACTTAAAAAAAAATAGTATTTCAACACTCACTGCAAAACTTTAGAAGATATGGAAAAGCACAATTATGAATATCAAAATTTAGTTCGCCTTACCTTGACAACACACACAAGGGTAAACGGGCAAGGGCCTTCTCGGCACCATTTGTTGTGTTCCAACACGGAACACTACTATTTAATTTCACAGTACAAAAAAAAATACAGTTATTCGTTGTGTAAAAAGTTGAAAGAATAACCCAGGATTACGCTTACCGCCCTTGTGTATGAGTTGACAAAGTAAAGAGAGCTAAATGATGGGATTGAAACACATTTTATTTAACCAATTAACATATTAGATCAAGATAAAACAATTAAACATAATATGCAGTACAATGAATGCTTCACCAATGTTAAGCAAGACTCAGCGGCAATTATCAATTAACCGTGAAATAAAAAAGGAGAAATTTTACATTCTTATCTAGGACACAATTCTTGGCTTGGTTTAAATCAATTGCAATAAGTTTAGATCAAATTAACACTAGCTTCAGTACTGCACAATTAATCAGGACAATCAAATAATACTCATACATTTTGGCAAAAAAAAAATTAAAACCCCTGGTTAACCACAGAACGACAATTAAAAGTAAATATTAATTTTAAATACCATGATGTCTGAAAACGGCCGGTGAAAAGAAAATTAAACAAAAAAAAAAAATAAACATACAAGAGAGAGTAAACTTTACACTGCCAAAACGAAACAAATAATTAACAGCCCCCCAAAAGTAAGAAATTACTTTTAGTAGTTATTTAAAATTTTAACTGGAAAGATCCTAGATTACTAAAACGTCCTGGGTAGAGGTTAATTAAATTAATTACTGACAAAAGAAAATTTAAGAAAAGGGATAATACACCTTTAAGAAAAGGGATAATACACAACACCACAGAGAGCCTTTTTTGACGCAGTCAAAAAAGGGTCTCTAGTTAAGTCGAGCGATGGCAACGGCTGACCTTTTTTCAGCATTGGGCAATCTATCCAGCTGTTCTCGCATTATTCCATTTTTCAGCAGATGTCAGTGCTGTTAAAAATAATAGTGACAATTTTTTTACGGGAAATGACGTGCTGAAAAGTAAAGGATTCTCTCGTAGAGCTATGTCACCCGCAACTATTTTTATAGAAATCAAATCTACTCTTCGAGACTGGCAACAGTCAAAATGTCAGAGTTTGGTGTTCCCAGAGCAGGAACACTGCGCGTTAAAGGGATAATTTGGGATTAGATTTCTACATTGGGTTGGATATCATAGGTTTACTGTCACAATAAGTTTTTCCCCCTCATACTTTTAATTATTATTATTGTTATTATACAGCCATGTAATTGTTAGCAGGTATTAAATAAATTTACTTATGTTGCGAAGTTTCTTGTCTCAACTGGAGTTTAAACCGTGAAGGGGCTTTGCACAGCCTCTTCCTCAATGCCTTTCTCCTGATCTTCCAATGAAAAACATTAGTTTTTCCTAAAAGGATACCAAGCTTGCTTGTAAGCTCCCTGGAGGTGGGCATTCTGACACCCCATACCCTACACACCGATGTTTTTGTACTATAAAAGTTCAATTAGCTGTATTAAATGTCGGAATAAATGCAAAAATCAAAATGTCTTTCCGATTTAACCCATGCATCTAGACGGATATTTCAATTGTTTGCAATATGTGAGCACACTGCATGCCCATCATAAATTAAAGAAAAGTGTTTAAAGTTCGCACGATCTTAAAAACTTTTAAATATTTTGAAAAAAATATCTAGTTTGCATTTTATGTCGAGTAACCAAATATCTACCTTTTCATTTCACTCGCTTGGATAATTTTGACATAATTCGCAAGCAAAAATTAGCAGATTTAGCAAAATATTCAAACTTTAAAAAAAAAAAGGTATGTGAAATATTGTATTGTCACCCGACTTACGTCACTATGTAAAGTTTCATAGTTGTAGGACGTCACGAAATGAACTAAATTGAGATTTCAATATTTCAGAATGTGGTAAGATCTCAGATTGTAAATCAAAGACGGGTAGGCACTTGCTTATCAAGTATTCGCCACTATCAAGGCCTGAACCCATAAATAGCCATTCTAAAAATAAATAAATAAAGTTTCACGATAAATCCTAGCTTTTAATCTGGTTACTTTGATATTTCATGTCAAGAAAATCACAAAAAATTCTGTCAGCTGTTCATTATATCATAGTGAGCAGCTGACATGTTACATAGCCATAAGGAAACAGGGCAAAAATTCTTAGATATCTATCGGCCTAAGATTTAAAATTATCTATTTAGTCTCGAAGTCCATTAGCGTTTCAAAAGAAACGTTTTCGAACATAAGTAATAAAAACGAAATAATTTTAGTATTTCTGTCAACTTAAAAGCGATCTCCAGATGTTGATCAATATAGTCATATTTACTGACCAATAATTTTTCGTGAAAATACTTAAATTTTATTGCTTTTAAACATTGCAATTTTTTAAAGGGAGCAAAAGTAACTTTTTATGAAAAACTAATTATTTCTTAATTTTTATTTGAACTGTGTATAATTAATGGAAATCTAATTTGGATCTAAATAAATTTAGCTATAAACATGTTCTAGGATTATTAGTATTTAAATATATAGAAAATAAACTCTCCCGATAATTTAAAAAGAATTTTACTAAAAGGCTTACAAATTTAGAGTAGCACAGCTAGATACTTTTTGGAGGAAAGAAGGACAAACCTCATTAGGAATATTTATATTAGTATGTAATGAGCTGTGTGGGTGACTTTGGTTTTCAAAGAATTCCTGGAGTGTACTTACATTCACTTGAAAAAACTAAAATGTTCAGCGCGGGGATGAAGAGGGGAGAAGATAATCAAATTGCATAAATGGAAACAAATCAGGGGCGTAGCCAGGGGGGGAATATCGGGATATATCCCCCCCCTGAAATTTTTGGATTAGTGATGAAATTCCGTCTATTTATACACATATAAGTTCATACCCCCCCCCCCGAAAAATTGTCCTGGCTACGCGCCTGGAATTAATAATGTTAAATGCCGATTCAACGAACAGGTTCGAGTTACTTAAGTATTAATTACTCATCTGTAGCTACCAAATCCTGCAAAGTGGCAGGCTTTAAGAAACTTATTGCTGGTTCGTGTACAGGTGTTAACATATGACAGCGACGTTTTTGAAAAAAAAAAATGTTTTTAATCTCATCTTTAGAGGTAGATAAAATACTTATATTATTGATCCCGTTGTTGTTGTTGTTGTTGTATCAGTTAACTGAAGAAAATTCTTCGATGCCGTTTACCTATCAATCTGATAAGGTATAAAATAATTATCCAACAGAACACTGTTGGGAAACTTACAAAGCTATATTTTATGGAGTGTAATAACTTGTAAAATCAGTTGATCTTACAAGTTACTACACTCATATTCAGGTATCCCCGCAGGGCATCCGGTACAGGCTCCACCACCCCAACAAAAAGGGGGACCCCAAATTATCTCTTTAAGTCAAAACATTTGCAAACTTTATTCTAATTTAAAATGAAAAACTATTTTTATGAAAAACAATAATAATAATAATTACTCTGTTACTGTTTCATCGTGCTAGCACTAAATTCACACCTTTTTTAGCTAAACGGTTTACTCTCGGGCAGTTATTCACAGCAAACTTATTATTTAGGCGTGGCCTGTGTAATGATGTGTGCTAATCGCTTGGAAACTGTGATTTTTAATCGGGACAGATGAAAAGAAATAGCTTCCTTGGCGGAATGAAGTTGAAATCTATCCCACTATAAATAACTGCTCTGATATAAATTTAAGGAAAATTAATACGAAAAATATTGTGGAGCATGTTATTTGAAAAATATGAAATGAAATAACGATTGAAATTAAATAATTCAAATATTATTAACCCTAAATAATATTTTTATTATTAAACTATTGCATTTAACTTTGCATCTTGATTAAATAAACATTTTTATGCTGTTATAACATCCTTTCTTGTATGGTGTGATATGAAAGTTGCTTTGTAGGGTATAAGAAAGTTTTCGTAAGAGGGGGCCGACAATGAAGATTTTGCCCTGGGCCCCCTTTTCTGCAAGCCAGTCCCTGCTAATATTTATACATATTTAAATATGTATCTAGGGATGGACGCGAGACGAGACAGAGATTTACAGCTTTTTTGCGAGACGAGACAGACATTTTTAACATTACGACATTGGAATATTGCGAGACGAGACAAAGCTTTTAGACTGTTTTGCGAGGCAGGAGCCGTCAAATTTCTGTTTCGCGTCCATCCCTATGTGTATTGCAACCACTTGCGAATATGAGCAAGAAAACCTCCTTCAAAGAACCACAGCGAACAGCTTCGTATGTCATCTCAAAAATATGTAGTTATATGCAGGTTTCTCTTTACTTTCTCAGATTTTCTGTCACATATTGGAGGGTGTGCAAAACCGGGATCTTCAGAACAGGCCCCTGTTCATCCTGCCGTGATCGGTAATGAAATTTAAAAAAAATCATTTTGTTAAAAAGAAAATCGTCGGCAACACAACGTAAGACGACTGTTCTCGAAAAACAGTTCATCGTTCTGTTTGATCTCTGGCTAACGACGGAGCAAATTCGTAATATCCTGCTTTGCACTTACTAATATACATCCTGATTGCTGATATGACCCCGAACGACAGAGCGGCTCATATCTCTTTACAGCACTTACCAACAAAGTTAAAAAAAAAAAAAAACTATTGTGGATTTGCTTTATCCTCTACCGCACTCTAAACGCCATGAATGAACAAATTGAGCAATTAAACCATTTGCCATCGTCTGATGCTTCTCAATATGGAATTTTTTTTTAGTTTGCTAATTAACACATGAAAATTAAAATTATAAAATGTCGTTATTTTGATGGAGAAATTTTAATATTGAGATTAACACAAAATAAAAAACATATTTATAGATACTATATAAATATAGAAATGACGATGCCTGCAAAAAAGAAGTGCTAGTATAGAGCATTTTAAAAGTATTCCGATGAGGTTTTGCCGCGTTCTTCCCATGAGTCCCTTCATTTTTACTCAAGCAACTATCAGACTCGAGATCGGACAGACAAGGGAGATTGGATTATTCATCCAAAAATAAAATAAAAAAATGCTGGATTACGCTCTTTCGAACCAACGCCATTTAACTGATTACTATGATTACATTATAGGCATTGTCGTAACAGTGTGGGGGGCTAGGGTGAAATTTGAAAACGTTTACCCCAAATTAGAAAAATTAGATTTTCTGTGGTAAGAGTAGGCGACGGAACCATCTTGAAGTGGCTAGGGCTCACCCCAGAAATAACCAAAAAGCCTTCCCAGTTAAACCAATAATTACCGCCATGGTGTTGTGTGTCTCTCTAGCCACCAAAAGCAAGTTGAATCAAGTGGAATCAAGTTGCAATCAAAAGTGGAAGTTGAAGATTTTCTTACATTTCCATCCTCATTTTAATGTTGTATAATTAAGCTTATTTTAAAATTGCTTTATTAATAATCTGGCATGGACAGAGCAAAACAACAGGAAACTAAGCAGGCCCGTGATTCATCCTCACAAAATGTAAAATGCGGGGTGTTTCCGGGTAAGTAATCCTGCATCTTAACCCTTTAAAGTGCAGTGTCCTCGCCGTGAGGACATCAAAGTCTGACGTTTTGACTGTTGCCAGTCACGAAGAATAGATTTTATTTCTATAAAAATAGTTGCGAGTGGCATAGCTCCACGAGAATCCTTTACTTTTAGCACGTCATTTCCCGTCAAAAAATGGTCACCATTATTTTTAACAGCACTGACATCTGCTGAAAAATGGATGAATGCGAGAACGGATGGATAGATTGCCCAATGCTGAAAGAAGGGCAGCCGTTGCCATCGCTCGACTTAACTACCAGCAAGATGGCGGACGATCGAAACGTTCATCGTTCTGGCTGTGCGGGTCACAGCTAGCTGTCGTCAAAAAAAGGGTCTCTAGATCTGTGGCACGCGATGAACGTTTCGATCGTCCGCCATCTTGCTGGTAGTTAAGTCGAGCGATGGCAACGGCTGCCCTTTTTTCAGGATTGGGAAAGAGTTGCGCCTCAAAGGGTTATCGCATGACACAGATCAGTCAGACACATTAACATCTCAGTCAGGCACTTTAATGATATTTTTATTCAGAAGCACATTTTTATTAACAAAAGCTTTTTTGGATGCTGAAGCATTTCGAAAAAAAGAGAGTCCTCTTCCTTCTACTTCCTTCGTTTTTTCTTGAGATCGAAGGCGAGATCGTACAGTTCCCTCTCCGTATCGCTCATCTGGAGACCCTGTAGGAGCTTGTCCTTGGCTGACAGCAACTGATCTCCGGTGCAGATGCCGTTCCTGAAGAAGGACGTCTTCCTGACGATCTCTCTGAACGTGTCAAAAGCTTTCTTGCCGCACCTCTCGCGGATGTCGAGGCCCAGGCATGCAGTCTGGTACGACATAAGCCTGGAAGAACAAAATAAGAAACTGGTTGGCAGAGAACCTCCGTATTATTTAGAGTCGAATGAGAGTAGACTACTTGCTTGTCGTAAAGCCCACGTTTTGAAAAATTTTAGGATTTTTGCATCATTTATCTAGTTCTTAAATGCTCAAAGATTCAGTTATTTTAGGTATGTTCTACATCTGATAACACCTCCTTCAACTATTATTTTAAATAATTAAACCTGATTTTGCATCGCGTTTGAAACATATTATGCCTTTTTTTTCTGATAAATGATGGTGTATCTTGAAAACTGGACAATACCGGATAGCCTGCGTCTTTTGTAACAAAAATGAACTCCAGCTCAAAATCACTAAAAATTTCGATATAGGGATGGATGCAAGACGAGACGAGACAGAGACTTAGAGCTTTAATGCGAAACGGGACAGACTTTTTATCATTACTATATAAGTATTTTGCGAAACGAGACAGGCTTATTTTCCTTCTCGCGTCCATCCCAAGCTGGATGAAGTGTCTCTGCTGTAAGGGCACAAGTTTGTATCAATGCTGAAAATATGAACAAAACTTCATTCGTGATTTCTAATCTTAAAACTATTGAAACTTTATTAATTAATTTGATTTAGTGAATATAAGCACAAATTCAAAATTACTTATGTTCCATGATTTTGGAACTCGTGTATATCCCTCCTAGTCGGAGGGCTGCTGCTGTTCTGCTCCAGTTTTATCCGACCAGGTTGGATAAAACAGGATATTTGCGTACTTCTGGTTTTGCCCTACTTTCCCCCATCGTTTTCTAAATCTTTTTTAGGGTATATTTGGACATCAATTATTTATTTCTTTATGAAATTCTAAATTTAGTTCAACTAACATCGAATATCAGCAAAAAAAAAAAAAAAAAAAAACCTTCTTTTTCCAATGGCAGGCCACTGCCTTCCAACCAGGTTGAATAAAACAGGATATTTGCATACTTCTGGTTTTTCCCTACTTTCCCCCCCATCGCTTTCTAAATCTGTTTTTAGGGTATATTTGGACATTAATTATTTATTTCTTTATGAAATTCTAAATTTAGTTAAACTAACATGGAATATCAGAAAAAAAAAACTTCTTTTTCCAATGGCCGGCCACTGCCTTGGAAGGCTTTGGCCACAACGGGCCAGATTTGTTGGCCACTTTATTATGGAGGCACCTAGTAGGTGGACCAACGTCGCACCCTATGAAGGGACGGACACATCGACAACCAAGCCCAGTCGGGGATCGAACCCCCCCCGCCGGGAGTTGAACACGAATCCGTAGTACGATGCTTTACCTATCTTCGATGCTTTACCTTCGGCTATCAGCAAAATGATCGGAAGGATATTACCTAGGTTACGAAAAAGGTTTCATACTTAGTTTATGATTAATATTTATTGATTTTGGCATTTTTTTATTTCAATTTTAATTATTTTTTTTAATTCTTCATTTATTTTATTGACAGATTTCTACGGTCAACATCAGGAGCAATTCGGACGAGAACTCCTTCAACAAATTTTTAAAATTTAATAGAACATTACACAAATCTAAATCGAGAGAGCGTTTTCTGTTAATCGAACTCAAATTCCATAATGGTCTCTAAGCTTTGAAAAGCACGTTAAAAGTATTTCTGAAAAATTAGTCCATTTATAAGTTAATTACACAATATCCATTAGTTAATATTTTCTGCCTTTTCACATTATTCAAGTTATTTTCTGTTCTATATAACTGAAATTAATATCCAACACTGTAAATTTCTATGAAAATGCACATTTTGTGAGAATATTAGTAATGATGAGATGTTTTTTAAGTCGAATGTCCGCCAGCTTTCCTGTTGGTTTACAAAGCTTAGAGTAGGGATACTAAATACGATTTGATCAAAAGTCAGAATTTAAATTAATTGAAATGCAATTTTTTTCGAGTACCTGTGCCATGTTTTATGTTACAAAGAAAAGAAATTTCAAACTTTTGGCAAGCTAGGAAAATTACCTGACATGCCAGACTTGGCATGCGTACAATGCGATTGTCGTTAAAGTCTTAGCGCACATATGCACTAATAACACAAATGAGTTAAAAGTACAAAAATAAAAATAAAATAGTTTTTTTAAATATATAATCTTGTTCAAAATAATTATAATTTTACAGGTAACTCTTTAATTCAATTTTGGAATTCTTAAAATTTTTTCATTTTTATGTTGTGAAATTGCAACAGCAGTCAAATATGAGTTAAAATACTTGCTATATTATTGGAGATAGGTAACCCCGACAGCCCCAGTTCTTTCACCTAAGCATGGTCGGACCTGGTTCCAGCATTGCTTTGGTTATTTGTCTAACACATCCTATCTGCCGTTCATAGGCGTAGAGTTATATGGGCCCGTGGGGCTCGAGCCACCCCCCCCCAATAAATTGTGAATAGGGGCTGGGCCCACCCAATAATTTACCACTAAATACAGAAAACTAATTTATACTAACATAAAAAAAAATATTTAACGCCATTGACAAACGTTAAAAAAAAAAAAAACATTTACTTGTACTTTTAAAAATTTTCTTCTTTTGATTTCAATCATGATTTAGTATTCATTGTGACTCCACGTAACACACAATGTTGCTATAAGCTGCCCTCGCCAGGCTCTGGTTAATTAAAATTAGATTATGCAATGTAAAGTATGAAATGAAGAAAAGTTTAGATGTGTCTAAAATGCACTATCTCATCGAAAATGTTTTTTCCCCCCTCCTTTGGATTTTTTACTTTGCTTCTATTTTTAACTAATAACATGGTAGGAAGATACTAACATGGATACTTACCTTACATAGGTGTAGAATTCTATGGACCCATAGAGCTCGAGCGCCTCCAATAATTTACACTCATATATAGTAAGTCATAGCTGCCAACTACTACGGAATGTAATTAACCCTTTTTCGTAAATAGCATATTTTTTAATTTTTTTTTTCAAAATAGTAACCAGCTCGCGCTCGCAGCACAAAAATTTTGCTATATTTTAAGCCGAAAAATCATGCAGAAAAAGTGGTTAATTATATTCCGTAGTAATTGGCAGATATGCGTAAGTTATATGTACGTGAATCAGTGGCGTAGCCAGAAATTTTTCATAGGGGGGGGGGGGGGTTACGACTTCTGCAACTCACATATATGTATACGGGTGTATGATAAGGGGGTGAAGAATATACATTTTGTATGGCAAAAAATTCCTCATGGGGCGTATGACCCCCCTAACCCCCCCCCTTGGCTACGCCATTGACGTGAATATATGTGGTTGTGGGGCCCGGCCCCCCCAATAATTTTGAAAACTTTACGCTTATGCTGCCGTTGAGGTTTTATAGCAACGCGAAGGAAGCATGTTTTATTTGGTACAAATAGGACAAGTCTGCTGGAAAATTGTTACAGTTGATGCGTTTGACAGGATTCATCGTTCTTTTTCTCATGAACGACCAAATCTGAAGCCCTCCAAATGTGTTATGCTAGTTAGAACGCAGCACACTAGCAGGTGCAATTAATGACTCTACAGCAGAAGCTCCAGTCCCATTGCTGAGGTCCTCATCTATGCCAACGGCGAAGGAGGCTGCTTTAGCCTATGATCCAGTTATTGGCGATTTTTTCTGCGAGGTCAAAGAAATTCTTATGTGCATATAGGAACGTCTCTCGTCCTATGTTGCGCGCTAGTTCATGCATAAGTATACCCACCCTCAATACTTACATGCATGCTCGATTGTCTTCGTTGGGGTTTTCACCAGCTGCTTCTTGCACTTCGTTCTCTATTGCCTGAACCACTTCATAGGCATTTTTCGCTTCCTCTTCACACAATTGAGTTTTAGAATGAGCTTCGATGAAGCAGTCTTCACTCTCTACGTAATCTGCGAAAGACAATACACAAGAAACCCGTGAGTGATGCAAGGAGGCACCATTTTGTTTCACTTGAGATAATTATTTACAGTTAGTTTGTGAGTTTGAGAATGAACTTATTTGTTGCTTTGGCTGCGTTAGTTTACCACATTGTTAACCTTTTACAGGCCTATGTTCTACAGGCCTAGTTAAAAGATGACTTGATTTTTTGAAATAGGAGTTGCATTTCTATCATTAATGGGAAACTGGATTTTTAAAAAAATCATAAAAATAGCCATTTTCAAAAATTTTTTACCGAGCTATCTTGATACACCCCCCTCCCTAGCCCTTCAAACTTAATTCATATCTTTACTTAAATTTAAAAATAAACCTTTCATTTATTCTTAATATTTCATTTATTATTTAAGCTACCCTTAAAAATATAGTCAAAGTATAGCCCCCTAAAAGTATAATCAGAAATGACCAATGTTCCCAATTTTGAACACAGCGAAAATTGACTCTACAATTGGTATAAAATTTTTACCCAATTTAAATGACTAATATCCTTTCAATAACGCATTAGAAGGCAAAATATGAAGAAAAAAAACTAATTTAAAATATGCTTGGATCTGAATTCGGTCTGTAAAAGATTAATTAGCTGGCTGCAAAAGAATAAAATAAAGTGAAATAGAAAATGGTCGACTGTGATTGAAGATTTTGACAATCGCAATCAGGAGTGCTTTATTTTTCTGTGAAATCGTCGGCTATGTATTCTTTTAGCTTCTATTTTTAAATGGTTTAGTTATAACTGTGTTATTTACGTTCCTGTGACTTTTTTTCTATAACCGTCGTTTGGATTTAGTTTCACATGACAATTTTTTAAGACACGCAATTTTTTCTTTTTATTTATTTATTTACTTTTCCGCTCTCTTTCTTTAGGAGTCTTAATATAGATTCAAATCTTAGAAAATCAATAGATTCAAATTTTCACTACTTGAAAGAAAAAAAATCTGGAGTGACTCCACTCGATTTTCCGAACATTTGATATTTACCAAGCATGCAAATAAATTTCATGCAACGTAATCGGATCTAGTGTTCAGCCATCAGTGCACTTAAAATGATTCGAGTGTATAGGCCGCAATGTATAAGAATACTTTTTGTAGCCCTATAAAAAACTGTAGGCTGCACACTCGCTAAAATTTATGCAGCATTTAAGACAGTGACTTATAATATGCGTACCTAATTTGATGTCAATCGAATGCACCATTTAGATACTAGCTCATTTTAAATGACATTCTTAGGCCTTCCTTTGCCTTCCTAGACGAGTCCTTAAGTCGTGAATTACTGCCTGCAAGCCTGTGAAAAAACTATCAGTTCTTCACACACCAAAATCTATGTAGTTCATGAGACCGTAACCTATGACAGGGGGGATATCGGGATATATCCCCCCCCGCAATTTTTTGATTAGTGATGAAATTCCGTCTATTTATACTCATATAAGTTCATATCCCCCCGAAAACTTTTCCTGGCTACGCGCCTGACCTATTATATACATACCCTATTTTATAAACACAGCACACTTTCTGGAATTTCCGCCCTGAAAGTGTGTTAGTGCAAAAGAACACTCATTTGCTGCCCTGTCAAAAAACTATAAATCCTATATACCGCAAAATCTATAAACGTTGTGTGACGGTGACTTATAATATACATACCCAATGTGCACTTCTTCGAATGTACCATTTAGACGCAAGCTCATTTTAAATGATTTACGTCCATAGGCCGTAATATATAAGAATTAATTTTTGCACTCCCGTGAAAAAACTATTAACTCTACACACATCAAAATCCATGCGGATCATGTGATCGTGATCTTTTATATACATATCCAATTTGTGCTCAATCGAATGTACCGTTTAGATGCTAGCGCACTTTCAAGAATTTCCGTCCATTGACCATAATGTAAAAGAAATATTTTTCGTAGCCTTGTAAAAAACTATAATTCCTATACATACCAAAATCAATACCGGTCTTGTTACGGTAGTCTATAATATATATACCAAATTTGAGCTCAATCGAATGCACCGTTTAGGAGCTATCGTGTTCACTCTCACACACACATACATACGTCTCGTAAATTTGCATAAATGAATTCAGAAGACTCCCCAAACGTGTAAATAAACCAAAACCTCAAAGTTGAATTTTTTCATGATTACAATACTTTCCTTATATGGTACTTGTTCGTAAAGTAACAAAGTTCAACAAGGGTACATGTCTTTGCAGATTATGAATGGAGAATGACCTTAAGTATTCTGAATCATTTTATTTTTTTAAATATTTCTATAGCTTTTTATTCCCGTACTTATAAAATGATAATATAAATGTAGTAAATATATGTAACTTTATTCCTTATATTTTATACCAAACATTATTTTTTTTAATAATTTCTGTGTAAAACAATACATCAAACATTTAAGATGTAGAGTAATCAGATGCAAAGCACTTTAGATGCAACTTTAAAATTTTAACATCTGACATCCATACTATAATATTTATAGTTTGCTATCATTAAATACTTTAATGTAAACAAATTTGTTATTTTTGTTTTTAAAAAAATTAAAATTTGCTGTTAGAAAATCAGATTTTTTAAAACACTGATTTAAGTCACAATTTTTACTCATAGCTTTTAATTAATGTTTCACATGGTACTTGCAAAATTTTATTGTTATTGAATAATACCTCAAGTACATACGCTGTGTGTACAAAACTATCAGTTTGAGATAACCTATATTTTGTAATTATGCAGAGATTGAAAGATCCGGATCTAGATCGGTACTAAAGTCTAGGATTATAAGTCTAGGATAGAAAGTATCTGGAAGTCTGGATTCGTATCCGTAGAGCTACCGGAAAATGTGATCTTTATCATAAATTTATTTAAGAGTTATTGGTTTAGAAAAATGTGGACCAAATGTAAAAGATCTTATTTTACTTCCATAAAATGGAAGTATATGTCAATCCCCCATCGGCAAACTTGCATTAGTCCGCCACTGGACCAAACGTTTCTCAAACTTAGGGATACGTTCACCTAAGTCACGTGAACGTCAATCAAGGACGTACGAATATGCTCCGGTTAATTATTTAATATTTTTCTAGAAAAATTAATTATTAAACAAACTACTTTAATTTACTCATAAGATCCACAATATTTTGCAGTTTTACTTCATCTTTTTTAAACTGTGCCCCGCTTTTTATTTGTAGTATAGTTCTGTTATATTATTATTAATAATATTTTTATTTTTATTTTTTGAGATACTTTATAATACTTAATCAACGGTTGCAAAAATTTTTTTTTAAACTTTTTGTAGCTGATCACTTAAAATATTAGAAGGAAATGTGTCAAAATTTTCAAAAACGCAAATTATACGTCTTAAAAATAATTAAAGATAATGTTAAAATGAGCTTTACATGATTAAAGATTATGCGACCCCTGCGGTGCTTAGAGCATCGTAGGGGAGTTGAAACAGAGCAACAAAAATGTTGAATCTGTGAGTAAAATAATTTAACCCATAGTTTAACATGGGATTTGGGTATTTCTTTTTTTGACGGACCGATAACTCTGCCTTAAAATAACAAGCATCCCGTGTGAAATGTATTTACCTTGGTGCAGCTGAGAATCTTTGTCACATAGTTCTTCTATCGTTATTCGGGCATTTGTGAAAACAGTAAGGCCCCTAGCAGCGTCTGTCCCTTGAAGGGCTGCCCCTAGCTGTTCGATCGTGAAACCAGTGTGTTGCAGCACTACGTCTTCCATGCAACTGAAAAGTCCTAGCACGAGCCTGAAAAAAGATAAAGAAAGCAATTAGTCTTTTAAGATTATTCTTTGCTCGTGCCGCACAGCCAGCTGTCGTCAAAAAGGGGTCTCTAGATCTGTGACACGCGATGAACGTTTCGATCGTCCGCCATCTTGCTGGTAGTTAAGTCGAGCGATGGCAACGGCTGCCCTTTTTTCAGCATTGGGAAAGGGTTGCGCCTCAAAGGGTTAAGGAAATAGTCATTGGGTACCGTTAACACTGGATGCTCTGTATATTCGTTTATTTAAAACTAGCTGCTACCCGCGACTTCGTCCGCGTCGGCTTTAGAGTGAGTCCCAAAAGAAATGAAGCATGTGTGAATAACACATATGTTTGCGACAAAAGAAACTGCATTTAAATATTATTTGCTTTTTACTTAATTTTATATGAAGTATAATGAATGCATGGTAGTATACTTCATTTAAAATAAGAGAGTAAGCAGAGTTACTAAATTTAGATTTTTTTTCAGGCATTTGGCGAATACAGTTACGACAGTATTTGCTAACTGTTTTTGTTGTTCTTGTGAAAGAAATATTTATGCTATAGCATGAATTTTAGCCTACGTTAATCAGGAATAGTGCAGCTTTCTAATAGCGAAAAAGTTTTAGAATCGGTTCTATAGTTACAGAGATACCCAGAGAGCGTAACGTATTAGAATTATTTTGAGTGTTCCTGTAAAGGAACTATTTGCACTACATGCATGAATTTTAGCCTATAATACTCAAGAATAGTGTAGCTTACTAACAGTGAAAAAAGTTTTGGAATCGGTTCAGTACTTACAGAGATACACATAGAGTGTAATGTAATTCTTATGAGTATCCCTGTAAAAGAACTATTTGTGATATATGCATAAAAGGTAGCCTATAACACTCAGGGTCCCACCAGTGTCTAAGAAGTTCTACTCTCAAAACTGGAAGGCTGGAGGTGCCAGGTTCAATCCCTGGTCGAGCCTGTCGACCTAACCGCTCGCAGTTTTTCGCGGTTTTCTCCAAAACCTTGCGTAAATACGGGCTAGGATCCCTTAGAAAGTTCCCCACACAGGAATTCCCCATATAGGCCTAGGACCCTAGTGCAGTCAATCGGTCTTAATCCACAAACAAACAAACAATAATACTCAGGAATAGTGTAACTAAGTTTTAGAATCGGTTTAGTAGCTATAAAATTTCCATAGAGCGCAATACATTAGAATTATTTTTAATGTTTTTGTAAAAGAATTATTTATGCTATATGCTTGAAAGGTTGCCTGTATGTTAATCCAGGGCATAAGCTATCTTCATTACGAATTTTTCCAAATCCGTTCAGCAATTTGTGTGTGATTCAGTCAAAAACACCTAAACACACAAACGTACACATTTTTTAATGACTGTCATTTTATCTCTCAATACCCTTATTGAAAAATGTGCCCCAAAAATGCGACATAATAAAGCTACATAAAAAAGCGACATAATTTTACATGTATTTAAAAGACTATTAGTTCACAACAACTTTAGTATCGAGATTAAAGCAATCTTTAGTCTCGATATTGTTACACTATTTCGTAAGCTGTAGAATATGTACCACATGTATTTTTCTATAAATAGGTTACACTCATAAAAATGTCAACATAGGGTTACCAGGCGAAATACTCGAAAGATGAGCGATAAAATGACAAGTCAATTAATATAGTTTTAATATCGCAATTATGAAACTAAAAAATTAGGGGGGTTCAGGGGGATCTCCCCCTGACGAGGCTCGAACAGCCGAGTTTTTATATTATTGGTAGGATTTGGAAATTTATGAAGAAACACATTTGGACTTTTCTTTCTAATGCTTTTTAATTTGGCGTAAAATCAACATAATTTCCATACCATTTCATGTTTTTCAAATGCATGTTTATCTGAAAATAGAATTTCAGCTTTATTTCAAAAGCATAAATCATTTTGTGCGGGCGATAAAACGGTTTTTAATTAATAATTAGAAAAGTATTTAAAATTTCAACATTCTGAGCCTCAGGTGCACAGTCATGGGCTTCTATGCTCTAATTTTCAAAGCTCTGCTTTCTGTAGATTTCTCTGGAGAACATTCATTTTTATTATTATTGATAGATAGATTTGGCATAAAACTGGCATAATTTCCGTGGAATTTAATGTTTTTCAGATGCAAGCACGCGCTTCTTTATTGAAGCAATAGCATTCTTGTTAGCTCAAAACATGAATCATTTGATTGATACGGGCGAAACTCGCCAAGCATGGCAACGTAAAAACGGTTTTTAATTAATAATTAAAAAAATAATTAAAAATCTAAAATTCTAAGTAGCCTATAACCATCTCCAGGGTTCCATTTATGCGGTTTAGGCGTTTTAGCATCATAAACAAACAAACAAACAAACTCACTTTCACATTTATAATATTAGTTAGGATTTTGTGTTTGGAGTGTGTGTGTGTGTGGGGGGGGGGTTCTATTTAAAACTTTTCAGAATAAGCCAATCATAATTGATTTTTTGGAAGGAAGAAGATTATCGTGTCCCCCCCCCCCTTCTTTTTCAATGGGCCCACAGTTGCCTTGATCGGGCTCTAGATACCCCTTCAGTCCATTTTTGAAGATAATTTTTGAGCTTAAAATTGTTTATTGAAAGTTGTTTGGCACAGATACATTTACTGTTAATGTAAATGCATTGTGCATTTAGGGAAGAAGCATTATTAATCTTTTCGAATATTTAGCACCATTGGTTTCTTTTTAAAGCTGTTCAAAAGTCCTGTAACGACAATTTGTTCCTTAGAAGAACAGCCTTAACAGAGAGAGAGCGCTGTGCGCCGTATCTAAGCTGCTGTTTTTAAAAATAATCATACGTTTGGATACACATATGTATAGGAGAATACGGGGTACAATGAAACATACTATCTAAAATCAGTAGGATTTGTCATAGAAAATTGTTACTCACACACACATATTATACAAATATATGTCCCAGTTGCTGATGTGATTTGGAGACAATCGCATTTTTACAACAAGAGCTAAAGAAAATTATTGGGTTTTCACCATTGAAATTAAGTTTACAAAAGTTTACAAAAAGCACTTTACAAAAAGTAATTTTGTTTTACCTCCTTGTTCTCATATGTACAATTATGTATTTTTCAAATATTGTATCACTATGGTATGGTCTTCATGCTCCCAAAGCCAGAATTTATATATATATACTAGCTGAAGTACCCGTCCTTGACGGGTTAGTGAATGCAAATTTCCAAACAGCAAGAACTTTCGTCAGCATTGTAGGAGTACACAGAATTGATGTAGTATGTTGCCAAAGTAAGGAAAGCGAAGTTATAATTTTTAAGTATAGTTAAAATATTACAGGTTAAAGAGTAACTAAGTAATATCATTTCATTCGCTTTGGTCGTAATTATGTGATGCGCGAACGAATATTGACGCATATTGAAATAATTTTCGCAAAATCTCAAAATCTAATCAACATTATTGAAAAATTTTGAAGGCTAGAATTTAAGTTGAGTGACAACCTATCCTGTCACCCCATTTCGTTCCATTCACTGCAGTCTTTATTTCGTGATGCTGGAAAAAATTTCAGCATTTTAAAACGATTTTCGCAAAATCTCAAAATGTAATCAATATATTTTAAAATTTCAACGCCTATAAATTAAGATTAGCAACTACCTATCCTATCACTAAATTTCGTATCATAGGTATTAGTCGTTATTACGTGATGTTTAAAGAAATATAAGCGTATTTTGAGAGAATTTTCACAAAATCTCAAAATCTAATAAAAATGTTTAAAAAATTGGACACCGATAGTTTATGTTGAGAAACCATCTATCATGTGACCAAATTTCATATCATTCGCTTTAATCATTATTACTTAATGCGGGAACGAAGATTCACTCAGTTTTAAACGATTTTCGCAAAATCTCGAAATCTGATCAATTTTTTTTAATTAGATGCTTATAGTTTAAGGTGAGTGACCACCTATCATTTCACCAAATATCATTTTTTCACCTTTGCAGTTATTACGAGATGTGCGAACACAAATTTACGCAGTTTGAAATGATTTTCGCAAAATCTCAAAATCTAGTCAAGATTTTTTTTTAATTCGACGCCTGTGTTCTAAGTTGAGTGACCACCTATCATGACACCCAATTTCATATCATTCGCTTTAGTCGTTTTTACGTGATGCTTGAACACAAATTTACGCAGTTTGAAAGGATTTTCGCAAAATCTCAAAATCCAATCAGGATTTTTTAAAAATTGGACGCCTATGTTTTAAGTTGAGTGACCACCTATCACGACACCCAATTTCATATCATTCGCTTCAGTCGTTTTTACGTGATGCTTGAACACAAATTTACGCAGTTTGAAAGGATTTTCGCAAAATCTGAAAATCTAATCAAGATTTTTTAAAAATTCGACGCCTATGTTTTAAGTTGAGTGACCACCTATCATGACACCAAATTTCATATCATTCGCTTCAGTCGTTTTTACGTGATGCTTAAACAAAAAAAGCGTCACGGACAGAATGACAGAATGACAGACAGACAAACTTTTTTTTTGAGGGTCGCATCGGATTCCCGGGTGCTTGAAACGGATAGAAATCGCAAAATTTTTGAATTCCAAGAAATCTACAGACAAAAGTCTAATTTTATTTATATAGATATATATATATATATATACAGTGCGCGAAAAAAGTATAAGGACAACATTTAATTGCATGAAAATATGCTTTATTTCCATTTCACCTAAATGAAATTTTTATAATTCTTACTTCTGCTGCATAATTTTGTGATAACACTTATACCCCATAAAAAGCAAAATTTAGCTTCAAAATATTGATTTTACAAAATTTAACATTAAAGGAAATACGGAAAAAATTATAAGGACATGTTCTAAAATACTTTAAAAATGTTTCGATAATCAAGAAAACTACCTTTTTTTTCAATCACTTGAATAAGCCGATAGGTCATAGATCCTGAAAGATCTTTTAAAATGTCCACAGATATTTTTTCCCAAGCGTCTTTCATAGCAACGACAAGATCTTGCGTACATTGATACTGTGTGCCGTTTTTATAAACTTCTCGGGCTAGAAGTCCCCATAAGTTTTCGATTGGATTAAGATCGGGACTTCTCGCCGGCCATTCAAGTAAATTTACAGAATTAGCTTCAAACCACAGTTTTGCGCTCGTAGAAACGTGTACCGAAGCATTATCCTGCTGAAAAATATAGTCTCCTGAAGTAATTAGTGGCGCTTCAGGTAACAAACCTGTCAACATACCTGTCCAAATTCATTTTACGGTTAATAAATACAATTGGAGTGGTTCCATTTGCCGCAAAAGCACCCCATATCATAACCGAGCCACCACCATATTGACGCCTGGAAAACACTTCCTTGGTCTTTCGCAGATCATACCAAAAATAACGAAAACCATCAGGTCCATCAAGATTGAACTTTTTTTCGTCCGAAAAAATTACATCAGCCCACTTTTGACCAAGAGAAATGTATTTTTTGGCAAAGTCAACTCTTCCTTTCTTATGATGATTTGTAAGAGGTGGGCGTGACACTAATTTCCCGTAAGAAACTTGAGGATGTTTACTCAAAACATTTTGAACAGTCCTTGTTGAGCATGGTAAACTCAAATTTTGTCTAACTTCATTTGCGGTTTCTTTTTCCTCGCAAGCTCTCCTTACAATCCTTCTTTTTTGTCGACGAGTGAGAATTTCTGGTCTCCCAGTTCGCCTTTTCATACCATACATCCCAGGATTTTTTAGAAAATTATAAACCACCATTTTAGATCTCTTGATTCTTTTTGAAATTTCCCACCCACTTAATCCACATTCTCGAAAAGCAACAATTTTTCCTTTTTCAGAGTCAGAAAGTTGAGCTCCCTTGGGCATCGTTAAAAATTCACACTGAAAGTCGCCGAGTGGGAAATTCTTTTCGCAGATGAATCTTTTAACTCGGAATTGTCATTTTATGCTTTCAAATATGCAAATTTTTAAATAATTACTGGGGAAAAAGCAATGTCCTTATACTTTTTTCCGTTCTCATTTAGGTTTAAAAATCAAAATTTAAATTTTAGCAGATTTCAAATTGAAAATTTTAATTACTTTACGCATGGAATATTTTAGTTTTACTTCTATTTTTGCTGCAAAAATTTGCATACGATTCTGTAAACAAGGCTTCTAGATTTGGCGATTTTTCGCGTGTCCTTATACTATTTTCGCGCACTGTATATTAATTCTGGCTTTGGGAGCATGAAGACCATATATATATATATATATATATATATATATATATATATATATATATATATATATATATATATATATATATATATATATATATATATTAGGAATTAACCCTTTGAGGCGCAACCCTTTCTCAATGCTGAAAAAAGGGCAGCCTTTGCCATCGCTCGACTTACTTTTTTGACGCAGCTGGCTGTGCCGCACAGCCAGCTGCGTCAAAAAAATGGGTCTCTAGATCTGTGGCACGCGATGAACGTTTCGATCGTCCGCCATCTTGCTGGTAGTTAAGTCGAGCGATGGCAACGGCTTCCCTTTTTTCAGCATTGAGAAAGGGTTGCGTCTCAAAGGGTTAAAGTGAACAACCGCCGGATCCCACTGAATGTAGTTCGAGATATTTCGACCTTCATGATCTTGAGGCGGGGTATCCACTCGGTAAACGTAATTGACTTTCTCGGTTTCCTTTCGAACTGTTTGTTTTGTTAAGGCAAAGTTACTCAAGGGCTCTCTACCTAGGACGTATGCTTTGAGCAGAGGACTTTTTAAGGGGTTCTAAAGCACATTCACGTTACATCTGCAGGAAAAAAACGACCAAATCTCCAGACCATTAGATCGATCTGGTGGACCAGAATCCTAGGCCTTCGCACTTGGATCATGTACCATGATGAGTGTTTTATCCACTGGGCCATGGTAGCGCCGCAGGTTCGTTTCGAAATGGCCAAAGCTTGCTTTTGCATCTGCAAGACAGTGGAACTTGTTCTATCTACAGAAGGAAAAACAACTTTCTCTCGGCTGGACCCGTTTCATGAATCGTTTTCGCAACCCGAAAAGGTTATCTAAACTATCCTTTAAAGAATCTCTTATTGCTCTCGGCCTACAAAGGCCAAGATAACCTTAAGCGTGTTCGGTGGTACTTTACTGCTTAAGCAAAATTTGCCTAGCAGCCTGACTTCGTTAATGTTCCCGCTCTGGGAACACCAAACTCTGACGTTTTGACTGTTGCCAGTCACGAGGAATAGATTTTATTTCTATAAAAATAGTTGCGGGTAACTTAGCTCCGCGAGAATCCTTTACTTTTTAGCACGTCATTTCCCGTACAAAATGTCACGATTATTTTTAACAGCACTGACATCTGCTGAAAAATCGAAGAATGCGAGAACAGCTGGATAGATTGCCCAATGCTGAAAAAAGGGCAGCCGTTGCTATTGCTCGACTTAACTACCAGCAAGATGGCGGCTGAACGTTTCGATCGTCCGCCATCTTGCTGGTAGTTAAGTCGAGCGATGGCAACGGCTGCCCTTTTTTTCAGCATTGGGAAAGGGTTGCGCCTCAAAGGGTTAAATAAAGAGGCAAATTAGCTCACGGACAAGATCCCTCCAGATTTTGCGGAAGATCATTAAGGTTTTCTATGTCTTCAATGCCTGCACTTTTCAAGCAGTTTTGCATATCACTCTCTATGTCAGCTTTTACATCTGAAAAAAAGAATTGAAAGGTATAATTTAATACTTAAAAATTTCAAAACACAAATATTTCTTCAGAAAGAAAGGATGAAAAAAAAGCTATAAATCTACTTGTTTGTGGTTAAGATACAACAGCAAGATAAGAAGCGAGAACTCTTGGAGAAATGTGTGTTAGACAAAATTTACCAATTTTCCAACTGAACCAAAATTCAAATGCATTTTCCATTAGTTTTTTTTTTTTTTTCAACTGGCAGGCACTTGATAATTAGGCATTATCTACTACAACTGCCTGAAGATATTGTGGCCATTTTATTATTGGGGCACCCAGTGGGTGGCCAGCGTTACCCCCTAAAAAGGGTCAGACAAATTGATATCAATGCTCAAGCCGGGATTCGAAACCGGACACAAGGAGCGATAGAATGGTTTTTAAGTCTCTAAACCTTCTGGCCGGCTTTCCAACAAAGTTGAAATGTTTTTATGATTTCGATTTGTCTGTCTGTCTGTTGGTCCACGTTCTAACTTAAAATATGCATGAAATACGACAAAATATAAACAGCTGCGGGGAAAAAAATGCCCACTTGTACTGTATTCGGCCGTCGTTCGTCGCACAGCAAAGTTACAGATACAAACTGTTTACGATTGGTGTACACTTTAATTTGCTATACATAAAAATTGCATAAGGGGCCATCTCCATATGAAAATTCGCACCAACTTTTTTTCCCAATAGTAACCCCTAGATTTCACGTCATATTTCCTAAAATTTAGCTCATTTTATACCCATTTTCAATAAATTTTTCAATAAATTTGAACGGAAAATGAGTGAGTTATGAGCTTCCAAAATCCCCTTCTCTCTATGTTAAAATATTTTTCATACTTTAATTCATATCTCATATAATATGGATAATAAGAAGCGGATTTTTATTCGTACTATTAGAACTAAACGACCCAAACATAATTTACTATTATTATAATTTTTATTAAAATTATTAATATGAATTGTGGATTATTAAATTAATATTCAAAAAAATTATGAATAGCGAGCCATTCAAATTTCGATGGATTTCGATGCAGAAAGTAATATTACATGCCTTTGCAAAATTTTTAATTTTTACGTTCAGTAAGTAGTTTAATTTATATTAAATGAAGTGTGTTATTTTCATGAGTTAAGGGACTATACATAAATTTATTAAGTGACAATTTTTTGAAAATTGTGTAAAATAAATGTAAATTAGATTTTTTTGCGCAAAAATAATAAAAGATATAGCGGTATTAAAAAATAGCAAATTTTGAAGCAAATAAATTGAAGGTTTGTACAGTTTGATGGTGATTCTATAAAGCGTGTATTGTTGCGTCCGCTACCATATTCCTTCATATAAAATATTTTCCAGGTATACAATTAGATGCAGTAGATGTATGTCATCCAATACAACGTCCTATTTCAGAAAAACTAACATCCTTAACATTCCAGGCAAGAATTTGACCTTTCTTAATACCTGAAACATCAAGTCTTTGAAGTTCCCTGTACTTCATCAAACATTTAACAAACATTCAAAATCACATTTATGACTAAATTTTCATCTGACTATAAGTTAAAATACTGCTAAAAGTCTTATAAAAATATTGCATACTGCAGACGATAATATTAAATGAAGAAAGTGAAATAATAAACACAGTGATAATATTGCGTCGGCATAAAAGTAATTGCGTTTTTTACAACAAATTCAAACAAAGAAATTTTGAATCATGAAACTACTCTTCAAGTTCGACCGTAGCTGAGCAACATTCGTGCTTGTAGCCAGAAGAGCAGACAAAAGATTCTCACATTTTTTCTTTAAATCATCTATATGGAGCAAGCAAGTTTTGGAGTCACGGTTCATTTGAGCCACTGACAAAATACTCTAATTTCTACCCCTGATAATCTCAGTACAAAAAACTTTAAGACAAAAAACAGTATTTTCCCTATAAATAATATTTTTCTTTTAACTATCGCGAGTGAAATTAATGAAAGGCGAAAAGTTCGAACCTACAAATAGCGTTTTTCAATTTACAGAAAGTCCCTTAAAATCGCGCAAAAAAGAATTCGCAATATCTCCGGAAATTATTGTAGAAAATTGGGGAAAATGAATATTTAGGGTAATTTGAAGGGTTTCTTTCCTTCCATAAACTCAAAATAGAGTGTTGCCATTGAGAAAATCAAAGTTGATGCAGAATTAAATATGAAGACGGCCCCTTATGCAGCTTAAATTAATAGTAAATTAAAGTATACGTTATTCGTTTATTAAATGCAAGCAAATGGTATATATAATTTTGCTGTACGACGAACGTCGGCCAAATAAAGAGCAAGTGGGTGGTTTTTTTTTTTCCACAGCTGTACATGTTAATTAGTTCCCCGCCCCGTCTCTGAGCTCCGTTTCCATAAGAACATGGAAAGTGAAGCGGCACCGACCTTGGTCAGCGCTTTGGAGGGCGATAGCCTCTCTCGGCTGGACTGCTGAGAAACTGTGAACACTAATGGGAGTTGGTGCACATAGAATCTGTTCGTGGCTCCAATGTCCTCCATGTCTAAACGATATCTCGGTGGTTGCCTGTCCGGGTGCTAGATCTCTCATTTGGAATTGGTTAAAAATTAGGAGACCCGTGCTGAGACAGTCTTCCTCCCTCTGGGGCTCAATAGAAAGGAAACCGCTCCGTGTCGCTCATCGCCGTCGTATAGGGAGGATTGGCCCACTCCGCGGTTGCCAAAGGGCATCAGCACAACGTATGTTAATTAATGATAAATATTATATTTCAAGCATTTAAATTGTTAAATTAATGATGAATATTATATTACAGATGGTTAAATTTCTAAGCGTTTATTAAAAAAGAATTTTCAATTTTTCAACTGGCGTCATAGTGAAATTAAACAAGGACTGTTTAATAATTAATATTAGAAAGTGTAAACGTAAAACACTTTCAAAAATTCGAAATTTTTTCAATCTAGTTTATACAAAATTTGAGCATTTTAAAACGAATTAAATTTTAGAAATTATACTAATAAGTTTGTATGGCTTTTTATTTTATTTGTTTTTTTCCCCTACTAAAGGAAAATAAAAGAATATGTCCTGTATTTGATATTATATTTTAGGCATAGCAATTATAGAGGGTGTCCCAAAAAGGGGGCAACACGCTTTAATTTTTTTATCTATTAGAGGTAAGTAGGCAATGTACATTGAAAAAAATGTTCAAAATAAGGTAGGAAAATATATTACGCGTCGAAATATCTCATCTCGCTATTTTCAAAAACTTACACTTCTTAAATTTATATACGACCCCCGTACAAAAATTCCCAGCTAGTAAAGCGTGTCCCATACACTAATGAGGTTATGTACAAATTTTGATAATTTTATTCTAAAAAGTGTCTGAGATATGAAGATAAATATATGCAAAACTTAAACCCCTTTTCAATAGATCTCGAAGGGAAAAAATCACGTCGTATTATCGCATTTCAGGGGTCGTATAGAAATTACGAAGAAATTAATTTTTTTCCCACTCTAGAAATAAGCGTTTACATTCAAATTCATGTATAGATCCCGATCACCTTTGTTTAAAGATATCTCTGAAACGTTTTATGATGAAAGGCTGAAACTTTGTTCATCACCTCATGAGTGTATGGAGCATATTTTACTGACCGGGAATTTTTTAGTATGGGTGTCGTATACAAATTTAAAAAGTGTAATTTTTTGAAAATTTACGAGAGGAGTTTTTTTCTTAACGTAGTCTTCTTTTTCTACATTATTTTGAATATTTTTTTGAATTTACATTGCTCACTTATCTCTAATAGAATGGAGAATTAAATCGTGCTACCACATCTTTTTGGGATACCCTGTAAAGCAAAGTTATTCAGGTTATAAGAATGCTAATTTGATCTATAAATAAATATTTGCACAAAATTCTGATTTGCTAAATAAATTAATCCAGTGTTAATATATAAAAATAACATTACTGCCTTCCGTTAAACATAGCAAATGTCTTACTTGTAAAAGCTACTGTTATCAGCAAAAGTGGAAGCCACATGTTGGATCTAAAGGAAATGTTGCCTGGCAAAATGAGTTGACCGCTGTCCAGAAGTTTTAATTGCAAATGTGATAAATATTATCACTTTTATAGGAGAAAAATATGTGCGTAAACAAAGGGGTGGTGCAGACACATGCGCGCTTGCAATGTAATCTCGAAATTGCAGGAAACAGAGCTTGTCCCGTCCACGTAATAACGGATCTCCCTTACAATATATCAAACTTTTCGATGGTTTGTTAAAAAGTATTCTTACATTCGAAAGGGAAACATACGGTTAGTTCCTGGATTGTTTTCTCCAATCATTTACAGATGCGGATCTGAAAGAGGGGCTAATGTTTTGTCCATAAACAAAAATAAAACTTTTAGTTTAGAATTTATTATTTTTACTTTCCGAATAAGCCGCCTAGGTGGTGTAGTGGCTTAAGAACCATTCTATCACGCCTCGGGTCCCGGGTTTGAATCCTGGCTTGGGCATGGAGGTTAATTTGTCCGTCCCTTCATAGGGGGTAACGCTGTCGGCCCATTGGGTGCTCCCTTAATAAAATGGCCAGTAATTCTGGCCTTAGTAGAGGCAAAATGCTTGATGAGCAAATGATGAAAAAAAAATTCCCTAACAGGTATCATTTAAGGAAAGTATTCTAATCATGAAACAATTCGACCTTGAGATTTTGATGAAATTACAAGTTTTGAGTTCTTCTGAATTCATTTATGTTATTTTTAAGAGATGTATGAATGTGTGTTTATGTGAGTGAACACTATAGCTCCTAAACACTGCATTCGATTGAGCTAAAATTCTTATATGTGTTATAGATCACCGTCGCACGACCGGCATTGATTTTGGTGTGTATAGGACTTAACAGTTTTTTACAGGGCTGCAAATAAGAATTTTACATTATGGCCTATGAACGGAAATTCTTGAAAGTGCGCTAGCGTCTAAGCGGTGCATTTAATTGAGCGCAAACTAGATATGCATATTATAGGTCACTATCACATGATCTGCACAGATTTCGGTGTGTGTTCACGTGATAGTTTGTTCACAGAGTTGCGAAAATAATAATAATAATAATAATAATAATTCTTATACATTACTGTCTATGGGGGCAAATCATTTAAAGTGTGCTAGTGGCTAAATGGTGCGTTTAAGTTCAAATTGGGTATGTACATTATAGGTCACCGGCACACAACATGTATAGATTTTGATGTGTGTAGGGCTTACTGTTTTTGTACAGGGCTACAAAAAAGAGTTTCTAAACATTACGGCCTATAGACGCTAATTATTGAAAGTGCGCTAACGTCTATGTGGTGTATTCGATTGAGCACAAATTAGGTACGCATACTATAGTCAACTATCTTACATACTGTATAGATTTTGGTGTGTGCTGGGCTTAGTTTTTCTTACAGGGCTGCAAAAATTATTCTTATACATTGCGGTCTATGCACTCAAATTATTTGAAGTGCGCTAGGGTCTAAACATGAGATTCGATTGAGCTGAATTAAGTTTACTTAAACGCTAGGCAAAGATAAAGTGTTCGGAAAGTCGAGTGGAGTCACTCCAGATCTCTTCAATCTAAAGCTTGCCAAAAGAACTGGGAGGAAAGGGAACTAGAATACTATTTACCATGGTCTCTCCGTGGATCAGCTTCTCGGCATATCTATTTGGGAATTGTATTAACTCTATTACAACTAATATTCGTTATTAGTGAAGTTATTTATCCTTTCAGTCGTCTTTAGTAACGTTTTCCTATCTATCACTCCATGAAAAATTAGACATCTGCTTGCTCTTACACCTTTGATTTAAATTTTAGAGTTTGAGATAAAAAAATTTCAACGATTCTGGTCTGAAAAGTGGATAAGTGGAGACCAAAACAGCGGGAAAATATTCAAAAGACAACTGAAAGTCATCATGAGTAGAATTTTTCAGAAAATTAGAATTGAAGGATGTGTGTCTTTGACAGCCGGAAGAGCTGTATCGGATGCACAGATTGAGGATGTCAGAAAAATATGGATAGTTACATTAATAAATATGTATCTTTCTATCCATTTTAAAACTAAGACATCATTAGTGCTGTCTATTCAATACGCTTATGATAATAGTCCGATCGATACAGACCTATACCGCAGAGATAGTGGTTTTAATCAGCAATCCGATCTTAGATGGCTATCAATGAGCAACACAAAATGATTTGAAAACGTCATGTATTGCATCTGTCTGCATGCTTTTTGAGCAAAAAATTTTGACATCTGTACGATGATGGCCAAAATTGTCGAAATTTTCGTCTAATTATTCACCTGAAGCCAGAAACAACAAACTCCGAACTTTTAATTGCAGTAATAACATGAAATTATACCTCATTGGAGAGATAGTGTGACCAAAAATTCAATGAAACAATTTTTATTGCTTACATTTACCAGAATAGCACTTATAAATTTGAAAAAAAGAAAGCATATAAAAAAATAAAATTTGCAAATCTCTTTATTTATTGCATTGCAGGTAAGGTAATATTTTGTTGGATAATCTTTAGCATCGTTGAGGAACCAGGGAGAGACACTTAATGCACGAATATATGTTAAGAAATTCTACAACTTGTTGCCTTGCTGCTCCTCCCCATCCCCCCTCCCCCTTCGCTTATACCATAATTATTTACGATCAATTATTCACAATCATTGTCAGTAAGCATTCTTGACAATTTTCTTCTTTACCTACATCTTTCTAGGCTGACAACAGTCGACTTGGCAGTTGCATGTGTATTCGAAAAATCCCTGACTGTTTTTAATTCATTTGATTACAGAGTCGAATCCAATTTCAGAAAACGGATATTCAGGATATGAAGGATCATACTGAACCCCCATACTTTGAACCTAAATCTATGTAACTGTCCAGTTCTCATTAAAGATCAAATCTCAGATAAAGAAAAAAAATTTGCACAATACACCCTTCCTGACGCAGAAAGACTTTGGCTTGCCCGATCTTTAATCTCAAATGTAACAGATACAGGTGTTCCACCTGAAGGACGATCGTCGTGACAGAACTTTTGAACAGCTTTAAACACAAACTAAATGGGGCCGTGGTAGCCCAGTGGTTAAGGCGTTGGACTCGTTGTGGGTTCGATACCGGTGTACCACTAAAGACCACCGTGTACATGCGGTGTACGTGCACGTTAAGTCCGTGGTTCCGAAAGTCCTCTCGGCGGTCGCTAGCAGTTTCCGAGGGGTGCCAATATTCAGAAGTCCCATCTTTTGACGAGGTTCCAAATTGTGGAGGGAAATTCCGGGAAGGACTATATGTAGCTCTAAGCGACACATTCACTGACGCGAGCTGTCCTCTCCTGGCAAAACAAACAAACACAAACTAATGATGTTGAACAGTCGAAAAAAAAAATAAGAATGCTTTTTCACCCCATGAATTATGGACTGACATTAAGAGTAAAGCTGTATGTCTCGTGCAACTTTCAGAAAAAATTCATAAGCTCAAAAATTCCCTTCCAGAATGGGACGATGATTCGCCCGTTTTTGAAATATCGCGAAATTCCGTTTAGCCTTTTTTTTTCTGACAATTTCGCAACTCTTATAGGTTCATTCTCACTCTCAGTTCACAGTGCAACTTTTAAAAAGACATTCTAAAATTTTCCCAATCTCTAGCTAAATTAAATTTTTTATGAAGCTGTTCATAAAAAAAAGTTGCATGATTTTTAAGTGAAACAGCCTTAGGAAAGTTGATGCCCTCGAGGATTTAAAAAAAAAAAGAAAGAAAAATGCCTTTTCCGTCCTTAAAATACTGTAACATCTACAATTCATCCTGCCCTATATCTATATATACTATGTTGCTGATACAATAAACTGAATAAATTTTTCGTAAATCCTCCTTTTAAAGATGGTGATCATATTCGTGACTAGGCAGATACATGAAAGGTGCAGTTGCAAAAATCACACTGTCCACTTTTTAAGGTATTTATTCATATCACTGCGTTCGTCTTCTAAGGCAAATAGACTGACTATACTGGTGATTTGCACCATAATGAATATATTAAGGCTGAAAATCTCGTTTTGACACACAACATTCACATTATCCAACAACCGTTTTGCAGCAAAACTCACACTCTTCAAACTCAACCAATCAGGAAATCTTGCTAAGGATCATGGGATTGTTTTTTTTTTTAAACATATGTCGAAATTTTTACAAAATAACGAAAAACCTTTTAAATAAATCTTTTACGTGTTGATTTTTGTTGTTTATTACCCTCCAAAATGTAAACTAATGTTCAAATATTTATTTTGGTGTTCTTTCTGTTTTAAATTCATAACTATTTTGGTTTGTAAAAAATATCACTCACGCATGTTTGCTGCAAATTTCGCATTTTGAATATTTAAATCTAAATTCTGTCTTTATCAGAATCAGGACTATGTACAAGTAGTTTTAATGGCAACAAATATATCACAAAACAGCGCCATTACATCATGTTTGTGGATAATAATCATTGGGTTTGTTTTTTTTATAAAAGCTAGAAAAATGGAGAGTGTGATTTTTGCATCTACACCCTTCACATAGCTTCGTACTTTCTCACGATAGAAGCTGTTTTTACCGGTATATTATATATGAGACACGTAAAACTTCCCCAGCTTAGCTCCTAGAGCTTTTATTTCTGATTATGAAATGTCCAAATGATATGTAAATATCCTTCTCTATGTCTTTGTGTTATCTGGGGCTGAGCTATACTGTTTAGCATTTACACATTCAGAAATAGAACTAAAACTGTACGTTCGCTGCAGCAATTCCGTGTTACTTATTTTTACACCCAGTCCTTCAGGATGGCATGCTTAATATTTTCAATTGCATCTCATAAGGCTGGAAACTAATTTGTGAAAGAATCATCCTTTAAAAGTTTCGGACTTATTTCAGTTCGAGCAAATGGTGTTATGAAGCTCGGATGCAACATTTTAACATTTCATACAAGGAACGGAAGAAAGGGAAATCCTTTTCATTAGCACCATTGCATTTCTTCTTAGCAGGAAGGAAATGATAATGTTCTTACGATATAAAGGGGTATGATAATTTTTAAAAAATAATAGTTGCTTGTTAGTTTCTTGCTAATTTCCTGATAGCACAATTAAAAGTGATATGGGCAAATAATTGACTTTTATTAATAAGTGTCAGTTATTTCATAGTTATAAAAAGTTTTCTTGGTTTTGAAACTTTCATTCATTTATAGCATTAGGGGCCAAGGCCCCTAGACGCGCTACGCTCGCTTTTCGTATGAGGCATTTGGGCTCCTAATAAGGCTTATTCGTAAAAAAGGCATAATTTCAACAAACAAAACCCAATGGTTGGATCAGATAGAATGTTACCGAGCTACACATAGCTTGGTTCTTGCATGCTGCTTGGAACATAGAAATTTAAACTTCGCACTATTTTTAATTATGTGAAAGTGAAACCCATGGAAAGGGGGTCACATAACGCAATGTATGGAACACATTGCGTATTAGACAATTATGGAGAATTTTCATAATTTGGCGATTTGCGTATATGTATAGTTTATAATTAGCTCTAAGAAAATAGTACTTCATATGTTTTCTTTGATAAAAACTACGAAACAGCTTGCCACCAACGGCGACTTTTCATTATTTGGCGATTTACACATGCTCACAACCTATAATTACTACTCATGTAAGGTTCCCGCAAAACCGTTATCCATATTTTCATATACATAATCCTTTGCAGATGGGCGTATTTAGCACCACGAATTATATCATCTCGCCGCGCTGGGAAATATCCAATGTGTACTATAACTGCTATAATGGCATAGTTAACGCCACCAAATATTTCTACTGGTAGCAAATACTCCAGCTGGACCTAACCGGCTTTAAAATAATCTGCGTTTTAATTATTTTTCATTTTCAAGATATTGAGTTCTAACATTTTTCAACTCGCGGTTTAGATTCACCCTGCTTGGAAAGATACCATTTTGCCAGATCTTGCCAAAATGGCGCTTTTAAAATCAGTTACAATTAGTTATTCTGTTTTGAAAAAACGAATAATCGCTAATTCTAAACTCCTGTTGTCTAAACGAACTTACTATTTGAAAATTGTCAACTTTGTGTAACACACTTTGAGTTATTTATTTCATATTCCTTTTTAATTTGGCGTTAAAAGGGTGTAATTCTATATTATATTTGTCAATTTCATGCTATTCTACATACTTGGAATTGCTTTGTTGCAAAGGAATGAATGATTTTATGCCAAATCTGGCAACCATTATGTTTTATTTTTTCAGTTTTCTATTAATATCTTCTAAAATAATTCGATTTTCGAAATTTAAGTCAGCTTATCAGGTTCCTCAGAATTTTCCGAATCCGTGGACATGTTTCTCGAAATTCAAATCCCCACGGTTTAGGAGAAGATAGCCCAACAACCTCTTGACAGCGGCGTCGACAGCTGCCGTTACTTTTTTTTCAGAATAGAGAGATACGTTTGCAAGAAATTTTTTTATTTTAAGCCTTTTTGGGCTCCACAGTTAAAAGCTTCTACTTTTAAAAATTGTATTTTTACTTTTTGTTTTTTAGTTACAAATAAAACACAAGCTTTTTTGTAACTAAAAACCCAATAAGCGTGACAGAAGGACAAAAATATAAAAATACAATTTCATTAAAAAGCTTCTAATTCTCGAGTTTCTGTGATGCAGTAAAATTTTCATTATTTTATGAAAGTTCCTCAAAATTATCATAAAACTTTACACCATGGCACCCCTCTACCTTTGCCGGGAATCGAGCCCGAGCCTTTTGCGAGAGAGCCAGGTATCCTAACCACAAAACCAATTAAGATTAGACAACTCTAATGGTTCTAACTTGTATAAAGTGGATGCGCCTTGTTTTAAAGCGTGACACGATGACGGAAATACAAAATACAATTATTTAAAAAGCTTCTAAATAAACATTTACGAATCACAGTTATTCGTATTTCATGAAGGTAGGCTAGATATTTAAAGATGATTATTACCCTTACAACTCTCCCGTACTAAATGAAGCACAACTTAATCCTTGACAGGAAGCAACATAAAATTAATTGCTCCTGGTGGTAAGATACTTATAAAATAATGAAATTTTTGACTACTTTTCACATAGATAGTCTCGATCATTTTTATTACGACTGGATTTTATTTAATGTAACTAACTAATAAAAATAAATGATCTAATGAAAATCTAGGAGGATGGTAAGATCCTCCTAGATTTCTTAAATCTAGAGAGCTGTTTTTGTGTGGATAGTCATTTCAAACATTGGCGGCTAGTTTTGAAATATAAATCTGTAACTATTTCAAAAATATCAGTTTTACTCATCTCGGCCCGTGGGATTTAAGTGTAGGGGAAATTCACTTCACAGATGTGAAAGAGAAAATATTGATATACAAGCTAAAAGTAAATCCTCTGATGAGGTGCCCTTTTTGTACAACTTTCCCTAAAATTAACTTCCAACATGATTAAAGGCTTTCTCATATTGGTTAGTTTTTCAATCTTTTTTAAACACTTCCAAAATTGATCGATTCTTGGGCTCCGCGGAGATTAGAATAGGCTCTTATAAGCATATAATACACTGAGTATGAATATGTGAAAATTTAAAATATACTGCATAGAAAACACAAAGTTTATGTCTGCAATCATATTTATTGAAAATACAAAAACAATGTAAACTGTGGCTTCCGTTTGCAACAAAAATCCTATTACAGGCTGGGAGACAACAATACATTTTTGATCACGTCTTCAGATGTAAAGTCATCTGCTTGTCGTTTGCAAAAGACAAAAAAGGTAACGTGTGTTCCAATAGATTAATTTTCTCTTTTGACCATCCACACTTCATTCAAACGGTCAGTTTCATGTCGCGGGCTGTCATAGACAGACATATAATAGAAAGATGTATCGACAGAATCGTCGCTGGACACGACACTCTTCAGGGCGTCGGCATGACGGTCCCAAATATCATCTCGACGTGCTTGACCACCGAAAGCCCTGAAATAAATATCACATGCGTTATTTTCAAATTTTTGCAAGTTGATCTTCAGAATAGTAAATAATTAGAAAACTACAGCTTGAAAATAATCCACGTATGTGTAGCTGTTGGATTGAACAGTTTAGCGGGCATAAAGTAGAAACTTACTTTAATTTTACATTTATTATTTTATTTTATTTCTTGATTTTTATTAATTTATAATATTTTATTTATCGATAATATTTATAAATAAATATTAAAATTATGTTAGTTTTAGTTGAATTTCTGTCCTTAATTTAACGAGTAATAAGGGATAACGCAATATCTAAATAGCTCTAAAAGACATTTAAATTTGGGGGGGGGGGTTTCTGAGTAATAGTACTTGGCGACAGTGAAGTAATGTTACTCAGAAACTAGATTAGTTACTCAAAAACTAGATAAGTTAGATAATCTACATTTCAATCTATAGTACTTACAACTAGATAGTTGTAAGTACTAGATTAAAGGCCATAATTTTCTCTATTGCTTACACATTTTTGTTTCATCTGCAAAATATTAAGTACACATGTTATATATTTTTTTCTGTCTTAATTTAACTAATAATGAGGGATATTGAACAATCTGAATAATTCAAAGTGACATCTAAATACCTTTTTAAATCTTTTCAGCTGTGATATTTGGTGACAGGGTGCTACATTACTTGTAAAATGAAAATCAGAATTTTCTCTAGTGGTAACACATTTTTAATTGTTATTATTATTAGATAATACGGAAATCCTTTATATTTTGTGCAGGATATATAGTTACATTATTAAAGCATCAAATGAATAGAAAAATAAATGTAGGTAGAATATTTCTTCAAATTAGGACAAATTTTCAAATATCTAGTGCATGTAATCTTCGCAGAGTAATGTTAGAGCAAACAATCAGGTAAAATGAAAATTTAATTATTCTCTATACTAGTAATTGATTTCAGGAAAAAGCTAGATTTTTTTTACCTCTTTAATGTCATTTTTTACTGACAGTAGTTGTTCAAGATTTCGAATAGTGGTGATAAAGAAACTGTTCTTTAAATTGCCATGCGTTGTTTGTAATTCAACTTCTAAGCATGTATTTGCAGCCTTGTTATCATAAGCATATAAGAAGAGGTTGAAAATTAATATCTACAGTCATGATAAAACAAGAAACTACGACGAAAATACTTAGGCTGCATTCAAATAAAGAACACAAGAAATACTTAGAAAATTTTAGTCTCTTCTGATTCACTTGAAACAGGATTTACAGTTTATTTTATTTTATTTATTTATTTATTTTTTAATGCAGACCTTTTTTAATTGGCAGTCAGTGGAAAAACATTTAAGTCAAGTTTTACTGTGTTAAAAAAAAATATAGATATAGAACTTTTATATAGTACTACATATTATTTGAAAGGACTTAAGCAAATTTCATCTCAATGTTCATTTCCGTTGAATAAAAGTGTAATTCAATGAACCAAGTATTCACTGGATAAAAAAGTATGTCCTTTAAAAACAAGTTTCCACTTAATGTAGCAGTTTCACTGTATTAATGTGATAAAAAATAATAATATATTCTAAATCAGTCCCGAGCATCGGTCCGCCAGATTTTACAGCCCGTTCATGTATATCAAATTTATTAAAACGCAACAAATGTCACTCTAACTAAAAATGATATTTTTACAACACTTGATTTAATAAATAAAACGCGTATTTACGTTACACGTATTACACATATTAATATTTGTTTTTCTTGGATGACGCTGGTCCGTGAAATATTCTTGCTATTTGTGCCGGTCAGCAGATGAAAAGGTTGGGAAACACTGTTCTAAATTAATTTCTAAATTTCGCATACTTAGGAAAAACATATTCTCGTATACGCCGAGAATGTACCCTGGTTTCACATCTCTGATACGAAGTGCATTTTAACTGTCAAATATGAACAGAGCGCTTTATAAAATCTTACGCAGGTAATCCTCTTAGTAATCCGAACTCATTGCTGTAAGAGATCGTTAATTTAACTGAAAAATTCGGATTGCAAAGGGAATTCTTTAACAAAAAGGGATAATGTGCTATGATATACACGTTGGGTAAAATAAACTCAACATTCATTTAATTTTCTTATTATTAGATACAAAAAAACTTCACATTTATTATATCATATAGTTCAAGAGTCAATTTTTCTGTTTAAAAAGAATCGTGTTATTATTATTATTATTATTATTATTATTTATTCAACATTTTCTTCGCCGCTTCTTTCCCATATATTAAAATAGAAATATTGGATACTACAGTTGTTAAGAGTAAAAAAATTATTCAATTCTAAAACAATCAAATGATGTGATTCTGTACTAATAAACCCATGCCCCATCGTTAGATCTGGTGTTCAAGTTTTCAGTTTTGAAACGAGGAGATAGATTCACGGGAAATAAAAGAAAAAACTGCTTATGTGCACGTAAGTATTTTAACAAATGTAATTCCAAGAAATTCAAAATAATTTTAGCGTTCCTTAATCTTTCGAATGAAATATTTTCTATGTCTTTCACCTAAACATTTTTTCACTTCAAATTCTGACTTCTTTTTTTCCAGTCTGGATTACTGGAATGCTAAGAACGCCGAAGTTAGAATTAGGGAAGTAGAGAGTACTACATTCATCACAAAATTACATCAAAGGAAAATTTGCACAATTTTGTTTTATTTATTCATTTCCATATATTAAAATCTATTTTCTTGGTAGTATTTTCTTTTCATTTTATTTTACATTTTAACGTACTCTCCTGTCTCCGGCTATTTAATTTCTCTCTGCCTCCCCCTCCCCCCCCCCACCTCCTTCTTCTTTTATTATCTCTAATTTCTTTTTTTTTTTTTTCTTTCTTAAAAATGGCACAACCGCCTCAATTTAGTATTTAATGTTTATTTGAATTCCAGGCTTTCACCTTGCTCTTGTAGAAGCTTGAACTTTTTTACAACGGAAGAAGGCCGGGCCGTTTGCAGCTGCAGAAATGTTTGTTTGTTGTCATAAGTACAACTTGTGTGTGTTATTGTACAAAGTTTTTCTTACTTTTACGTCAAAAGGTGGATATACATCACCTTGGTGAAAGAAAACATAATTTATGCAGCGCTAAATTACCTAAAAACAATGCCTTACCTTGCAACATAGACTGTTTTAGGTTCTGTGGCCACAATCACATTTGGATTTGTCGGAGTTGGTGGATTTCCACCATTTCCCAAAAACAGAGGTATGGATATTGTATATGTGTTGGTTGCTTTGTTCACAACTTTCTTGGTTCTGAACGGAACAGACATTTGTAACTTCTCTCCTAAAGATAGCAAAAAAAGATGAAAATGTCTCTGCTCATTTTATAAATCATCAAAAGTAATTATTCGACGTAAATTAATAATTAGTCGTGTTCTAATATATATTATGTTTATTTTTTATTTCATTAAAAACCACGTTTTAATGAACTTAATATTTACGAATATTTCAGATTAACGAATAAAATATGCCTACCAAAAGGAAATTGTGAAGTACTAATTCAGTTAATATGAAATTTCACTATAACGGCCTTTTCAGTATTACGGATTTGAACTTCAGTCCTTTGAAGATAATTATAGCGAGATTTTATTTTATTATTATTTTTATTTTAAAATTAAATTTAAATCTTATATTTTTAGATTGTCCTTAATATTTTACAAAAATTTACTGTCTTGTTACTCATGCATAACAAATTACATTTCTTTTGAAGCAGATGAAAATATCTTCTAATGAAGGAATTTAGATATATTTTCATTTCAATGCTACTAAGGAAAGTTTTTTTCGAAAAAAATTCAAAAGGTCTCTTCTCTCGGCTTCAAAAATTCGCTTTTGCGTTTTTTGTTTTTGTTTTTGTTTTGTAAATAATTTCCAATCATTAGGGAAAAACTCTTATCGATAGATACTTTTATGGTTTTATTAGTTACATTACTGTATACGAAATCGATAAAAAGAGGTAAATTTTGCGGACATTTAAAAAGCGTTTAGTAAAACAAAACAGAAAAAAAAAGAAAATGTCCTAGTCCATTATTTTGTGACTGCCAAATAAAGTACGAGTTTCTGATAAGTGATGTACTAATTGTGCAAGAGTTTTGTTGGCAAATGAAAAGGATTTCAATTTTAATTATTTTGCTTATTTTCAGATTCTATTTAGTTGCCACGGATGGACTTGTCCTTTCGAAGAATTAAAAAGCGAAATTTGGATAGTCTTACGATGAACACGTTTTCTACAAAAGAATTTACTACAGAACGCTCATTAATTAATCACAGCTAGTTCTCTAAGTCGTAGAAGCATTGAGAAGTGAAATAATAACTAAATTAATCTAATAATATTCCCATATTTATAAAATTTCCAATATTTTCTCCTGTGTCTAGTCATAATACTAATGTTAAGAAATAATTGTATCTTTCGTACCAAATATGAACGCCTATATGATTGTTTGTATGAGGGAAGGAGTGGGGGGAGCAAGTTAATGGTCCAGCCCCAGAAGGATACTTTATTTTAGTGTTGAAAGATATTGTATTTTAGTGCTGAAAGATACTATATTTTAGTGCTGAACAGTACGTTATTTCAGTACGTAAATCAGAACGGTTATATATATGGGAACAAGGAGTGGGGAATTTCCCCACCTTACATATAGGTAAGGGCACCCATGGTATCAAAACAGATAGGGATTACGTATAATATCCAGAAAGAAACTTAGTTCTTGCTAACTAGAGATTATGTAAAAAATAAATCATTTTGTCAAATAATTTGTGTGTTTCCGGTATTTTCAATGTCAAATTTGGGTGACTGACATTTTAAAATGAGTAGTTATTCTAAATTTAATTAATGAACACTGATTAAAAGATGTATGTTAGCTGAATGCGAAAACTCACATGTTAGCTGAATGCGAAAACTCACATGTTAGCTGAATGCATAAAATTGCACAAAAATTGGCTGGCAAACTTTAAAACTTGCATAATATCATAATAAAGGCATATATAGAAAAAAACAGTCATAGCCATGCGTTGAACAAATATCAGCAAAATATTATAAATTAATAACATATCTATTTATTTAAAATATCCGTAAAATATCAGCCATTTAAAGTATCAGTTGCCATGTTAAAATGCAAAACAAAATGATATACTATCGGGGAACTGTATTTAACTTCAGTTTTCCCTTTTTTTATTTTTAAAATTTTAGTTGGACAGCACGCATATTACTCAGAATAGAATAAAAAACAAGACCTCATCGGGATTTTTATTTTGATTATAATGTTTGTCGTATGCGTAAAATTAAAAAAAAAAAATAGTAACACTAACTAAACTTTACAAAGCAGTTTTTTACTTCGCATATTAAATAAATAAACATATTTTAATTGAACTTGCGAATTCCGTTAAATTTACGGCTACTTCTTTTGAAAAATTTTAACTGAATATGAAGTTACCTTAAAAAGGTAAACCTCATAAAAAATAAGGGGGGGCGGAGCATTGGCAATAACTCTCACCTTTATTGTTTTCTCCATCCAGGTATGCATAAAGTTGTTTAACAAGCGACCTAGATACATCTCTTTTGCTGGCGCCTTCAGCAGAGGCACTTGCCCACACTATAGATGGGTATTCACGCTCTTCATAACCCTGCAGCAGAAAAAAAAAAAAGAAATGTACTAAAAAGTTTATTATAAGCTTTTCTTATATAACCCTGTTGTCCGATTGCTACGTATCAGTCCAGTAAACTTCTCGGCACCTGGATAAGCGTTCTTTGAATGGCAAGAATAAATTTTCAAAATTCTTTAATATCTCGGAAACTACTTATTTTTCAGTAAATTAGGTTTCCCCCAAAGTTCATGCTCTAAAAGAGAATTCCCTCCTCTTTTTTTCAATTCTTTAATTACATAACTTTTAATTGACTTTCATAATTTCACCTTTGTTGTTCGATTGCTACGCAGCAATCTCTTTGCAAACCTGAAGATTTTGTCCCAAACTTACACCATAACTCCAAAGATAGAGCAAGAAAAGTTTATAAAATTGGTGGCGATGCATTTAATAGTGTAGAAAATAAACTAAAGTCATACATATTCCCAGCTTTAGTGCAATTTTGCGCACTATGTAAATTTAAATAGAAGGGGTAAATACAACGCTGTAAAAGAAAATCACTGCAGTATGTACTGAGTTGCTCAGAAAGTTTTTTAAGAAATGCCTAGCGTATACGATTTGGACATATTGAGTATCACCTGTACCTCACGTGGATTAATGTGTGCGTGTGGATTAATATTTCAATTTCATCACTTCAGACATCACGTTCATCAATTTGAAGTGATTCAAAATAATGTGCACTTTCTAATGAGAAAGCTCCATTATGAAACTTTTATAGCAATTTTATATCCCTTTTACATGAATCAGGGGTTTTGTTACAAGTACAGTTAACAGCAATAAGGCATTTGAAAGCTGCTACGTCAAAGAGTAATAAACAGGTTTTTTTAATTCTTCAATTTTCTGCTTAAACGAATCTGTATTACTTTGTTAACTGCTACATCAACAATTTGTGAAAAAATGTTGCTTATATTATTTATTAACTTTAAGAACCAAGTAGTATTTTTCCTTTAGTAATTTTAGTAAACAACATCTAATTACTACGTTATCTCCAATTAAAAGCTTGTATTATGTAAAACTCTTTAGTTTTTTGTAATTTATGCGTTTTTCTAACAAATAATTTCAATTTTTATGTTTACAAAAGTGTGTGGGACAGGGACATAACATTCAAGGCATTCTCAGTTCACACACAATATGTTGAAAGATGCGTGAAACACGAGACAGAAGCCAGAGAAAATATTGTATAGCTGAGTCTTAAGATATTTTTATAAGAATGACTATGCTTTCAAAATGAACCATGTCTAACTTCACCCATATATATCAGATTTCTAAGTGCCTTAAGCTAAAAATGAGTGGAATCAGAGATGTTCAATTCTGTTCAACAAGATTTTCTTGGATTTACGACTCTTCACATAAAAAGTTTTATCAATTAAAAATATGTGTTTATCAATATTACTAAAGTTCTAAGGTAATAAGATTTTTAAATTGTATACACTAAAGAAAAGAAAAGAATGGAAGTTAGTATTTTTTGTCTAAAACTGGAATCTACCTCTGTATATAAATTTTTATCAAAATCTCATTAACTTGCGCGACCAGAAGATGTTGATGGATTTACATAATGTTTAAGCATTATTTTTTGAGGTTCGAATACATAATAATTTGAACTATTACATTCAGTAATGGGCTAATTTAAAAAATACTGTAAAAACATCATTTTTTTCCAAACTTAGGCGAACTATTAAAGTAGATGCAACGACCAGAAGATATAAATCGATTTTATTTCTTTTTTGAAATCTTTTTAGTTGCCCAAATTCGCAACTATTGCGTGGTATTCCGATTTGAACAAAAAAATAATTAATTTTTTTAGTCCACCATAATATTTATGTAAAATTTTCATAAAACATTACCTGTCTATAAACTTTTGGGACCGGTTATTTCTTGTTGCTCTACGGTTTAATATTCAACATATTCAACAAAAAATACAGAAAAAAAAAAAAAAGATTGTATAAATTTTTGGAACAGATTGTATACCATTTTTCAATACTGTACATGGTAGAGTACATAGCAATAACATAAATCCTAAACACTTTTGAACTTTTTGGAAAGCGTTAAATAAAAAATAGCGAATACTTCCATCGCAAATTTTAAGTGCTTCATTATCAACGAATAACGCGGAACATATGAAAATCTTACCTCGTGGCTCTGAAGAACGGTGTATTCCAGACACGGTACACCATGGCGTATGCATTCTCCTTTTACACTGGACAAACCCACAACCTGGAAACAAACAAAAGAAAAGAAAAAAATAAGGCATTGCACCAATTACAACTACACCTTTACTGGAATCAGGCCATATTTACCAACATTAATTTTATTGTACGTGGAATAGCCGTTTAGCATTGTGCTTGAAAACATCTCTCAAATACACTTTAAACGATCACTTGCCATAGTTTATAGAGAATTGTACTTTCTCTGGTACTACAAATGTTATAAACAACATTTTCAATAGGGTATATTGTATGACACATAGTAATAAAATATATAACTTTTGTAACATTGGCAGCTAGAGCACGGACGGACAGACAGATATCAGAATCGTAAGTAATTATGTATGTGAAATTTTGATAATCTTGAAACAACACTTCCAGCAAAGTTGAAAGGGGATAAAAAAGAGAGGACATATCAAAATGAATACACATTCAGAAATATTTCTTCCCAAAAAAGTAAACGACATTAAGCAAGAGGACATATGCGTTATGGGTTTGGCTGTCGTCACCCACAAGCAATGATCCTGGGGAGGATGTTCTAACAGTCAAAATTTGAAGATTTTTTTAAACAAATTGTTGAACGAAAAGTGTGCATAAAATTGCTCAAAAGTGAAATGTATAATCTAAAGTGGGGAATGAAAATAACGGGGTTAATTTTTATATTCACAACATAGATATTTACCAACGTCACTGCTGATGCAAGACACTAGTGGACAGGGCGCGATTATGACCGACAGGGGCCCCGAGCATTGATGCATTCGGGAACCCCATCTATGAAATTTCTTTTATTTTTCATAAAATTTTTGAAATAAAAAAGAATATTTCAGAACAGCATTTGAAATTGGGGGCCCTTCCGAGCCGGGGGCCTCGGCAAAGTCCCGATTGGCCATGCGATAATAAACCCCTGCTACTGGATCCATAATTTTATTTATTGTTTATGCAGTCTCAAACGTGAAATACTGTGTTTTTCGAAAATATTAATAAGTGTAATTCAAAGTTGCCTCGATGAGAAACAGTTTGAACTACTTAATAAGCAAAGATAAAACTGACTCAGAATAGAGAATGAAAATTCAGTTTCTTATTCGTACATTACAGGCCAGTAGCGTATGCAGAATTTCCAAATAAGAAGGATTGGGGGTAGTTTATCCTCCTGGGACAAAATATTCAAATAAACTTAATTTTCAAAATTTAAACTTAATTTCTTATAAAAACGCCGTAGAAGATTTTTTAAAGAAATCTTGAGTCCTTTGCCTTGTTCACTTTTATCGTTGCACAGACTGCAACGACAAAGATTCCCTATCGTAGGCTATAAATAAAAGACGATTCCCCATCTTTGCAAAGATGAGAACAAACATGTTATACCTATGTTCAAAGGGATAAGAGTCAACATGACATCCTTTCTTGTGGAGTAAATTTTTGTACGCTTACTCCAAAACAAACAAACTTTTAAACTCAGTCTACCACTCTGTGTGGATCTTATTTTTGAATCACAGCACTTAAAGTAGTTCTTGTCATTTGTTATCGGGAGGAAATATGTTTAAGATCTCACAATTTTACGTCTGCTGACGTATGTGAATTTTAAGATGCATACTTCTTTCGCATACGGCGATGTCAAATGCACATCTTCTTTTAGTTGGATTTCTGAGATTTACTGCAAGCCCAAATTCGAGTCAACTGTTGCCATGCCTTAAAAACAAATAACTTTACTTTGTGATTTAGAAAACAGCAAGTCAAGCATATGCATACTTCTTCTGTATTTATATTTAGATGCTTTTCAGTCGGTATATGCACTCCCGTTATCGGTCAAAAAGATAATTTTGCATGTATTGACACTTCTGAATAAATCTCGAAAATTATTCGAGAAGATATGAACTGTCGTTAAGAAGTACCTCTCAATGATATCTGTATATACCTCTACTCATAGCAACAGCAACTAATTCAATGCAAATAATGCTGGTCGCGAATGCAAGGAACGCACTTGAACAAAGAAAAGTATGTTTTTGTTTTTAAGAAAATTTCACTGAAACAGTTGTTAAAATATCAACAGATATGAAAAATGTACAATGAATTTGTTTTGTAAATAGTATTTAACCGTCTGGGCATCTTAAAAAAAGAGAAAGTGAAGACGACGAAATCTACTGCAATCCAAATGCAACTACTGTTGCTTGCAGTTTGTTTTTATTTAAAAATAGGGTATTTTTTTATTTGTCAAATAAGACAAGTACTTTCAAATAAGCATTTTTAAAACTTTTACACTGACGATCCTAAACATTATGGCTTTCTCCACATTTTTCAACTCGTCTGGATGTCATGGAGAGCTAGAGTTGAGGGTTTTCCGGAAAATTTTGAAACAGAAAATTTTCTAAGCTATTAACACAATAAGGTATTGCAATATTAAAATTGCATTCACTAGAAGCTACAAGTAAACAAAACTGGAGTATTATTATCAGCTCTGTGATGTCCTTTTGAGTTTTCCCCTTTCAACAAATTATAAGCTAATTTACATTTTTAACAAAGCACAGAAATTGTGATTTAAAAGTTTTTAATCATGTATAAAGCTGATAATTTAAAATAAAATTCTTTAATATAATTATTCTACCCATATAATGTCTCAGTGATTCATTAAAAAATACCATATTGGACAAAATATTTTATTTATTAAATTGATCTATGAATAGCTGAAATGGAAATAAAATATGCTCCAAAATAACTGCATTGCTTCACACAAAAAAATAAAAAATTAGTTATTCTAACACATTTCAAGAAAAAACAAATTACTATAAAAATATGTTAGCTTTGATTTCTTTCCCCCCCCCCCTTTTTTTGTAAAGAAAAAATTTAGACAATAAGAATTTTCAGGAAATAAATAAAATAAAATATTATTTTGAATATTTTAATCACATTTTTTTCTACAAACTTTCTGGGTCACTCTCTGAACTGGAGAGCATGGGGTAATCTAAATCAGAATTACTACTACTAACAGAGAATATTGTGTCTGTGCATTCCTTTGATAGGTCATGCTCAGAAGTAGAAGCAGAATTTGAAAGTATAAAAACAGAATCAAACTTAAATTTTATTCATGTAGATTACAATGATAGAATTATGACTTCTATCTTTTGTTTAAATAGTACAGAAATTGACTAATAAAAGAAAATATAGAAAGCTCAAATATTTTCCATAAAAAATTGTCTTTTGGCATTGAAAATTTTCCGGAAAAACATAGTCGAAAATTTTTCTGGAGAATTTTCCATTTTGGAAAATTTTCTAGAAAATTTTCCTCCCCACATCTCTATGGAGAGCACGTAATTAAATGGAAATGGTATTTAACGGTTGCTGGAGAAGGTAAGGAATCATTCTTGCACTTACGTTTGTGAGTGATGGGATGGGTGTTGATCTAAGCGAATTTGATAGAGGGCAGATTGTAATGGCCCGGAACGAGTATCTTCGAAACTACACGACTGGTCGGTTGTTCACGATCTGCCATTATTAGCATTTATAAACAGTGGATTAAGGACGGTGAAACCAGCAGTAGACGCCAAGATGTTGGGCGTCCACGCATCATCAAAGACAGAGGAAGTCGGAGACTGTTCTGCCATGTACACAAAATCAGCAGCATACAGTGGCTCAGCTGACAGCCCAATACAATGCAGGTCCAAGTACAAGTGTTTCGGAACACACAATTCAACGGACACTGTTAAATGTAGGACTGTGGAGCAGACAACCCACTCGTGTGCCTCTGCTTACCAAGCGTCATTGTCAACTACGCCTACAGTGGGCACGGGAACATCGAGACTGGACCACAGATATGTAGAAGAGAGATGCCTGGTAGGATGAATCCCGGTTTCTCCTTCATCACGTCGATGGTCGTATCAGGGTACGCCGTCTTCCAGGAGAACAGCTGCTACCCTCTCCCCGGTAGCTCAGAGCTCGAACACCACCATGCTCCAATATCTCGACTTTGTGTGGCCGCTGCTTAAATATTTGGTACAGCCTGTCTCCGGTGTCTACCAACAACTTCTAGCATCCGTGCCCAGGCGAGTTGCAGCTATTTTGAAGGCCAAAGGAGGCACAACGCGTTATTGAGTAGGTAGTCATGAAGATTTGGCTCTTCAGTGTATTTTATAATATCAATAGACACCTAAAATTCTTTAATCCATACTCCTTCATTCTATGAGAAAAAAATAAGTTTTAGGGAAATGGCATGAAATCAATTCTGTTGTTACAAGTGTTTAGACCAATGATTCTCAAACTTTTTGAAGTCAGGATCCATTTAAAATCCAATAGTTTTAAGCACGACTACATACAAATCTCTGAGAAATACGTAATTTTTAACCCGCTGTAAATATTTCGTCAATGAAGAAAGGGCATTATTTTCAATTTGATTTATTTTTTTTTTCTTGATGAGAAACAAGCGCTCATGGGTCATTCTCAAAAAAATGTTACAAATTATGTTTTCAATGAAATAAATGTTTGTTTGTTTTTTTCCATTTACTGATAAATTGGTAAACACAGACGTAAAAAGTACGTTCATAAACTTTCGTATCATCAAGGAATACAATATAAATTAATATTAGTAAGGCAGTAATCCCTTTAAAAAATCAAGGTAAAATGCATTTTTCTTAACAGAGCGGACATTTACTTATTAGTTGATTCATGAAACTGCTGTATTAATTTAAATATTATAAAATATTTACGATATATTTGTTACATGCCAAATAATCTGTTAAAAAATAAAATGTTTATTTCGACTTTAATTTTTTTTTTCCTTTTTTAAGTTAAACGCCCAGTAATCTTTTTTTAAACTAAAAAATCAATTGCCGTTCACAGTATAAAAAATGTACAAGTTTTTTTCAAATTTTGATAAAATATTTTTCTAAACAATAATAATTTAAAGTTCTAGTAAAAAAACATTTGGAATAATGGAAATTGTGTAACACTTTTTAAGAATGACCTTTATGTGCAACAGTTTTCCATTTTTTTAATTTTCAAAACCATAAGAATACCCTCGGGGAGCAGTTAGGAAACAAAACCTGCTTGACGCTCTTGGTATATACACAAATTGAAATTAACTATTCGCGCCAAGGTAGAAATCTTGGACACATGATCAATGATACAAGACATACCCTAAAAATGCGATTTTTTGTTCATGAACTTCATGGCCTCTGGTTTTTCTTTTTTTTTTTTTTTTTTTTGGATCAAATTAAGTTTCTGTTTCATTTGTGGGTCGTTATTTTTTTTTTTAGTGTTATCTATGTCATTTTCATTAACTGCCTATGAGAAATCGTGTCTCTTCATTTTAAAAAATAAACCTCCATGCGGTTATCTATTCGTCATTTTACCATACCGAAGTAACCACGAGGTAAGCTGACGAAGAACTTTTTTTTAATATTTTGCCATCTTCCAAGAGCCCAGACAGCACATAAGCTTAAATCAAGCTTGACATTTCTTTGAATTTGACGCATTAATGCAAGCTTGGCAGTTCAATTCATTTTAAGTTTGCAGCAAGCTTGGAGATTACAAAAAAATGAGTCAGCAAATATTTTCCCGCCGAATTTAAGTCACTTGAACTGTCAAGCTTGAATATAATTTGATTACTGCTTGATTTGGAAAGCCACATCCACATAACAAATAATTTATTATCAGTCATAATGTACTTGACCATAGATTTAAAAAAAGGATTCTATATTTCCAAATATTGAAATTCTTCAAAATAAAATACAAATATACTACAAAATTGATTTCAAAATCAGTCGTCTGTCTCGATTTTGGCCAATATTGCCCAACATGAGTGTTGCGATATTGAAAGTTTTAAAACGTGTGCTGCTTTTAAGTTTATATTATGCTTATTTCCCTATTAGTAGAGTCTATAAATCACACATCACATTATTTTAATTTTGATCCAACCCATGGAAAAATAAAAGCAGCAGATCGACATCGGCGAATACTGGTCAATCTCGCCAAAAAACGGCGTGACAACCATAACAGTCACTTCAAACTTTAGTCATGTCTACACGAGTCAGATTGGCATGGTGGTTAGGACGCTGGCTTCCCACACTTTAGGTGCCGAGATCGATCCCACCCGCGGACGCTAGATGGAAACAGATAAAAATAACTTTAGGTTTCAGCGTAGAGGGGGAAAATAAGTGGAAAAATAAAATATATGGGGCGAATTCGCCGACCGGCGCCCCATGTATCAACAATTTTTTTTTTTTTTTTTGGAAAAAATTTTTTAAGTTTGAATTAAGCTTGCTATATCAAGCTTAATGCAAGTTGGGCAAGTGTAAACTTGAACACTTGATTCAAGCTTGCATTAAGCTTACACGCTTGAAATTTTCAAGCTTAATTCAAGTTTATTGACTTGATAAATCAAGCTTACTGCAATTTTGATGCAAATTTGCTGTGCTGTCTGGGAGGAGACGAAATCGTTTCAATTGTTTTATGAAACACAAAGGTTCAAAAACGCTTCCTGTAAATTTCAGGATTTTATACCACTTACTGAATTCAGGAAAAATATTTGAAGTTTAAATTCCTCATCTTGCCATGCTTTCCCTAATTTTTTAGAACTGCAGTCTTAAAAATAAATAGAATGCACGTCTGATCCCCCCCCCTCCCCGCAATTGTATCTTTCAGAAGGTGAGTGACAGATAACAAGAACCATAAAAAGTAACTCAGCACATAAAAAGATACTCACCAGGAGAGCTGAAAAGCTGAGCAGCATCATGTTAGCACTTTGGGATGATGCTTACTTTCGTTTGAATATGCTCGCTGCATCCTGATACGGGAAGCCAAGGTCGTTATCTCATTGACACCTAGAACCGGTCGAATCACCGCTGATTGCTCTAACATCCTGAATTGGAAGGGGGACATTCACCAATCATTTCCATTCTGACAAAATTAATTCCGCGTAACACATTGAGGGAACTTAACACTAGAACCGCGGGATGGGTCATTTTGACCCAAATCCAGATTTGATTCCGTTTTTTTCGAAAAGTTACGAACTGAAATTTTTAAAAAATCGTGACTTTTCCTAACTTTATGTTATTAATTATCTGTAAAAAATTTAAGTTCTTAACTTTTATTTCTTTTTTGTTTTTAATATGTATACCTGATATCGCGGAATGGGCCATTTTGACCCAAAACTTCCCACGAGTCTGTAATCCGAATTTAAAATTAAATAAATGTCATTATCATTCATAAAATGAACGGTTATGGCATAATAAATGGTGTAATAGCATACCAATGTCATTTTCATAGAACGAGAATTTTACAAGTCGGGTCAATTTGACCCATACCGCGGTTTTAGGTATACCTATCTCAAGCGACGCGGTTCTAATAAGAATTATTGCAACAATATTTTTGTAGTTTTAATGTAATATTAAACTCAATACGAATGTTACGATTGAAGTAATATCATTACCTTTGAAATATAACATTATTGTTGCATTGCAGCGTGAATTCTGCAAGTTGGGTCAATTTGACCCAGCCCGCGATTTTAGGTATATCTGAAACACCGCGGTTCTAGTGTTAAAGTAAAGCTAAGTAGAACCCCGTGAGAGTCACAACTGTTTTTGGAATTTGTACCCATAGGAGAGAACTAGGGATGCAACGGATATCCGGCAAACATACTGCATCCGGCCTATCCGGCCAATATATCAGATTATTGGCAGTAGCCGGATATTACAAATATCCAGCAGTACACCCGGCCTAAAATTACATACAGAGAAATAACATAAATAAACATAATAAATGAATAAATTTTAAAAACTGCAATAATAAAAAGATGCGAAAAATAATTTTTGTTTTCAATACTTTTTAGAATGTATTTTTATCATGTATAAAAAAGTGGGGGGAAAATTAAATACTTCTATCTTTTTTAAGATTGGAGTAAATTATTACTGGAAGAATTATTGTACAAAAACACTGTTTTTCAATCTTTGAAAGAATTCGGATGCCTTTTTTCCACCATAAATTGCCCCTCCTTATGAGATTGGTGTACTTGCTGATGTAGTACTGCTGGCTGGTGTGAATATGCCCCCCTCCCCCGTAATTCTGATAAAGTAAGGAAATTTGTTGCATTGATTTTCCAATAGTTAAATGGGCACAGGGGCGTAGCCAGAAATTTGTCATGGGGGGGGGGGGGGTTACGACTACTGCAACTCACATATATGCATACATGTGTGTGATAAGGAAGTGAAGAATATACCTTTGGTATGGTAAAAATTCCACATGGGGGGTTTATGACCCCCTAACCCCCCCTTGGCTACGCCTCTGAATGGGCATGTCTTTCTTCCAAGAACTGATCTTTTAATATATTTATCTAACTCTTGAAGGGGAACATCCATGACATTATTATAAGCATGTCTTTAATTGTAGTAAAACTGGTACCAAATTCATGGAAACAATCCCAAAGGGATTTCTGATTTTTGAATTAAATCATTTGAAAGTAATGAGAAAATTTAAAGATAAAAGTAATAGCTCAATCTAAGAAAACTAGTGAAAATAAAACAAAAAAGAAGAAAACATACTGTTGCCGGATAACAGGATATCCGGTATCCGGCCAAACTGATATCCGTTGCATCACTAGAGAGAAAGGTGTGTTATCGAGTTAAATTTTCTCATTGTACCCGAATTTCACCTACGCTCTGCTATCATTGTTGTTACCCACAGGAACGAACCAACAAATAAGATTTAGAGTCCCCCCCCACCGGGGAGGTGGGGTCTTCTTATTTAGAATCAATTCTAATTGAGAAGCCATCATTAGTGGCAGGGGCGCTGCCAGGGGGGGGGATATCGGGATATATCCCCCCCCCCGAAATTTTTGGATTAGTGATGAAATTCCGTCTATTTATACACATATAAGTTCATATCCCGCCCCCCGAAATTTTTTCCAGGCGCATACCCCCCCCCCCCGAAAAGTTTTCCTGGCTACGCGCCTGATTAGTGGTATCATTTCAATAACCTCTTCCGTTGGTTTTTTTGAAGTATGGGAGCATAAACAGTTAAACCTGGGTTCAAGATTTAAAAATGAAAAGACACAACCACCCACCGCTGGAAAAAAATGTCTGCTCACGCTACTGAGTTTTGACAGATTAATACTAAACATATTTTACTTACTAATAAAGTGTGGAAAATATTGCAATGAAACCTTGGAGTCATTGAACTCACTTCTTCGTTTTATGGCCTTATTCACCAAGAATTAAAACTGCGAGTTTACTCAACGAAGCGAATTCGTTCAAAAGTTAACAGGGAAAATAGAATTCCTTGTACCAAGGATTCCTTGTGTCATTATCATTAACACTTTCCAGCAAGGTTGAAAAGTGTTTATGATTTCGGTTTGTTTATATATCCCGCAGTAGTTTCAACAAAAGGACTACTTGACCTTTTTGACATTTGTTTTCGCATAGATAGTTACGATTATATTTTAGTAAAATATTAGTTTTCTACCGTGCGAAGAACGGGCACGCAGCTAGTATATAATAAAAACTAGATGTTACAACCCATGCGAAATTTCAACCTAATTTGTCTAATTATTTTTGAGTTATGAGAGTTATGTAATTAAGTACTATGTCATTTTATCTCTCACCCCCTTTATTGAAAATTGTCTCAAAAATGCGTCATAAAAGTTGTTGAATATTTTACATATATTTAAATACTATTAGTTCACAACAGTTTTAATCCATTGTTACAATATCTCGTAAGCTGTAGAATATGCATCTCATGTATTTTTCTATAAATAGGTTACAATCATAAAAATTTCAATAACTTAAGAAAATTGTTGAGTATTGAATTGTTTATTTTTTTATTGTACAATGTCTTATCCTCCTGAATTCTGCATCCCTCAATAAATATTTATCTATTTAACTGTAACTGTGCTCACGCACGCATTCTTTTTACTACTTCTATACTTTTTACCTTCTTGATGTTACATTGTTATGTGATGTGCCTGTTTCTTCCGTTCTAATTTAGTAAAGTAAATGTTATGTTAAAATCCCACGCTTACTATATTTGTGCCATAACTCTGCTAACATTTCTAAAAGGTTATGGACACCAGATGGATTCATTTATTTATTTGCTGATTTTTAACGTTCGTTTCAAGGCTGCATCATTCATCCTCAAAATGGCGATAAACTATCCAATCTATTGCAATCGAAAAAGGAGATGCACAATTAGATGTTGCAATAATCTAAATGCAAATTATCAACATTGTACGGAAAAGTTATGCGAGTTACGTTTATACGTACGTACAGACGTCATCACAAACGCAGTCAAAATGGATCTATGGTCAGGAAAAATATATCGTACATGCATGAATACGTATGTACATTGTCTTACGTTCATCAATATATACTTTGAAATGTTACGCAGTAACTTAACAAAGTTAATTTTAAAAATGGATAACATAATCTCTTTGTTTGAGAAAATCTGAATGCCGAATTTTTTAGCAATCACACGATTCTTTACCTCGTGCAAGGATGTAAAAATGCATGTTTTAAACATTTACAATTGAAAGTTTCTCATAATCAATCCATTTCGAAAGATTTTCCTGTCTCGTAATTCTTAACTGACTGTAATTCTCATATTCACATAATAGTTTTCAACCGGATATTATTGCGTGCGTTGGAAAATGTTTCATAATCATAAAGAGTTTACGCGCTTTCCTGCATGATTTCTCATACTCAATCACAACACTGAGCATAAAATGTATGCAAACCTTTTAATCCAAACAAACTGGTTACAAGCTCCAGAAAGCAAACAACCGACAGAGGGGTTCCTTTACCACTACCTGGCTAGCCTAAAAATCCTTGCTGAAAGGAAAAGATATAATTTTTAGGGACATTCGAACAAATGGCAACCAAAAAAACGATCCTCATATTCCCAACTTAAATCTAGTTGCCCAATTTAGTGGCAACCATAAAAGGAAATGATTATCGTTTATGCTAATGCATAAATTGCAAAGAATCACCAAAGTGTAATAGACTACATTCGTGGCAAATATCTAGACCGTTTCTTTAAATTAAGCATTAACTGTTGCATAACGAAAATATATTGTATGGGTATCAGTAAAAGATAGTATAAGTAATAGTAAGTAGATATGATAAGGCAATATTGATCAAAGCAGAATATACCGCACTAATAAATATTTCGTGAAACTAAGCCTTCTATTCATTCTTCAACAACCGTCTTACATCACAGCTAACAAAATAGTAAGTTAGTCTACGTCGCGTTAATATATCCCGCGGTAGTTTCAACAAAAAAGACTGTAACACAACTTTTTTCTTGGAGATTCTGTTTTTTCACAAGTAGTTATGATCGCATTTTAGGAAAATGTTCTCCTCTTGCCTTGCGAAGAGCGGATACACAACTTTTTAATTATAAAATAAAACGGTTCTCCACATCATGTAGTATCTAAAGTATTAATAGCATAACTTAAATGTAAAAAAGAGTATGATGCAGAAATGAGACATTTTGAATATTAGGAATTTTCACTGCGAACCGTCACGCTTTTCTTTTCTAATTGCGAATGACACCGGCATAGTTTTTTGCGTCATAATATTAGCAATGGTCTCAGGTCAGTACTTATACTAACTTTACAAATAACTAATGAGTAACTTTACGCCAAGAGTCAAATCATTTTGCTTATTTTTAGATCCCAAACCACTGGAATCAATTCGAACTATACATGTAAGAAAAAGTTTCGTTCCCTACCGTGCGGAGAACGGGTACGCAGCTAGTAACAATAATAACGATCATCTCAAACTTCTCATTCAAGATTCGTATGTTATAAAATGATTTCCTCTTCCACGATATTTGTGGACGATTATTCATTTTTACCAATTGATTATTTATTGCTATATTGCTTGTACGCTGCTCAAGGTATTTTTTTTTTTGTGTGTATGTGTGTATATGTGTTCTTCTTCTTCTTTCTATGTCTATCCGATGCAGATGTGTACTTTGGAACTCCCACCCGCCCCTATATTTTTTACCAACAATAGGGTTGCTCTGGGATTGGCGTTATTTATCTCAGCCAAGTTTTGTTCTGGCCAATGTGTAATTCTTTGCTGTCATAATTTTCAATTCATTTCCATCTTATTTTTACTGTCTATATTGGACGTATTTTAATTTCGCTAGCCACCACCAGCCATTGTAATAACTTAATGTTTCAATAGTTTCTTTTAAATAAAAGAAACTATTGAATTTATAGGCTCAAGTATATCATTGGCTTATTCTATAAGTCATTGGCTTATCTTTCTGATTGTTCTAAATATTGTCACAATGTTTTGGATTGAAAAATCTATCCAAAATCATACACAATGTGTAACGTGATCTACTATCGTATGGACACAATATCATCTAGTGAGTGAACAGGAAACAGAAATAAAAAGATAAAATGAAAATATTGTCTTAGCAGTGATAATTGAATTGCACATTGAATATTGGTCAGGTCATCTGGCTAAGCATTGAAATCTCTCTAAGGGTCGAAAAAGGCCCGAACGACTTATGGGTAACCTTTTTTTACTGTAATAAATCTACACTCATATCCATATACTGACTATGACTATTTAAACGATCTGCAAAATATTTTTAATTATTCCTAATAATATAAGCAAATCTATGAGAAATAAATTTGGTATCGGTCGAAAAAGACTGGAACACCCTTGTGATGAAGATCACATATCTAATTTTAATAATCATTTAATTTGGTTTCCTTTAATGTAATCTATCCAAAATCATGTATTCTAAATCATTTCTGTTCTCATTTTTCGGTCACTTCGGCTTTTAATCTGTATATTCGCTTTTCCCGTACGCATTATTCTTGGGTTTTTTTTTTTTTTTGTTTTTTTTTTTTTGTCTCTTCAGACTAGTGGAGTCGTTGTGCTAAAAATAGATGACATTGCGTCCGTTTGTAATCGCAACGAACATTTTTGCTGCCCCTCTTTGGCATCCTGCTGGCGTAAGTTATTTTCTGTTGCTCTGCCTAATCTTTAAAATTATTTGCTCGTGATTCCGTCCTTTTAATTTTATTGGATTACGTTTTAAGGTTGCTCTGGGATTGGCGTTATTTATCTCAGCCAAGTTTTGTTCTGGCCAATGTGTAATTCTTTGCTGTCGTAATTTTCAATTCATTTCCATCTTATTTTCACTGTCTATATTGGACGTATTTTAATTTCGCTAGCCACCACCAGCCATTGTAATAACTTAATGTTTCAATAGTTTCTTTTAAATAAAATAGTTTTAAGTATTCTAGTGTCCTTATCTCATTGCAACTAAGTGTGTCGAACCTGGATTTCTAACCGTAACAACGCAATTTAATAATTACACAATAGCCAATCAAATTTCATCATTATAACCCTATCAAGGCTGATTATTTCTTTTTTAATAAAATAACATGCAATTTTTTAGCAAAAATCATTTTTAAAACTTTCAATTGGGAAATATTGGTTTAACTTCAATAAATAATTATGTTTTCAATTAAATTTCAGAAAAAAAACAAATAACGAATATTTCGAGTTCTAGTGTATTAACGGTGCTATTCGAAAAAATCATGTAATTTTGGTACATAATTACAAATAAACTAATTATGTACTTCAAAATTTTTAAACTCTCTCTTTACAAGCTGTATTACATACTACGAAGACAGGTCAATCTGTATCAGTTTCAAAACTTTTAGAAAAAATTCTTAAAAATCGGAAACTTTCGCAAAGCGTGTCACTCTTCGAAAAATCTTGCAGCTCAAATCCCTGTTTAAGAATTTTTTCTGATAATTTCACAAAAGCCACAGCGTTTTCGCTTATCGCAGTGTGTAAAACAGCTTATGAAGAACACTCTGGAATTTTTTGGAGACCATGGTGCTATTAGTTTATTTCAATTTGTGTACCAAGACTAAAAACAAAGTTCTTTTTTTTCGAAGAACAGCCTAATACGTTTCAGGAAGGTTTCGAAGCGTTATAATTAAACTGTCGAATGCATGTAAAGAGTGTGATTTCTGTCGTTTTCAGCGTGAGCTTTGCGTTGTCATGGTTGTAATGTAATATTTGCACGAGCAACCATTTCGTCAAATAATAATGAATTCCAGCGAATGATTGATTGTGTGCGATCAGATTTGAATACTGTGTCAAGAAAATAATTGCAAAATCAACTTGTAATGTACAAGGCACATCAAAGGGCTGTGAGTGGATTTCATTTGATTTCATCCGCTTACTAGAGTAGATTACAATTCGGTATATCACTTCTGTAATTAATTAATGCACACATGAACTTCAAATAAAATAGTTTTCAAAATATTTTTTATTTATTTTTTATTTAATTTTATTTTCTGTGAGTGTATTGGTAAAAGAGTACCTACAAACAAACACATATGAATTCAAAAATTTTAATTCATCATCTTTAATTGCCTTTTCTTTTTTCCTAATGCACGCATGTAAATTTCAAAACAAATTATATTGTAAAATCAGCTCTTTCTTTTAAATGGAAATATATAAAATTAATTGAGTTTACTTTTCATTTATGCAAATATTAATTATTTTGTTGTCAAAATAATGTTTCCAAATGTTGTCAAAATAATGTGCTGAAACCGCAGAGATAGCACTTTCTTATATCGGACTAGCAGCGTGGCCCGGCGTTGCCCCAGCGATAGAAGAGAAATGCTCATTGACCTTGAATATAGATTGTAAAGGGAAGGAATGTGAATTCTCCGACTGCAATGATAAAAAAAGGACATGGGACTTCCCGCTGAAAAAAAAAAGTGAACACAGCTCTGTACCTGAAAGCGTACAGGGTTACCGGGAATCGACATGGCTAGGCTGGCATGTGAATCCTAAACGGACATGAGACTTCACGCTGCAACGAACAAATATGAATACGGCACCTGATAGCGTACAGAGGTTATCGGGAATTGGACGTGGCTAGGCTTCTCCCCTTTTACCTGTCTGTGTTCTAACAGTCATTTATCGCTGTTAGAACACAGACAGGTGTAGGACAACAGGTTTAGCAGTTGCGTAGTAATACCTACGCAACTACTAAAACCCAATAAAGTTCCAGTCGTCGGTATGAGATTGTAAAGGGAAGGAATGTGAATCCTCCCGCTGCAATGATAAAAAAAGGACCATCGCCTTCTTCCGTGGCCGGACACCTCGTTTTCCGGACCTAACTCCATACGATTATTTCTGTGGGGTTACATAAAACATCGTGTGTATGGTCGCCCCCTATGCCACGTGATTTACAAGATTTAAGCCAAAGATCGCAACCGCATTCTCCAAGATCGTGACATGTTAAAGCGAGTGTGGCGTGGAATGAATTTGACTTTAGACTGGATTGACATCTGCCGCATCGCAAAAGGTTCACATATTGTACGTTTGGGAAACAAAACTTGAAAGGATTTTTTTCCCCAGTAAAGTCAACTTTGCTGCTGTATTCGTAGTATATTTTTTATAAGACTTCCAAACCCCTTCTTGTGACACACCCTGCAAATTAAATGCGTATTATAATTGATGCGTCCATTATTCCTTAGGGCGTCATAATTTTTTCTCCTTGTTCCATAAAACACTTCTTTCGAATTGAAGTCTGCATTAAATTTGCCTGCGAAAACTGTTACAATCTTCGCCAAGCATAATCCAGCTACACTTTATAAATAGTGTTTGGAATATGCATCATATTCCATGAGTGCGCCGTGTTTGTCTTCCTTGTTTGATTAAACATTTCTTTATAACTGAAATCTATACTAAAATCGCCTATTAAACTGTTTTACAAGCTTCGTCAGGCATGTAATAAGTATACTTCTCCTATGTCATAAACTGGAAGGTTTTGTTAATTTCTCTCCAAATACGAAAGATGTCGTCAAGCTAGGTTCAGTTTTGAGAGCTCATTCTTGGGCACCAAACTTCGGGATAAATCATCAAAAATTGCAAATATTGGAGATTCATTGAAAATGGTGCACGGATGAAGTATGTACCGATCAGCTGCCGATCTATCGTAGACTACCTGGGGCTCTACCACGATAGTATAGTAAAGCTTTCCGTGGCGGATAAATCAAGCCTTTTCATGGCGTCACAAACCAAAAAGTATTCGATGTGTGCTAGCACAAAGCTACCGAAATTGTTCCGATGTCCAGTTCACTATCGGAAATAATGCTGTTTTTTTTTCCGACACGTGAGATGAAGGCGAAAACTTGCATTCCGATAGCGGAGAGTAGAAGATGGATAGGGTTTTTTATTCTGTGTATTATGGAGTGTTAAGCACTCCCACAAAAGGACCCCTTTCCCTGGCACGGCTGACTATCGCCCTCCCTCTCAAGCAGCACACCCCTTCCTTGACGGATGTTTCACGACCCCTCGGAAATTATGAAGACATTGCCTTATTTTAAGAAAAAGGGGAGAAAGCCGTGTATTTTAATAGGGGGATTAATCGCAGTGTCGAGATTGACCAAACAGGTACAAAAAACAAAAGAAAAACTCGCTTGTTTTATTAGACACTCATCGTGCTAGCACCAAAAAGAGAGCGTCGCGGCTGTTTATAAAAAGAATTTGACTATCCGTGAGTGAGAACTATCCGTCATTCTACGATAGCATCGTGGTAGAACCCCAAGACTGATATTACTGCTGCACACAAAAAGTTGTCCACGTAAATGTCATTCATTCTCTCATTTATCATTGCATGCTCATTCTCGTGTGTGCGTGTTTTTAAATAGCGAAACCTGTGGACAAACAGCGCTCATGAAATGCAGGAATTTATCTTTGCCCTCAAACATTTTTATAGATATCTTCCGAGCCAACCTAATGAAATTGCTCTTCTAACACTTGTCAATAGACATTTCACAATATTCCCTGAGTAATACTCCTGGTATCAAATTCATATATACGCCAAATATTTAAAATGCACAGAATAAAACAGCATGTTACTTTGAAATCCCAAAATTTGTTCTTTTTAATTAGCTCAAACCAGATATTAAGAGGAATTTGAATTCATTTTGTCAACATCGAGATCTGTTGTTTGCTGTGTCTTATGCCCTCTAGCAACCGCTAACGGTGCCAGATCCTTCCTATAGGACGGCGATGGACAAAAGGAGATGGCTTTCCTTGTAAGGAGCCCCAGTGGGAGGAAGTTCGATTTCGCTCGGGTTCTCCTCATTTTGGGCCCAATTCAGAGTAGAGACCTAGCACCTGAAATCGGCACCCACAGAGGTATCGCTTTAACCCTTTCGCTCTCAATCCGCCCGTGCCGGCTCAAAATGCACGCTCCCAGATCCGGCCTTACGCCAGGACGAAGCTTCGTCCCGCCCGCGCTTTGCAATATCCATTTACAAGTGTCAAGTGTGAAAAACCCCTTTCTCGTGTTTGCTATTGTAACCCTCTTCCCCCTTTGGGTGATCAGCTGCATTTACGAACGGTTCTTTTCAAATCCTTCGGGGGAGGCACTACCACGGATTCTTTGCACGCCTGTTTTGACAGAGATATATCTACACAGGTACAAAAGAAACGTGTTTGGTGGGGGAAAGCATATAAAAACATTTCTCGGGCGTTTCCGGGATTTTGAGCAAGCATTCCAAATCAAAGCTTGGGAGCGAAAGGGTTAACAGGGAGGACATTGGAGTCACGGACAGATTTTACGTGCATCAGCTCCTATTGGTGTACACGGTCCCATAGCAGCCCAGCCGAGAGAGGTTTTCACCCTTCCAAGCACTGGGCAAGCCGGTGCTGCTTCTCTTTCCGTATTCTTATGGGAACGGAGATTAGCGACTAGGCCATTGCGGGACGCACGTCGAGATCTGATTGCATTGGCAAAATAACTAGATGTAAAGTTTTTTGCTGTTCTGGCGTAATCATCATGTTGATAATTAAGTTCAGTGGCCTCTATAAAGCGCATGTCCAGCAAGAACTGATCGACAGATTAAAAAAAGTGTTTTGCTTTATTTGAAGAAATGAAAATAGCCGAAATTCAACACTGCATTGTTAAATTTGTTACTTATGACAGCGTGATGGTGCGAGAACACGACTATAATACGATTTTTTTTTTAAATACGAATATCACTTTTTTTAAATACTGCACCGAAAAAGAGGAAAAACAGGCATTTGTTTACATATTTATTCATAACACTTGCAAAACATCATTTTTTAACCATTATTTCAGTATTGTTACTTAATAATAGAGAAAAAAGGAACGTAACAATCAAACTGCATGTTTCAAATTCTGGCATTGTTCACATAACAATGTAAAGTTATGGAACTTCAACAAATGACTTCAGTCTATATCAGACCTTGTTCGAAGTATGGCGTCTTTTTTGCTGTTCTTTGGAGCTTTTATTATACTGCATTTATTCGTACGGAAACTTTTGTTTCGTTTTGTTTTTGTTCGGCCCCCTGCTGTCGTCTCGGGTGTGCCAGTGGTGAAGGAGGAGGAGTCCCCGGTAGTAAGTACAACACCCACCACAGACAATAGTGACACAGATTCCACCTCATCCTATACAACAGCTAGTGACACACATTCCGTTTCATCTTACACAACATGTAATAGTGACACGCATTCCATCTCATCATACACAACAGCCAATACTTCTTTCAGTAGACCCACACCCGAAGCAATGCTATATATTAGAGGATTAAAACCCATGCCCGACTTTTCTGGATACACCAGACATATCAGAATCACACCCATGCCTTATCATCTCATACCACAGCCATACTACTCAGACAATCCACCAGATCCATTCCCACCTACCACACCGTCACCTCCTACTCCACGATTCCCACCACCTGTTCCACCACACACACACACACTTAACGACTTTACCAATATTACATACCGTAAAAAGAAATTCAGACGTATCCGTAAATTTTTCTCTCGCCTCTCCTGCATCCGAAAAAACCCATAATCACCCACAGATACGTACACACGTCCACTTAAAACCAAAATATTTAGCAGACACATGTAATGTCAATAGTCCCAATTCACACACACAACCACCCAACAGCATGCCTCACAGTACAACTAAATCTACTCGGAGACTTCCTCCTCAATAGTCGTAATAGTTCACCACTAAAATAGTACCCACACCGAAGCAATGCTATATATTGATGATTAAAACCCATGCCGACTTTTCTGATACGCCAGACATATCAGAATCACACCCATGCCTATCATCTCATACACAGCCATACTACTCAGACAATCCACCAGATCCATTCCACCTACACACTGTCACCTCCTACTCCACGATTCCACCACCTGTTCCACCACAACACACACACTTAACGACTTTACCAATATTACATACCGTAAAAAGAAATTCAGATGTATCCGTAAATTTTCTCTCGGCTCTCCTGCATCCGAAAAACCCATAATCACCACAGAACCTACACACCTCCAATTTAAAACCATTAAATATTTAGCAAACACATTGTAATGCTCAATAGTCCCAATTCACACACAGCACCACCCAACAGCATGCCTCACAGTACAAACTAAATCTACTCGGTAGACTTCCTCCTCAATAGTCGTAATAGTTCACCACTAAAATATAATAGCAGCTGTATGTACTATGTTTCATTCAATCAAAAATGAACGACTTTAAGACCTATCGAAGTCTGAGGAAGCTCTAAAAGTCCTCAGAAAGAGTCTTCAGTGTCTATACGCTGCAGTCTCAACGAATGATTTTTCTTCAGTGATAGACCAGGAGCTTTATTCATGAACAGTTCTCCGGTTACTGTACTTTAATGTGACTACGTTACTACAAATATCTCCATCTTCCGTGACGTCAAGATTATAAAGTGTCGGGGATCATCGTTTTCCAATTGTGTGCCATAGCGAGTCCATTGTGAGCAGCGTCAAGTTGCACATTGCACATTTCTTCACTAACAAGGGGCGTCTGCAGAAAGAGCCATCTCTTACCATCTCATTGTAGATATTCAATCACTGGATAACGATATTTTTTGTCATAAACTATTCAAGTCGTTGAAACCTTTCCCCGAACAATCCCACGGGCGTCTGAAGGAAGAGCCAGCTCCTACCATCGCATCGTTCTCTAAATCCAGGGAGGAAATATTTTCAATTTTCAACCTTTTGTTTTTTCAAGAACGATATCATCTGCCGTATGATCTGCTTGGAAGGAATTGAACTTTCAGCTTAGTCCCTGGAGCATTTCTCTGGCCATCACGTCTCGAATTCAAGTATGTTCTAAGCAAATATTCAAAGCTCTTCAAAACTCTAGAATCATAGTTTTCCGAATAAGTGATACAAACTTATCACAAGAAGACGCAGGACATTTCTTCACTAACAATTCACAGGCGTCTGCAGAAAGAGCCATCTCTTACCATCTCAACGTAGATATTCAATCACTGGATAACGATACTTTTTGTCATAAACTATTCAAGCCTTCCGTTTAGAAAGCATCTTGTCTTCTGCCTTTTGAGTTATCTTCACTAACTGAATTTTTTTTTAATCTGGATTCAGTTTTCCATGACCACATAATTCAAATATTCATTATCAACCCTGTACAACAGCTGCGAATTTGTAAATATAGAAACCAATAAACAGTCAATATTTATCCCAGTTACGTGTCCGAGTTTATTTCTTTCTATGTCTGTCTTTCTATTTTAGAGTTTACACCGCAGAACACGGAACGGAATTTCGCGACTTTTTAATTTTTTTAAAGCCGTGTTTTACGCATGACAAGAAATTATAATGTAATTTATTACTTTGTTAAGTATATACTCCAACTGTTTTTGTTAAGTCCTACTAACAAAGGGACTATTTGAACTTTTTTTTTTTAGATTTTGTTTTTGCACAGGTACGATTATATTTTAGGAAAATATTCGTTTCCTACCGTGCGAAGAACGGGCACGCGGCTAGTGTATTTATAAAAGAAGTTAGAATTTGTAAAAATCTCAGTAGAAACTGGAAGCGTATTTCGCCTGGTTGTTTTCAGTTTCTGAAAGCGATATGTTGCGTTTATAAAAACGTCTTTAGTTACCCCGCCCCGAACGACTCGATTTATGAATGCACGATTTATGAATGCAAAATGTCTTTTCTCAAGTCACACTATTCAGGAACCATTCTAAAAAATCGTCTGCTGACAAATTATAATAGATTGAGTTAAAAAATTCTTCCTACATTTTCACATTACACTGCATGGGGTAAAAGGGTAAAATACTGAAAATATTTACGAAACTTCAGGTATAAAAAAAGACATTATTTCCGTCGCAGAATCGACGGACTGTTGGTTTCTGATGTTCGGAAATGGATTTTTCGGCAAGGTAACGAAATCTGAAATCGCTAACCGATTTCGAGTATGACACCAGAAGATTTTTAAAGGCAGCCATGAGAGTATTTGGTTTTCTGTAGTTTAGGCAGTAAATTGTTGTTCACTGGTTGGGAGACTGGAAGATGTGGGGAGGGGGTTTTTCTTTACGATTAGCTGCTCCTTAGGGAATATCAGGTCGTTTTTTTTTTTGGAGGTCATTTGTTCGATTTTTCAATAATTTTTCCTTTCAGGGATTTTTTTTTTCCGGCAAGGCTTCCTACCTTTGAAATGCAATAGGAAGAGCAAGCAACGAAAATTATGTGCGACGCTTTGCTTTTGAAACACATTCTAACTTTTTCCTCTCAAAAACCTCTGTAAAGAAAGATCATATTTTACGCATGTTTTATTCAACAACTTCCGATTTCTTAGGAAGTTATTCGGCCATTTTTGGTTTTATTTTCCAAAACTGCTTCTAGAAGTTTCTACCATTGGAGTAGTTTAAAGGCAAGTCACAAAAATCATGCTACACGCTTTCATTTCGAAGCACTTTCCATTCCACTGATTAAATTATTAAAACGGTAATCATAATATTATATGTGATACGCATTGATTATGAAGTGTATTTCATTCAAACGCAGGTCCACCATTTCCCGTTCCTCTTCGCTATAATTAAGGAACATGGTTTCGTAACTATTTATGATTCGAGAAGATGAAAAAAAAATCGCTCTGCAACCATTGATTTGAAGCACTCTTCCTTGGGATTGACTAATATTTTTCTTGGATTAGCGCTCTACTTTGCACTTGTTAAGATGGGGACATCGAACTTAAATAGACACTTTAAAGGGACCTACAAAACACTTCCTGCATGTTATTGTCTACTGAATTAGTCGTAGTTCATACAAAATTAATAATTATTGTTGAGTTGTATAACTACTTGCTTGCTACTGAACTAGTGAACATATAAATGATATACTTTTTACAGGGTTACACTAGCGATTTACAATAGTTAATTTTGCGATCTGCCGACAGTAATAATGCAACATAACAAAATAAATATTTATTATTGTGGCGTATACACGCTCACAGATGAAAATCTATATATATAAAATAAAATTAGACTTTTGTCTGTACATTTCTTGGAATACAAAAATTTTGCAATTTCTATCCGTTTCAAGCACCTGGGAATCCGGTGCGACCCTCAAAAAAAAGTTTGTCTGTCTGTCGTTCTGTCATTCTGTCCTGTCCTTCTGTCATTCTGCCCTGTCCTTCTGTCATTCTGTCCTGTCTTTCTGTCATGCTGTCCGTGACGCTTTTTTTGTTCAAGCATCACGAAAAAACGACTGAAGCGAATGATATGAAAATTTGGTGTCATGATAGGTGGTCACTCAACTTAAAACATAGACGTTGAATTTTTAAAAAATCTTGATTGGATTTTAAGATTTTGCGAAAATCCTTTCAAACTGCGTAAATTTGTGTTCGAGCATCACGTATAAACGATTGAAGCAATTAAAATGAAATTTGGTTTCATGATTGGTGGTCACTCAACTTAGAACATAGGCGCCGATTTTTTAAAAAAATCTTGATTATATTTTGAGATTTTGCGAAAATCGTTTCAAACTGCGTAAATTTGTGTTCGACCATCAAGTAAAAACGACTGAAGCGATTGAAATGAAATTTGGTATCATGATAGGGGGTAATTCAACTTGAAACATTGGCGTCGAATTTTTAATAAATCTTGATTAGATTTAGAGATTTGGCGAAATTCGTTTCAAACTGCGTAAATTTGTGTTCGCGCAACCCGTAATAACTGCAAAGGTGAAAAAATGATGTTTGGTGAAATGATAGGTGGCCATTCCCCTTAAACTATAAGCATCTAATTTTTAAAAAAAATCGATCAGATTTCGAGATTTTGCGAAAATCGTTTAAAACTGAGTGAATCTTTGTTCACGCATTACGTAATAACAACTAAAGCGAATGATATGAAATTTGGTGCCATGATAGATGGTTGCTTAACATAAACTATCGGTGTCCAATTTTTTTAACATTTTTATTAGATTTTTGAGATTTGGGAAAATTCTCTCAAAATACGTTTATATTTCTTCAAGCATCACGTAATAACGACTAATCCGAATGGTACGAAATTTGGTGATAAGATAGGTAGTTGCTAATCTTAATTTATAGGCGCTGAGAGAATTTTTAAAATACTTTGATTACAATTTGAGATTTTGTGAAAATCGTTTTAATTTTGTTCCAGCATCACGAAATAAAGACTGCAGTGAATGAAACGAAATTTGGTGACATGATAGGTTGTCACTCAACTTAAATTCTAGGCTTCTAATTTTTCAAAAACATTGATTAGATTTTGAGATTTTGCGAAAATTATTTCAATATGCGTAAATATTCGTTCGTGTATCACATAATTACGACTAAAGCGAATGAAATGATATTACTTAGTTACTCTCTAACCTGTAATATTTTAACAATACATAAAAATTATAACTTCGCTTTCTTTGCTTTGGCAACATACTACATCCATTCTGTGTACTCCTACAATGCTGACGAAAGTTCTTGCTTTTTGGAAATTTGCATTCAGTTCTAACCCGTCAACGGCGCGTACTTCAGCTAGTAATAAATATTTTCGATACCTCGAAATGATAAATATTTCAGTAAAATATTTTCGATATGTTCTGGTCTATTGTTAGTAATAGTCAAATAGATAATAAATAAACAAATATGCTCAGTTGTTCGAGCCTCGTCAGGGGGAGAGCCTCCTGAGCCCCCCTAATTTTTTAATTTCATTATTGCCACATTAAAACGATATTAATTGACTATGTCATTTTATCTCTCACCCCCTTTATTGAAAATTGTCAAAAATTCCGACATAAAAGTTGTTGAGTATTTTACATATATTTAAATACTATTGGTTCACAACAGCTTTAATCTATTGTTACACTATTTCGTAAGCTGTAGAATATGCATCACATGTATTCTCTATATCTACTTATTATAAAAGAAAATGTTCGTGTGTGTGTGTGTGTGTGTGTGTGTGTCGGCGGCGTTACGTACAAACGGCTACACCTAGAAACACCAAATTTGGTACTCGGGAAGTTCTAAAGATGAAGCTGTGCACCTCGAAGCGATTTTTTAAAAATTCGACGTAGAATTTTTTTTATTTTACGTTTTATGCGATTTTTGGCATTTTTTCTCCCCTAATTCGCAATAAGCATCTGTTTTGGCGAATTTTTCGTAAAATAATTTTAACACTGTCGCGTCTTGAATTCTATCCGTCATAACTTTTTGATATTTTGACAAATCCTGAAACATTCTTTTCTCCCTCTTTTAAAATGAAAAAAAAAATTATGTAAATTAGATGATTTTTTACGAATTTTAATGTAAACTAATGTTTAGAATTTAATAGCATCAACGCCGATAGCTTACGCCATTGCACTGATACATCATGGCACCAGATAATTTCATTGCGTTGCCACAGAAAGGATTAGAAAAAAAGGTCTTTTCAGCCTATCGATCGAGGTTTTAAATGGGTACCGGATTTTCAATTCGCAAGTGAGGATCTATGACGTCAAATGCTTTTTAAGATGCGTAAAAATTACGCCACAATTTTAACGCATTTATTCCTGCTCTTTTTTTAACAGAAGGACGCGATATTTTGAATTAAAACTTTCTATAGAAATAAACTAAGAAATTCACGATTATTATTATTATTAGTGGCATTTTAATCCGTTGCTTATTTAAAAATGTTTAAGGGTTTTCTAACATATGCATGTTGCGAGTATAGTTTTATTTTAACGTTGGATTACGTTCCTCCATAGAGATCCTTTATAAAGCAAAAAAATTTTCAACGTCTTTTCAAAGTTTTAATAAGATACCGTTTGAAAACTACTGTGCGAAATACCTAAGTTAACTCCCTCAACCAACCGGGGCATCTTTTACGGCAGTTAAACAGTGACGTCATAAATTTTAAAAATGCGCGAAATTTGCAAACTCTGCAACTCCGTTCTGTCATAGTAAAAGCGATTCTAAATAGCTCCTCGAGATTACACAGTTAGATGGTTTTCAGGAGACCGAACCATCGGGGATTTATAAGATATCGCTAATGTTTTGCGGTGTTAAATACGCAAATTTTCTATAAATAGGTTGCAATCATAAAAATTTCAACAGCTTAAGAAAATTGTTGAGTATTGAATTATTTTATTTTTTTATTGTGCAATGTCTTATTCTCCTGAATTCTGCATCCCTCAATAAACATTTATCTACTTAACTGTAACTGTGCTCGCGAACGCATTCTTTTTACTTCTTGTATACCTTTTTCCTTTTTTATGTTACCTTGTTATGTGATGTGCCTGTTTCTTCCGTTCTAATTTAATAAAGTAAATGTTATGTTAAAATCTCACGCTGACTATGTTTGTGTCATAACTCAGCTAACATTTCTAAAAAGTTATGGACACCAGATCGATTAATTCATTTATTTGCTGATTTTTAACGCTCGTTTCAAGGCTGCATCATTCATCCTCAAAATGGCGACTGGACCTTGGCGAATTGAAACGCTGAATAAAGATAATTACGAAACATGGAAACATAAAACATGGACCCATAAATTTAAGGATGCATCAAGAATAACTTGTAAAAGGTGTAAACCCATCGGGCACTGGGCTAGCGAATGTGAAAGTGGAAAAAAGAATAATTTTAAACATAAGCCTAACAGCCTGGGATTCTTATCCACTCTGGATGGCTTGCCAATAGGGTTACCAGGCGAAATACAGCAACCCTACTCGCCTAAAGCTCTCTCAAAAATATCAAATAACGAAAAGCAAAGTTTTTGGTGTGTTATGATAGATACTAAAAATTATATAAGTTACTTCGATTGTCATCGACCCACGTTTGCAATTGCAAGGAAAGATCAGGAAACCCTCTTGCTTCCAGTCAATGAAATAAATGTAAAGGAATAATAAAAGAAAAGAAAAAGCTGTGAGAGATAAAATGACATAGTCAATTAATATCGTTTTAATATGGCAATAAGGAAACTAAAAAATTAGGGGGGTTCAGGGAGGGTCTCCCCTGACGAGACTCCAACAGCCGGGTTATCTTTTATTCTTCCTTTACATTTATTTCATCGTCTGAAAGTAGGAGGGTTTCCTAATCTTTCCTTGTAATTGCAAACGTGGGTCGATGATAACTGAAGTAACTTATATAATTTTCAGTATCTATCTTAACACACCAAAAATTTTGCTTTTCGTTATTTGATATTGCTGAGAGAGCTTTAGGCGAGTTGTGTTGCTGTATTTCACCTGGTAACCCTATTGGCGAATCATCCAGAGTGGATAAGAATCTCAGGCTGTTAGTCTTATGTTTAAAATTATTCTTTTTTCCACTTTCACATTCGCTAGCCCAGTGCCCGATGCGTTTACACCTTTTACAATTTATTCTTGATGCATCCTTAATTTTATGAGTCCATGTTTTATGTTTCCATGTTTCGTAATTATCCTTATTCAGTGTTTCAATTCGCCAAGTTCCAGTCGCCATTTTGAGGATGAATGATGCAGCCTTGAAACGAACGTTAAAAATCAGCAAATAAATTAATTAATCCATCTGGCGTCCATAACCTTTTAGAAATGTTAGCAGAGCTATGGTGCAAACATAGTAAGCGTGGGATTTTAACATAACATTTACTTTATTAAATTAGAACTGAAGAAACAGGCACATCACATAACAAGGTAACATCAAGAAGGGAAAAAGTATCGAAGTAGTAAAAAGAATGCGTTCAGGAGCACAGTTAAGTAGATAAATGTTTATTGAGGGATACAGAATTCAGGAGAATAAGACATTGCACAGTAAAAATATAAGCAATTCATTACTCAACAAATTTCTTAAGCTGTTGAAATTTTTATAATTGTAACCTATTTATAGAAAAATACATGTGATGCATATTCTACAGCTCACAAAATATTGTAACAATAGATTAAAGGTGTTGTGAACTAATAGTATTTAAATATATGTAAAATACTCAACAACTTTTATGTCGCATACTTTTATGTTGCATTTTTATGTCGCATTTTTGGGACACGTTTTTCGGGCAATTTTCAATAAAAGGGGTGAGAGATAAAATGACATAGTCATTAATAAATAAATATTTAATACTGAGGTTATAATTAAGCAACTGCCCTTAAAATGCTAAACGCAAAATTAATACTTCATACAGGGCTGCACAAAAGACTACGACATGCTAAATTTATGGTCAGTAGGCGGTAATAGTGGAACATACAAATTAAATATTTAATATTGAGGTACATAACTACATGCTCGCTATTGACGTAAAGTTATATACTTTTTACAGGGATACATTAAATATTTTCGATACGCTACGGTCTTTTGGTGGTAATTGCGGGACATAAGAAAGTGCATGTTTAATCTTGAGGCGTATAACTACATGCTCGCCATTTAAAATGGTAAACCGCAAAATTAATCAAATTTTTTAAAGGGACATACAAAATACATTCGATGTGCGATATGTTAGGGTATATTGGTGGTAGTCGTAAGAACGTATTATGTATATGTACAGTGTACAGGGTGCCGCAAAAAGGTGGTAACGACCTTTAATTCTTTTCTGTTGAAGATAAGTGGACAGTGTAAACTGAAAATATGTTCAAAATAAGGTGTTAAATAAGACTCCATCAAGGAAAAATTCTTTTCATTAATTTTCAAAAAGTTACACTTTTTAAATTTGCAGACGACCCTCGTATATAAAAAAAAAAAAAAATCCCCAATGAGTAAAATGTTCCTCATGCACTGTTGAGGTCGCTTACAAGCTACAGAATATAATTATCAGAGATATAAAGCTAACTGAATATAATTATCAGAGATATGAAGATAAATATAGGCTGACTTAAACCACTTTTCAATGGCTCTCGAAGGGGGGAAAAATCACGTCGAATGATTGCATTTCAGGGGCCGTACAGAAATTACGAAATGAAACAATTTTTCCACTCTAGCAATAAAAGTTTATATTCAAAATCATGTACAGCCCCTGATCATCCTTTTTTAACGATATCGCTGAGGCATTTTATGATGAAAGGCTGAACTTTTTACTTCATGAGTGTATCGGGCATATTTTCCTAATCGGGAATTTTTTTTTGTACGGGGGTCATATGCAATTTTAAAATTTGCAATTTTTTTTTTTAAATTAACGAGAGGAAGTTTTTCTTAACATAGTCTTTTTCCGACCTTATTTTGAACATTTTTTGATTTTACATTGCCTACTTATCTCCAAAAAATTAAAATCACTTATACCAAAATAGAAAAATTACCAACAGCCAAAAGCCACTAACCTTAACCAGAAATCCTTTAAATCAGCATCATTGACACCTGAAGCAGAGATGAGCATGAGCCATGCCGGGAAGCAACGACGGATACATAAAATTGCTTTTCTTCATACAGGGTAGTTAGAATTAAGCAGCTGAAACTGATGAGATGATTGACACCAACTTTTTGCATAATTACTGTACACAAAATGTGCTCAAGGAAGTTTAATAAAAAGTTTAGTTTAAAAGGCTTCCAGTAGGTGGTGTTTTGCATGGAAAAAAGGTGATTTCAGATCAACAAACAGCGCACATCAGCAAATAAATGTTCAAAAACTATTGATTGAATATGAAGTTATTTATTTTAGGTGGACGAAGATTAAATATTTTAAGTGTAGACACGCTTTCGTCAAACATTCTTTTCTAGAGCCCGTTGCAATTGCCTTCACTACGGGCTTTGACTTCTAGTTTTAACGCTATTCTGCTATTTGAAAATGAAACAAAATTGATATATGTTGTTAAGGATTGCAAGATAAAGCTTTCCATTGAAAATAGTGTCTGTATTATTAATAGTTCTTCTACAGGAACACTCAAAAGAATTCCAATACATTATAATCTGGGGCATTTGAGAGACACTAATACATTTCTAGTACAAGACAATGAATATAAAAATTTTAGATTCTTCAGTTAAACGATGGAGTATTTTTAAATCTCTTTTACGGGGTCTCATAAAAAGTATAGTGATAATACAACATTATCTTATCTCTGAAATCTCGCCAGATGTAAGGAAGATACATTGCCAAATTTGGCGCAAAAATATTGATGTGTTGGAAAGTGTTTTATAATCAATGCGTTTGGCATGATTTATCTCTCTTGTTTTCTTATCAAAAGTCGAACTTTTATGGGAGTCCCCCCCTTTAAATACCTCGTTCTTGACCACGAGAGATGATTTTTCGCTTTGTGTAATTTCTGAAAGAATTTTCTTCTTTGGAATATTCTAGTTCTGTTTGAAAGCATTTGCAAACAACATGTCTAATTGGAAGAATTTAACCGAAAATGTACAATCGGTACTATTCCCTTGCTAGAAATATTAAACATTTAATTGCTTCGTGCCAACAATGCAACTTTGATAATTTTACAGTAAGCTATTATTTAATAAGCAAATTCATTTTATACGTAGTATGTCTATGCAAGTTCATAGTATAAATTTTGAATGAATGATTAACTAATAATCAAATGGAAACTAATTTTGGTGAGAAATTCTATTTATCGTCTTGTTTTATAATTTCTCTGAAAGTTTGGTCGGCGACATGCGGGTGACAACACTTTAGGTTCGAATAATGTTCGCCATATATAAAAATTAGCCGCTTATTCAAATCAATTTAGCTCGGAACGAATATGATTTTATTAAACGTCGGGTACTGTACTTACTTATTACATTGTCGAATTGCATTAAATTCACCTGCATTATTTTGGTTCCAAACACAGCTGCGAGATTTAAAATGATGATGATAAGTAAAATAAATAAACGACTATCTAATATTATGAAATAGGATTATACGCGAGGGATACGTTCCAAAACCCCTGGCGTAAGTGAAAATTTCGTGTTGTGAGATATGGGCGTAGCCAGCGGGAGGCAGGAGGGCAGCTGCCCCCCACCCTAAAATGAGCTAGTCATAGAGCATTTCGACGGGCCCCTCCTCTCTGCGATCGGTCGCCGTCTTGCGTGACAGCTTGGGGTTCTCGTAATGTATTTCAATGGGAAAAACCCGATTTTCAACATTCAAAAAAAGTATTAAATTTAATTTTTTGGATGATTGTAATGGATGGAATTTGTTAATCAGACCTTCTACTTTTGTGTCCCAGGTGGCGTTTAATATTTTAAAAAGCTTAACATATAATATTTTAATGATATTTCAAGCGACTTTTTCCGCTGGTACTGCGTTCGGAAAGACAACATTATGTACGGGAATGAACACAACGTTTGTTTTAAGATTCGACAGGTTATTCGGATTACTGTTTGTTTACAAATATCATTGTTGTGCATGCGAAATTTTCTTACGTTGTGAGATTTATGCAAGAATAAAGTTTTGTTTTTGAATTATAATTCATCGGATATTCTGTATGCCCTAGAAAACATCAAATTCCATTAATATTTATATTAAAGAAGTGTTTATTTAAATTCCTATTACGATATATTCAGATTGTTTTTTTTTTCTTTTATAAAAAATAAATGTACTGCTTGTTATTATTTATCATAGTGTTCTTTTAAATATGTAAATGCCTGTAAAATAAGACCAGTTATCCCATTAATAAAAAAGTGTAACATATGCATCGCATAACATATTTGTACATGTAATTAATCTAATACGTATGAATATGAATTAAAAAATAATCCAATAAATCAACTTAATTAAAGACGTAGACCAATTAATGTAATCTTTACTTAGATGCATAATTATTTAAATTGACAGTAAACATGAGTGCAAAATGTAAATTTATAATTCCATAAAGCTTCTTCCTTTTTATTATAAGATGGAAAACATTTCTGTTTCGCAATGTTAGCTCATAAAACTGTACTAAACAATTCTACAATTACATTTTTGAATTTTGTTTCAAAGTTAGAATCAGAACAGAAATCAAAAGCTGGAACTCTGACCCTGTATTTCTTTTTTCTGGGTGAATTTTTACATATTAGGCAAAACCCAGCAAAGCTCATGAATACTTTGCTCCGAAGCCCAACACTAGTATACATTAATTCATAAATTTTCCCCTTTTCAAGCACAAACTGATTTTAGCAGACAAGACAAATCATATTCGCTTCACCTCGACCAGATTTGAGAGTCCTGAGACCACCAGAATTTGAGAGTTTTCTGTATAATGTTTATATTTCTTCCTGCTAATTTCCGACTATTTAATTTTATATCACTGTTCTGTGAAATAATTATTATATGGGAAAATCTTTAAATTATCGTTATTTTAATTAAATGTGCTACCAACCCCATATTGCAGGGGTTTGCAGTTCGCTACTGAGTATTAACATAAGCATATTAAGGCTCCGGCACCTTTTTTTGCTAGAAATTGCCGCTAGCACTGGAGCAATTAAATGTTTTCTCACTAAAAAATTTCTTTCATTAATTTCCAAAAAGTTACACTTTTTGTATATAACCCGCATACAAAAATATCCCCAATCGGTAAAATGTGCTCCATTTTCTGATGAGGTGATGTACAAAATTTGAGAATTATATCTTGAAAAGTGTCAAAGGTATGAAGATAATGAGTACTGACTTAAACCAATTTTCAGTAGCTCTTGAAAGAAAAAAAATCACAATCACATTTTAAGGGTCATACAGATATTATTAAAGAATATTTTACATTCAAATTCGAGTATAGACCCCAGTCACCTTTGTTTATAGATATCCCTTAAGACGTTATATGATGAAAGGCTGAAATTTTGTACATCACCTCATTTGTGCATGGGGTACATTTTATTTTCTAGGAATTTTTTTGTAAGGTATTTCTAAGAAATTTTAAAAAGTGTAACTCTGTGAAAATTAACAAGAGGAATTTTCTCTTGACATAGTCTTTTTTTTTTAAACCTTATTTTAAACATTTATTCAATTCACACTGCCTAATTATCTTTAATAGATAAAGAATTAAAGCATGTTATCACTTTCTAGGGGCACTGTACGTGTGTGTGTGTCTATACAATTTATAAACACTAATAATTTTACTTCCTTGTATGACGTATCCAGATTTTGACTACCTCTAAATTTATTGAGTTTTTGCTTGACATCTCATTGTACACATGTATGTATGTTCACATAAATTCATGTACAAGCATTCTGACTGACAGCTAGACCGTTTTGATCAGTGTTTCCTGGCGCCTGTACGTACGTGCGTATGTAGATAACTCACATATCTTAAAAACTATGAATCGTACAATGTTGAAATTTTATATTTAGGATTGTTGTAAGATCTACATCCATACATTATGCTTTATGGGCAGAAATTCATTAAAGTGTCATTTAGAGATATTAAGTTATTTCAAATGAAATAAAAGTGATATTTGTTGTTAAGAATTACAAAATGAATCTTGCCATCAAAAATGGTATCTTTATCATTTACAGTTCTACAGGAGCACTCAGAAAAATTCCAGCCAATGGCAGTTTTAGAAACATTCATTCATTTCAAGCAGAAAAACATCTTACCATATGGTTGGATAATGGTCCGGTGACGTTCAGCCACCTCCCTCAAAAACTGCATTAAAAGCCACCAAACTTGGCAAATTTTGGTGTATATATCTATATATTTAATTTGCATATCTCAAAAACTATTAGTCGTAGATTGCTGAGATTTTATATATAAGATTGTTGTAACATCTAGTTACAACAATCCTAGATTGTTGTAACTAGATGTTAATGTGTTGTAACATCTAGATGTGTTGTAACATCTAGTTACAACAATCCTACACCTAGATTTTTCATTCCAATCTAATGGAGAGTTTATTTACAGGACCACCCAAAAGAATTTTGGTACGTGCATGTATCCTTGCAGTCTGCCAAGACGAGCGATTTTTCGCTTTGATAAATCCAGGTTGCATGAAATCATGATGGTTCCGAATACAATTGGCCAGGGGCGTAGCCAAGGGGGATACGAAATGTATATTCTTCACTACATTATCACACACGCGTATACATATATACGAGTTTTAGTAGTCGTAATCCCCCCATCAAAAATTTCTGGCTACGCCCCTGCAATTGGCTACAATTTGCCAGCACATTTTCCGAAAAAATAATTTGGCACGAATGTCTATCAAGATAATATGCAACTACCAGAATTCCAATACATTAATGTCTATAGACATCTTCAAATAGTGACGTAGCCAGAAATTTTTCATGGGAGGGGTTACTATTGTAACTCACATATATGTATACATGTGTGTGGTGAGGGAGTGAAGAATACACATTTTGTATTGCAAAAATTTCAGAGTGTGTGTGTTGTGATCCCTTATCCCCCCCCCTGGCTACGCCACTGTCTTCAATATATTATGTCTGTAGTCGTTCATTGTTTGGTCCATGCACATAATCTCGCTATTTGTCATCCACCGTGTTTATCATCCAAAATATCGCTAATTTAACACCAAAAATAATGACTCTAAAACTTTTAACCGTAGAATGTTGAAATTTTGTATTTAGAACTATTGTAACATCTAACTGTGCTTTTGATTGCTGTGGACTGAGTAATTTATTTACAGGGTCACCCAAAAGACTTAAAATATATTAAGGGTCTATAGATACCTTCATTTCATTAAAAATCTGTGATGAATAACTGTTTCAGCTGTGACTGAAATCTCGCTATCGCAAGCTTTTTGGCTTTTGTCAAAATATTGCCCAATTAAGTGAAAAAAATCTTTAAAATTGAACTCAGCTTGGCGGTAAACTTTAGAATTGTAATATTTTGTCTCTTTCAAATGAAATAAGTTTAGATGTAGTGCCCCGAAAATATTTCTGGTTTAATAGAAGTACAAGGAAGTCATGTGGTGTCCATATCAGATTTATTAGTTCAATGATTTGATTAAAAAAAAAAAACAATCATAATAAAAGGAGTAGTATATAGATTTTTACAGTTATATTCTTCCATGATGATTGTATGTAAGAGAATTTTTTTTTCAACATCGTAAATTACAGTGTTACTTGAAAATATGTTTTCACATAATTTACACAGGAACCAGACTACATGCAAGCGATAAATATTAAAAAAATCAGATGTCAGTCAGCCAATTTAAATTACTTTAGAAGTTATTTACAAAAAAATTGAAAGAAAAAAAAAGCATCATATTTGACTGCATAAAATGATTTAGGTTCTTGAATCTAAACAGCAGGTAAGAACAATATTCATAGAAGAATTGCTACTGGCGTATTATCCCGGCACTCAAACAAGACAAGCGATTTCTCGCCAAGATAAATGCCGATCACATGAAATTATTAATGGTTTCGAATACAACTGGCAACAGTTTCCAGCACATTTGATGAAAAAATACTTTGTCGGAAATGACCACCGGGATAATACGCAAGTATCAAAAAATCTAAAAATCTTCAGAATAATTTATAATCCTAATATCAGCTCCCCGCAGAACAGAGTGGAAATAGTTTTCGGTAAAAGAATAAGGATTTATTTTAACGAAGTACAGTTTAACCATTTAATCATCGGTCCATGGACACGAGAACAACAACAGTATAACCTTGATTTCACCATGGCTCACTTGGATAAATACAGGCTGTCCGGAAACCAGTTTCTCCTATGGGATTTTCCGTACGAGTAAATTTTCGCTTCTTCGCCGATTTGTCGCTTTTATCCAACGAATTACTGTTGCCAACTCTGCCGGAGAAAATGTGCCTAAAATCAAAACTAAAAGTATCCAGGAATGGATAACAATGACACATTCAAATATAACAATCGTGTCTACACAAAAACCGTGCTCGAGCGATATAGCACTCAAGTGCTAAAAAAGGCGCCACACGCGGCTTTTTTTTTTTTTTTTTTTTTTTCTCGGCTTGAAAACATTGGCTGCATTCGTAAACGATAAACTCGTTGCACGAGTGCAACTCGTTTGGCGTTTACGAATGCGGCCATTGTTATCCATTACTGGATACTGGCAGAGTTGGCAACAGTGATTCGTTGGATAAAAGCGACAAATCGGCGAAGAAGCGAAAATTTACTCGTACGGAAAAACGGAGCTTTCTGGAAAGCCTGTATTTATCCAAGTGAGCCATGATTTCACGAAGTCAAAGAAACAACAGAAAGAATTGAGATAAGAAGGTGAAATGCAAGAGGGCGTCAGTTTAATAGAAAAAACACATTTATTCAAGATATTTAAGTTCCACTCCATACCTAATTTAGAATACTGCAAAAGAATAAAAAGGCTGGTAGCCAAGTTTAGTGATTTTCAAAAAGTAGATACTACAGTTGTTTTTTTTTTTTTTTTAGCATAAGCAACAATAAGTAATCATACATTAACACATCACATGCCAGTTTCAACATAAGGAACTTCCTGTTTTATTTATTTATTATTATTTTTTTAATAAACCAACCACTGGTACAAAACTAGTTCTGTAAACAATGTATAAATTGACTTTTTAATCAAAATATGTTTTTAAAAAATAATTAACAAACCAATTCTTTCATGTTTTTTATTGATTTATTCTAATGCATTTTATATGCACATTTAATAACAGAAACCACACCAGCATAGGCGGCTGGTACGGGGGGCAAGGGGGGCGACTGCCCCCTCACTTCCAAAAGTAAAGGGGCCTCGCCCCCCCAATTTTCAAAGTTCAAAAGTAACAATTCATCTAAAAATGATGGTTAGACACTCATTACGGAAACCGATCAAGAGAAGGGGAGGGAAAGCGAACTTTCCCAGTGCAAGGTCTTTATATATATATATATATATATATATACTTATATATTACTATTCCGCATATACTCATTATATATAGTTCCAAATATCTTCCTATATTTGTAATGTTAAAAAATCCCGTCAAGAACGTTACATTTCCCGCATTTAATGGTTTTTCGGCGAGAGAAATTCGATGCGTTTTCTCTAAAACAAGTCACAGTAATTGTGATGGGAAGAAAATTGATCTTGACAATAGCAGCAATGCGCATTCCTTTCCCTTTATTTTGATAAAAGGAGGGAAAATTATTCTTTATCTCCTCCAACTGTCAGAGTGCCTTCATTTCCAAAAAAACGGAGTGTAGTCTTCTAGGAATTCCCTCCCACCCCAAGGGGGGAGGGACACCTGCACGGGCCTGAAAATAGAGTTCCGGCCCGGCCCGAGCCCGATGATTCTTGAATTTGTAGGCCATGCCCGGGCCCGTAACACATTTGAACAAACATCACGGGCCCAGAGTTGGAGTAAAAATTCAAAAATTCCAGAAATTAAAAAAAATATAAAGACGACCAGATAGATCGATAAATAAATATTTTTCAGACATTTTATATTAAGAAGTTATTAAATTAACTTTTTTGCGGGTTGCAGGAACTCGAAAAAAAATTAACACTAACACGAGTCCGGCCCGGCCCGTTAACAACAGATTTATAAATCCCATACCCGGCCCGGTCCGTGCAGGTCTCTACTTTGAATTGGAAGGAGGGAGTCTTCGGTGGGCATCCGTTCTGATTTTTGATCCTAGTTCTTTTAGAGAAGGTCATTTAATCAATAATGATATTAAAATTCAATTATAATAGAGCGATTTTACACCCCCCCCCAAAAAAAACAGCTTTACGGGGTGCCCTCTACTTGCATACTCTCATCTCTTTTGACCCCCCACTGTTTTGGTGCACCAGCCGCCTATGCACACCAGAAAGTGTTATCCACAGAAAGCATGCACTAAAATTCATGTCAATCTAAGGATAAACCTATCTAGTCATAGTCATAGCTTCAAATTACATTGGAGACAAATTATCCATATATTTAAAAATCATGAAAAAATATCACAATCCTAAACTAGAAACAATATCTAATTTTGCAATTAGAGTTTAATTAGTTGCTGACAGCTTTAAAATTTCTTCCATATTTCTAAATAAATAATGTACATTCTTTCGCGCACAGTCGTGGATTGCTGTCTAAACTGAAACGCCTGTTGCTTGCTATTCTGCAGTTTGTTTACATTCTTCACAGTGGGGCTGCGTTCATAATCCGAAAACCCAACGAACCTCCTGAGATTACACGTAGTTTATACGGATTACTGAGATTGCTAAATAATACATTTAGTAAAGAAATAGCATGCGCAGAACGATGCGCAAAGCTGTCACTCAGCTGACGTCAGAGATACGTCACGTCGAAATGCTCTATAGGGTCTGATTATGACAAACCGGGACATTCTCCGGTTGGACTCCATGGTCTCCTTGTCCTGCCCCCCCCCCAATGAAAATCCCGGTTACGCCCTTGTTGTGAGATACGATATATTTACGACTTTCTGAAATATACATACGCAGTTATTTTAGACCCTTATAAGCACCCCTCAAACTGTTTTAAACCATCCCCCAACTATATACTGTCATTTACCACATAAAGTGAAGAATAAATGAATTTTGGTCGTTCTTTTTGTTGGCGGAAAATCTCGCGTAACGGAGTTCGTTCTGGCTTAAGATACGTATTCGTAAAACTATCGCGTAATATCCGTCCGCGTAAGTTAAATAGCGACGTAGCGCGAGTTCACAGTATCAATATTATCAGGTTGTAACGAAAGTTCTCCGCCAAATCTGCACGAGTCAGCTCATGCGGCACCCAGCGATTGAACTTGTACATGAAGTGTATGTGCATGGCATTAATGTCTAACTCTTTAGCTAGCTCTTAAGTGGTTAAATACTGATCTTCTTCCACTAGTTCTCGCAGGTGGCCCTCATCAACATCAGTAGGCCGGCCAGAGAGCTCTGCTCCTTGAATGTCATAGACCCTGTTTTTTAACTTTCAGTACCAAACCTTCACATTGCCATAGGGTACAACAGTAGAATCTAAATGACACACATAATTCTTTGACATTCTGTAGCTGACTTTTTGCAACAGAACTGGAAGTAAATGATGGTTCTAATCCAGTAACGTGATAGTAGTATTTCAGACACCTTGTACTTAATGATAACGATATTTTTTAACAACACAGGGTTCTAAAGCAAGTCTCTTTCTTTCAAATGACAAATATTGTTTGACAAAATAGGAGCAAACACGCCAATGTGAACTGCTTGCAGACGATATTTGTGGTGGCGAGAAACTTTCGTTACAACCTAATAGTAGCACAGAACTGTATAATTTCCTAACGTTATTGGAGCTTAATTTCACTGATTGTGGGAGAAAAACGTCAGTGAATAGGGTCGACCATATAATACGTAATTACCAAAAGCAATGCTGAAATTACACTTTTCTGAGCCCAGCTTTATTTTCCCACTCTGGTTCTATCTGGCGATATCAAAAATCATCCATCTAAACATTTCTCGAAGCATTTTAATGAATAATCCACAGACTATAAACATTATCGTGTAAAATAAAAAGATATCTGAACGCTTTAAAACCTAGTGTTGAAATGCTTCGCTCCACGAAGAAATGAGCAATTACCAAAATTGTCTCTAGTATTGCATTACATCAGTCTACCGTATTGCTTTCCAGTAGGAAATGAATTTTAATGTTAATTCTGTAAGCAGTTTTACTTTCACTATGCTAATTACAAGGACAAACACATAAAATGCATTTCGTCATCATGCTGCCTTTCTCATGCACTCACGTGTCTACAAACAGTAGTACTTCCTGCGCAACATCTAATTTTATCCACTTGTTTAGTAATTTACACTTCAGTTTAACCCTTTTACGCGCTGTGAAACCACCTAATTCCTGCACTTTTACTGAAGTCACCAAAAAAAATGATTAAATGGCCCCTAACACCGAAAAAGTGCATCTGTTGCCCTCACTCGATTTAACTACCAGGATCAGGGCGGCCGATCGAATCGCCAATCCGGGGCAACAGAGCTAAAGAACTTTTTCGACACGGCTCGCACAGACAGCTGTTTCAGAAAAGTTCTTTAGCTCTGTTTTCCCCGATTGGCGATTTGACCGACCTCCATGCCGCTGTAGTTAAATCGAGCGATGGCAATGGCAGCACTTTTTCAGCGCTGGGTAGCATATCCAGTTGACGCTTATATGGATGTGGAAATGGTTGCGTTTCAAAGGGTCAACAGCAAAACTCGAATAACGAATTTCTTGTCCGGCCCTTTCTATTTTTATCCTTGAATGACAAACGGACGTGCATTTTTTGACCACTTTCAAACAAACTTGAAACAAGAAAGATAAATCATGCCAAACACGTAGGTTATAAAACTCTTTCCAACACAACAGTCTCTCTTGCGCCGAATTCGGCAGTCTATCGTCGACGAGGTTCGTGAGATTTGGGGGGGATAACCTCAAACCACGGCTGCATATCACGAAAAATGTCATTTTGCGAGGCCCTGTAACAGAGCAATAAATGTTACTTACATCCTTTGAATGGAGAGTAATCCGATATAATCGATTATATATTTATTGAATTGAGCTTCAAACTGAGTAATGCCGATAAACTGCAATAAATGTATTGGAATTCTTTCGAATGCTCCTATAGGACACTATAAGTGAGACAGTCACTATTTTCTGTGGAGATCTTTATTTTGAAATCCTTAGCATACATCAATTTTGTTCTGTTTGTAATAGCCGAATATCTCTAAAATACGCTTTAAAATATATTTAACCATTATATATTGGAATTCTTTTGGGAGCTCCTGTAAAAGAACTGTAATTTCCGCAATCACCACTTTCAGTAGGATACATGGTACAGTACATAGGAATAACATATATAAATTCTGTAGTAATCGATGCATATTTACGGCAGTTAGAGCATAGGCGGACGGACAGGAAGACAAACCGAAATCGTCAGCACTTCTCAGCTTCGTTGTAAAGTGTTAAAAACTGTATAATATCTGTTAGTCCGTCTGACTGTCCGTTGGTGTTTTTACTAGTCACTACATTCATAATATCTAGTAATAATTTTAAACCACACAATTCTGAAAAAAATAAAAAAAATTCCCTTGATCATATTGAAACAAGAATAACAAACACAGTGCGTGCAAGGATAATGATATACACTTTTTAACATAATAGAACAAGAAAGACAATTGAGATTTACGCATAGATTATGATACACTTTAATGCATAGTTCAATAGTGGACACTTAAAAACTTGGGTTCAGATCTTTTATTCTATGCTTTTAATTACAATTATCATCATTATTTAAATCAAACGTCCTATAACAAAAGCGAGTGGCTTTTTTTTTTTTTTTCAAAAATAGCTTTAGAGATAATTTAAATCAGTTTTCGAGCTTTAAATTTAGTACGCCTACGCGGAATGCACTGCAAAATGTAAAAACTTGTTCATAGCTAGAGATAGAATCAGGGGCGTATCTAGAATTTAAAAAAAATTCGGAGGGCTTCTACACGGTGGAAAAAAGAACACTTGTTCAAAAAAAAATAAAAGACTTCATCAGCAACATTTTGTAAACAAAAATTGAAATTCCGGGGAGGCGCAACGGCTCCAGGCCCCTGGACAACTCCCCCCCCCCCAATCTTGAATACGCCCTTGTCTGGAATACACTTTTAAACAGGTTTCCAGTGTTAAAACACTGAATAATAAGCTGTATTATGAAGTCTAATCAGAAATTTTCATAAATTTAATAGTACACTTAATAGATAAATATAATTTTATTTTGAAAAATATCATTATCCATTCGTGGTCCATATATCTTTTTCTTGCTGATAATTTGAAAAGCGTATCATAATCCATGCTTAGGTCCTATTTTTTTTTCCCACTGTTAAATTTTTAAAATTTGTTGTAATCAATGAGTAGTTCCTACTTCTTTTTCTTGCTGTTACATTTGTAAGGTGATTTAATGCAAAATACCGTTGTTAAAAGAATAGCACTCAAGTTCTATTTTAAAAAAAGTTTAAGATACACACAGGCGCAGACTGATTTTCCAGTAAAACCAGGCCTAGATCCCTCCTCCAACATTTCTATTTTTTAAAAAAGAATTTATTTTTAAATTTTACGTTTTTAATAGCAATGAAGTTAATATGGCATAATTATGTTCTGTTATAATCTGTTACTTGATAATGTTCTAGGCTTCTATGTTTCAAATAGCCGATTCTTGGTAAAATTTTACTTTCAGAATAATTCATGATATTTTTTGTGTGTAACAATTTTGGAAATTTCACGCCAACATTAGTGTTAGGGAGCCCCCATCCAAGAGCGTAGGTAGATGTTTTTGCGCCTCTTTCTGGCATAAAATTCTAATTTGCGCCACCCCCACCGCATTACCCTAGACCCTGAACAACAACTTAACAACTTAATAATTCTTCAGCTCCCATAATTATTGTAATTCATAAAATCCTACCTATACTCCCTTACAGATGCGTTGTTGAAAATTAAAAAATAAAAAATAAATTGTAAAGCTCTATTTGAAACTGTTGGGATCTAGCTGATTTTGCACTCCCTCTTCTGCTTGGAACCCTGGAGGGGGACAGTCCCCACACCACCGCCTAGCTACGACCCTGCCCCTTATCCCCCATCCTAGTTGTGCCTGTAGTCAAGAATTTTCTAAATCCAGTCCTGCACAAGTGCGCAAATAAGATTTGGAAGTTATTCAGATTTCACAAAATAACTTTCAATTGACTTAGAGACTAGAAAAAAACTGCCATCAAAAAAGGACAGTAATGAATATTTGAACATAAATATTAAATATGAAGGTAATTTCATTTTAATTCTAAATATATTGTTGTTTTGAATGATTCATTTGAGGTTTTCCAACGGCCCCACGATTGCCCGAGTGAATAAGACGCCGAACATTGGTAGGTGGATGAAGTGTGAAGGTCCCGCGTTCGGGCTTACGCGTGGCTGTCGATATAACGATCTGGAGTTTTGGGTGGTTTTTTCCAGATGTCACATGGATACACGTTAGAAACCCTTAAAGAATTCTCCGTTCAATGCACCCCCCCCCTGTAGAGAGTAGAGATGAGTTCGGGCTCATTTTTTGAAGCCCGAGCCCGAAGACTTTTAATCCGAGCCCGAGCAATATTATTTAAGTCGGAGCCCGAGCCCGAAATTTCAGCTAAAGATAAATAAAATTCAGTTACTTCATTAATACAATACGATAAATTTTGCCGTTTGTGCAAATTAAAGACAAATATAGTTGCAAACTCTTAATGCACTTTCTAATTCTTTATATCCATGTTTATCAAATAATAACAATAATGTTTCAATTTTTATTAAAAATTCCGTTGAGTAGTCACATCAGTGTTAAACATTCGTATGTACTTAGATATATTAGATACAGAAAAATACAAGTTATAAATCTCGTATAGTGACATTAAAAAATGTTATATTTAAAACACGTCCAGAAAAGAGATTTTGCATAATAAATTTAAGAAATTTGCATATTTGCATAGAATTGCATAAGAATATATTATTGCATAAGAATTTAGTTGGTAGGAACAAAATTACTTTTAAAAAATATTTTATGATAAGATGTGAATATATACATTTAACTAAGATAGACCAGTAAATAATGAGGCCAAAATTTTGAATTAACAGCATTTTAACACACATACGCAAATGAAATAGCACAACACACCATTTAGTAAATTATGTGAAAAAGCTAGCTTTTTACCCATCAATTATTTTGTTGCAAGTCCTAGCATCACATCAGTACGTTTATTTTTCCGATGAATCGCTTTTTAAAATCCGTTTCAAGGAGTATGTTCAATAAAGGAGACATTTTTCACGAGCCCGAGCCCGGCCGAGCCCGAACGCAATCGTGAATTACAGGGCCCGAGCTCGGGCTGAGCCCGCCTCATCTCTAGAGAGATGCTCCTCCTGTAGGCTTGCCATAACACAAAACACCACACAAAGCTTTTGCAATAAAAATTATGATTTACCTTCAATAAATTGAAGTTTTCTTTCACTCGAACCATTTGTTATAAACACCTCTCAGTCTTTCACTGATATAATTATTTCAAGCAAGTAAAAGATTTCTTGCCGAATGCACTGGTTATAGAGCACTTTCCAACATACAATGTAGTAATTTTTTTATATATGTTTAGCTGATGTTGCATAGCAACAAAAAAAAATTGGCTAGAATATTTTTTTTTAATCACCATCATTTTATGAAATTTGTTCTTACGAATGCTTGCCGTTCATCTGGTATTCTGAGCAATATTTTGGCTGAAGTTAAAATTTATATGAGAAAAATTTTCAGTTTGTTGCATGTAAACAGGGTAATCAGTTCGCTAGCGTCGAATTGACTTACTGTTACTTACAAGTTACATAGGTTATTATTATTTTCTGGACATGTACCGTGTAAGGAAAGTGTTTTGAAGAAAAAAATTCGACTTTCAGAATTCTATATATTTATGCATTTTGATGTATCGTGGATTTGTTTATGGTGTTTATGGTATTTATGCTATTGTGCGTGTTTGCGTGCGTGCGTGCGCATGTGTGTGTGTGTGTGTGTATGCGTGCGTATTTGCATGTGTGAAAAAACTGTGCTAATGCCTATACAGTTCACTGAGATCAAATTAGGTACGCATATTATGGGCCACTGTTTTGCATAATGCATAGATTTTGGTGCGCATAGGAATTAAGTTTTTTACGGGGCAACAAAAAAAGTCTTATTATAAATTGCGGCCTATACATTCCAATTATTTAAGTGCACTATCTTTTAAACACTGCATTCGATCGAGTTGAATTAAATTTATTTGAACGCTTGGTATAGATCAAGTGTTCGGAAAGTCGAATATAGTCACTCAAGATTTTTACTCTTGCAATGTGATTAAAACCCGTAATCTAGTGAAATAATTGTGACGTAACGTATTGTCATTTCAATTATTTTATCATCATATCATTATATCATTCTTTGATTAAACCCTCTGCTGAAATCAGTGATACTATAACTTTAATCTAATCATTTTGAAACTTAATAATTGTAAGTTCAATTGACTCAGAATTCTTGTAAAATGATAAATTATTTGTTCGTAATCGATAGTTTTTACATGATTTTAGCATGCGAAATGTAATAAATTATAAATGTAAATACATATACACAGTTGTTAATTATTAAAAAGAATTTGAAAAAAAAAAAAAAGTTTATAAAGGAAAAGGGGGGGGGGGGGAGGGAGAAGCAACCTTGCTGTATTACAAATATGTTTTTAACCCATATCCTGAACAAAATCAGTTTTTTTAAGTATTTTACGTTCAGACAAAATAAAGTCTAAAAGAATTCATGAAAACACTGTATATAGTAATTATTTTTACAAGCCTCAGCCAAATCTTCACAACGGTATTTGTTCTTCTTTTTCGTGACAAATTCATAAATTCACTGGCCTCCAAAAGTTAAGGTACAACATGTTTTTTCGAAGTTCACCATTAAAAAACAAATGGTAGTAACAATAAAATTCATGGTTCATATAAATGATAATAACAAACGTTAAAAAAACAAGCAAAAATGATAGCTACCACTTGTATTTTACCGAAACGAACAAGTATATATGAGTGAGAGAAAAATATGCAATTATCAAGCTTTCGTAATTAGGTGTACAACTTTTGTTTATTTACAACTGTTATTGGCCAGATTCATTGACAACAGACAACAGCGTGCAGCAAAGTCTAGGAAAAGCCGTTTGTCCGATTTGTTAAAGTGGCAATCAATCGGATGGAAATGGGGTTGTCACAGTCTGATGCTGTGCTTGGCGTCTCAATGTCATCCAACGACTGTGGGATCAATATCAATCAGAAGATTCTGTGTCCAGGAGATAGGTTACAGGCCGACCACGAGCTACAATACCTGCAAAAAACCGTTTTCTAGTTCTTTCGGCCCGAAGGAGAAGTACTACTGTACCGCAGCTCGTTGCAGACCACTTCGTAGCGTTAGGGAAAAGAATCTCCGCCAGAACTGAGCAAAGACGCCTCCTCAATGCAGGTCTCTATATGCAAGGCGACCAGTTGTGTGAGATCAACTCAACGAATTACAGAGAAGGGTCTGCTTATGTTGGGCTAGAGGACACGTTTCCTGGACCAGACAGAGATGGGTTTTCTGTACTCTTCTCAGACGAGTCCAGATTCACACTGGAGAGCAATTCAAGGCAACCGTTGATCTGGAGGGAACAATGCACAAGATGCCATCAATCCAACACTGTTGAAAGACAAAGTTACGGAGGTGGTGGAATAATGGTTTGGGCGGGGATTTCACTCGGTGGTCACACACTGACCTGCATGCGTTCCATAAAGGAACTCTGACTGGTGTGATGGATGCTTGATTCATATGTCCGCCCAGAGCCTTATTATCGTATGGGCAAATCGGGACTTTGCCCAGGGTCCCCGGCTCGAAAGGGCCCCCAGTTTCAAATATTGTTGTGAAATATATTTTTTATATCAAAATTTTATGAAAAATAAAACAAATTTCATAGATGGGGTCCCTCAAATTCATCAATGACCGCGGCCCCCGTTGGTCATAATCAGTCTCTGCGTCCGCCAATATGCCCGTAGAGGCAATGATTTATTTTGTTCTGATGAATGATAATGCACGACCTCAGCAATCTGTGTTGAAGGTCTAACTTGAGGGTGGTGCTTTGGAGCGAATGGAAAGGCAGCTCCAGACCTGAATCCGATAGAACATCTTTGGGACTATCTAAGCATGCAGGTTGCTGCTTTAAGTACTCCTCAAAGATCGTTAGATGAGTTGGAACAAGGCTTCTTCCGTGTCTGGTCTTCGCTTCCCTTTCTGGATGTTGGACACAGTGACTGATTTCCGGTCGGGCATTCGGGGCAAGCGCCTGAGCCCCCGACAAAAAGAGGGCCCACAAATTACCCTTTCGGTTTAAAAATTTACAGCAAAGTTTGATTTTAATTTAAAATAAGATACAGAGAGACTAATTTTATGAAAATTATGAATAGTAATAGTAATTTTTCTGCTACTATTTCATAGCGCTAGCATTCTATCCACAACTTTTTTTAGCTAAACAATATAGTCTCAGGCAATTATTTAGCGCAAACTTATCATTTAGGCTTGGCCTGTGTAATGATGTATACTGATCGTGAGGACACGGTGACTGACCGGACTTTTCCACCAAGATTGCTTTTCTTTTTGTTTCTTCATTTTCAATCGGAATATATGAAAGGAGTAGCTTCCTAAGTGGAGCAAAGTGAAGATCTGTCCCACTCTAAATAAATGCTCTGATATAAACATTAGGAAAATAAATACAAAAATAGTGTGGAACATTTTACTTGAAAAATGTGGAATGGAATAAAGTATTGAAAAAAATAATATAATTGAAATGCAGAGGGTGTCCGAAAAGTCCTTGACACATTAAAAAATTTCATTAAAAAAAAGCAACTGATTATCGTATGAATATGCGGTTTGCACAACAATACTTCACAGGGTCACGAATTTTTTTTTTTTTTTTTTTTTTTTTTTTTTTTTTTTTTACATTGTAAAAAAAATATATAAATAAATAAATACTTCCAAATTGTGTTCATAGGTGGCGCTGTGCCGTCACCGTAAGCTTCCCGAATGTCTTGTAGAGTCTCATCCGATCTTCGTGGCTAACCACTTCTTTCCCTGTCTAAAACGCTTCCAGTCTCTAAAAACTTTTTATGCCAGGCCAAAATGCTGTTTCGACTCGGAGGGTTTTTCTTAAGCATGTTACGAAACTTTAAATATAGCTATGGATTTTGATTCGATCCTACGCAAAACGCTTTCTCAGTTGCAGTCGCCTTAGTTAGAATGGATATTCCCGCACCGTCAATGCTGTTTGAAACTCACGAAAAATCCCTATTGGCTCTCACTGCTGAAAAACTGGAGATGCAGCGCCATCTATGAACACATTTTAAAAGTAATTTTTTTACGATGGAAAAAATAAATTCGTCATTCTGTGAAGCATGACTGTGCGAGCCACATATTCATACAACAATTTGTTGTTTTTTTCTTTTTGTGAATTTTTGAAATATGTCAAGGACTTTTCGGACACCCTGTATCATCCTACATAATAATATTATCACCGAACTTTTGCATTTCATTTTGCATCGCGATTCAGTAATCATTTTTATGCTGTGATAACATCTTTCTTTGTAGTATGTGATGTGAAAGTTCCTTTATAGGATATAAAGAAGTTTTCGTAAGAGAGGGTCCCCAATGTAGTTTTTGCCTTAGGCCTCCATCTCTGCAAATTGGTCCCTGCTCCGACAACTTAGTTGGGAGCATGGAAAGTCGATTCCACCTATGCATTCAAGTTACGGGGGGACACATTCTTTATTAGAACTCTTTTTTGTTATGTTTCTATGACATTTTACCACATAAAACTGTGATGTACTGTTTTTTCCAAAAATGGACTTTTCCACCAAGATTGCTTTTCTTTTTGTGGTAAATCATTTTTTGCGTTTAACTTATGTAAATTTTTATGTCGCATTCAATAAATAACTGTTTAGTGCACATTTCCATCAAATTCGTTGCTTCTAAATTCATTCATTTGCAAATTAGACGTTAAAAACCCGTTGTACCTTAACTTCTGGAGGAGAGCATATTATCGCCAATACACATAATCAACTCAGATTCCTGCTCAATAAAAAATGCATCTTAAAATCTCTAGCGATGGATATCATGTATTTAACATTCGGATGAACACACACTTTCAAAAGTAATTCAGTGATTCGATTAAAAAAAAAAAAAGAAAATCGTACTTTTCGATAAAATAAAATAAATTACAGTTACACTTTATGTTGTTATTAACTTAAATTTGTATCAACATTAATCCTAACTTAATAAGTGATTAGCTGTGAGGCGGTCGCAAATCTGTCTAATAATGAATGTATGTTTATTTTCACCTCATCAAAACCAAAGTAAAAGGTTTTGATTACATTTGATTCTGACAATTCACATACTGTACGAGCCCAATAGTTGAGCATAATACCACCCCCCACCCAGAGGCTTATTATCGCATGGGCAAATCGGGACTTTGCCAAAGGGCCCCTCAGAGACGGCCCCAGGCGAAGCGCAAGAGCGGGGCCTCTTCTCTATCATGTTTTATGAGATAGCAATAAAATTAGGGATGGACGCGAGACGTGCGAGACGAGAATCGGGGCTGTCTCGTCTCGTCTCGCAGTGGTAAACCCCTGTCTCGTCTCGTCTCACAAACACTGTGTCTCGTCTCGCGTCTCGCAAAGAAATTGCTGTCTCGTCTCGCGCGAGACGCGAGACGTCTCGCGAGTCTCGCAAAATTAAGGACTGCGATTTCGTTACCATTTTATACTAACTTATTATTGGGATTTTATTGAAAATTAATATTAATAATAACAATTACTTACATATAGCCACATTAGTAGATATATTAATAACTATATCAGCATATATCGGCATTTGAAGTAAAGGAAATTGAGATTTTATCCGTATATATAATTTCACACCGAAAATATAGTATTTATTTTTATTTACTAGCTGCGTGTCCGTTCTTCGCACTGTAGTAAACGAAAATTTTCCTAACATGAGTAATTTCAACTAATTCCAGTGATGTGGAATCTAAAATAAAAGCAAAATTATTTGATTCTTGATGTAAAGTTTGCGTCATGTGTATTAACCTGGCATCATTGCAATATAATGACTCAAAAAACTACGTCAGTGTCATTCGCGATCAGAAAAGTGAAAAGCTTAGCGGTTTGCACAGAACTCCCGACTTTCAAAATGTGTTATTTCTACATCATACTAATCAAGTTGTAGCATTAAATACCTCAGACACTACATGAAATGGACAACCGTTTGTTTTAAAATAGCTGCGCACCCGCTCTTCATACGAGAAGTAGCGAATATTTTACTAAAATCATATCTGCATGAGACAAAACAGATTTTTTTTTTTTTTTAAGTTCAAGTAATCTCCTCTGTTGAAATTACTGCGGGATATATTAACGCAAATTAGAATTACTTATCGTTCAGTTGGTTGTAAGATAACCCTTGAAAAATTATAAACAGAACACTTTTAGTCTTTATTAAATCTCTACTATTTACTTTAACGTCAATTTCAAGTCTCTAAAATATGTGTAATTTTAATATTAATGAAAACAAGATTATATTAACGATAATTATAATTATTTGCCTAATTTTTCCAATAACATTACCGTGTGTGCATTTTTAGATTTCATTATAGTATCTCAGTTGGTTAATAGACGTCTTATTTTTTGTTTATATTTTAAATTACTGAACAGTTAATTTGTTGACGACTATCCGTTTGAACTTTTCCACAATAATTTTTAGCGATAGTACTACAGTCGTTATGGTCGCCCTGTTTGCAGAAAAATTAAACCATAATCCCCCTAATGTATATCCAGTGTGGATTTTTTATAAAAATGAAAAGACATCTAACAGGCGAAGATAATTTTAGAATAGGAACCCAACTGCAAGATAAAATGATGGGGAGGAAAAAAATTTATAAAAGTTTTGCAAGCCGAAGGAAGGGAAAACATGATAATATAAACGAAAAGAGATATAGTTTTTAAAAAAATTGCTTGCATTTCTTTCCGTCCGATATTAATGTACAAGAATAAAAAATGTAATTTTAATCTCTTTAAAATAGGCCAACAATAGGGATTTAACCGCCCCTAGAAAGTTGTTACCAGGGTGGACGCCCCCCCCCCCCTACGCACGCCGCAACGTGCGGGAAAGTTTGAGGATAATATCGGTACAAGGATATTTCAACCAAGGATATTCAACCATATTTCAACCTACTCAGACTAAGCATCAATGCGAATGCAAGTTGCTCTACTTCTAATCTCTCTCTGATATACCCGAAACCCGATTATCACAGGGGCAAGGGGGGGGGGCGGTAGTCCGGTGACCCTGAAGAAAAAGGGGGCCCATATATATCCCGATTATCTAAATTATAAATTCATATGTACTGAAATAGTAATTAGGGAAAAAACTGAATTTCCTCTATAATATAGGTATTACCTAATTGTCTATCACTAGATCAAGTTAGAGATATTTTTTTGGGGTGATAAATACGATTTGATTAAAGTGCAAAAACTACAGTTAACTGAAATGCAATTTTCGAGTACAACAGCGGTCAAAACTGGGTTAAAATGCTTAAAAAAGGGGAGCTCAGTAAAGGGGCTTAATGCGTAAAAAAGGGGATAGTAAGGGGGGGGCCAAACTTAATACCCCGGGCCCCGTCTAAAAGTGGTCAGATTTGAACATACCGTACCGCCTTTCCTATTTACTTATTATTTTTCTTTCAACTCTTCTCTGTTTTCTTTTTTTTTCCGCCTCTTTCTTTATCCTCTCCTTTGTGTGTTTTGTATATCTCTCGTCTGTTCTAATTTTAAATGTTACGTGTTCGTGCGTATTGTAGAGTGCTGATAGTATACCAGGACCGAAAACCAAGGAGACGCAAGTTAAACGGTAGAGGCTTCAGGCAAATTGTCGCTTTTCAGATTGTATTTATGCGAGACGGAAAAAATGCGAGAATTCTCGCGAGAAATCTCGCGCGAGACAAGACTCTGTCTCGTCTCGCGTCTCGTCCCGCAAAATATTTTCTTTCTCGTCTCGCGTCTCGTCTCGCAAGACAATGCGAGAATTCTCGCGTCTCGCGTCCATCCCTAAATAAAATAGCCCAGGAGCGGGGCCTCTGTAAGCGCGGGGCCTTAGGCGATCGCCTACATTTGCACCCCGATTGGGCCGGCTCTGAGCCCCCGGCTCGAAAGGGCCCCCAATATCAAGTGTTGTTCTGAAATATTCTTTTTTATATCAAAATTTTATGAAAAATAAAACAAATTTCATAGATGAGGCTCCCAAATTTATCAACGCCCGGGGCCCCAGTTGGTCATTATCAGGCTCTGCCCCCACCCCCCAAAAAAATTAATTAAAAAAATAAATTCAAATTGTTAAGATTTGATAATAATGAACATAAAGATTAAAAGAGCATTTAGTATAATGTCGGATTATAGTTTACGCAAAACCTATGATATCAAAGCAATTAAGTAGGCTCAAGCGGCTCGAGTTTGTCAATTAGTTTAAATGTCCCATTCGCACTGAATTCGAGCCAAGATCTGGGTAAAATTTATCGGGATCGACTTTTCAAGTGATCCTGAATTCATGTGTACAAACACATCAGTGTCGCCATCTTTAGGCAACTTCTAAAACTGTTTCCATTCCGTAAATTCGTTTATTGTAAACTCACTTTTAGGGACTTTTTTTTTCACCCTTTTCTTTAATTTATGTCTTCTAAAAATATTCAAAAGCTATCACAGAGTTTGAAGATTGTACAATAATCGGAAGACGTTTTAAATAGTTAGCTGACGTATACAAAGGCGCCATTTAGAGCCTACTCTGACGCCTCTACGGCTACGCCCCTGATTCAAGATAATAAGGATAAGATCCCTTTTCTCGTCTCTGTCTCTCTCATTTCGGGGGGAGGGGGGGGCAGTGGCGGATTAATGCAAGTTTGCCGGGGGGGCGGTTAGTTTGTCGGTGGGGGCGGTTAGTTAGAAAATTGACATATACATCCATTCTATGGAAGTAAAATAGGATCTTTTACATTAATTTCTTTTTTCTGGGGGGCGGTCGCCCCCTCCGCCCCCTTTAATCCGCCCTCGGGGGGGAGGGTCCTGACCACCAACCCCTTCTTGGCTACACCACTGAATGGTAGTATTGTTTATTGTAGAAATGAGTGAACTGTACTCTCTTAAAAATTTAGAGTGACATTGTCACTCTTACAAAAAGTCACCGGCAAATGATCCCAGATAGAGTGAGATAAGAGTGAGAAAACTGCATTATGACTCTTCATTGATAGGATTCTGTCACCCTAACTGCAAGAGTGAGACAATGTCACTCTTAGAGTAAGGGTGAAGGCGCTATCTGCTCACTCTAGCGAGAGTCACCACCTTTCCCATGATGCTCTCACTTCAGCAGGAGTGAGTGCGTTGCTTCCATACCCAAACGACGCCATATTGGAATTGGACTGCAGTTGCGAAGTACCAGCTGCATACAAGTGATGGAATACTTTTAGCTAACACAAGTAAGTAAAACCTTATAACTTTTCAGTTACTGTAAATGTTATTTAAAATTTGATAATTCACAACATATAAGATACATTGATTCAGTGTCGGATCCATTAGGACTCCAGCTCTTCCGACAGACATTGCTTTGGTTAGGGTTAACATTTTGCTTTACTATACATTTTGTTTTTAAGACTTAAACAAGCCTGCTTCTTTTAATTTTATACCCTTCCGAGAAATTGATCTTTAAATCCGTCTCTATACTTGATCGTAGTATGTTATTTATGCTTATATAGCTGAAATCTTGCATTCGTTTTTTGTTTCTGTATATAATATTTCAGCATGTTTTGATGCGTGTTTGTAAATCGGTGGTGCAGTCAGGATTTTATTTCGGGGTGGAGAGGGCTCTAACCTGTGTATCAAATTGTAAGCAAGCTGTTTCAACTGTAGCCTCAGTATCAAATTTTAAACTAAGTAAAGGGTCAGATTTTTAGGAAGGATACGCGCCTGTTGCAAATAGTATAAACAAAATTTTAAATCAAAGCAGAAAATAATGATCAATTATATATTGTATGCAATTTATATTGAAATAAATTATAAACGTGGGAAAAAAATATTTTGTGATTAAATTTCAATATGTCTATGTGCATCATTTTATCTTATTGCACATTCTAGCACAGATTCACGCTTAGAATATACATTAACCGCTCTGTTGTTGTGGTGTAATATTTCCCTCTCCACTTTTTACACATACACAAACCTCTCTCTCATATGGTAAAGTGGATAATTTACGATCGAACACCCCAGATGGCCTCAGGAAAGTCCACTTTTAAATCAGGGAAACCAGCTGAAAGTAGCAGGTGATTCAGAATGTGTGAGCTTTCATTAGTAGCACGAAAAACACAAGGGATACTTGTAAACTGATTCAACGCGGAAAAAAAGTTATTGTTTTTGGTGTTAAATGCGAGATTTTTGGAATTGAAAAGTTTGTATACTGTTTAAGGATAATTCAATAGTATAGTAACGGATAAGTTTAATATTACTGGTAATAAAGGTAAGTGTTACAATATTAAATTTAGTAATACAGTATTAATTTTAGAGCCTTGCAGATTTTGGTATGGTAGATTTTATGTCTTCTGTTGTGTATCAATATTGGTAAATAAAATTCTCAAATTGGTAAAACTTACATTTTAGCCTAGATACCAATTCAAAATAATGCTAATTTTTTTCTATTGAAATTAATTAACATATGAAATATATCCACAATATTGGCTATATACTGGAAATGTTTCTGAAGTAATTCCATTACTGATAAAGTTTTTAATAGTAGCAAGTTAGTAGTTAGCCCAAATATCTTTACAATGTGTTCACAATATTAAGTAAAAATTCGAAATATTTATAATGTATTCTTAATATTGACAAGTAATTTTTAAAAATATTTTTATACCATTTTATTATTTTTCTAATGCTAATATACTCAATCCTTCACATTGTTATTATATTGGAAATAAAAACTAATATTGGTAAAAATTAGCAACATTTATCCATTATATTGTCCATGTTAATGAATTAAATTAAATATATTTAAAATGTATCCACACAGTATTGTGTGTATATTATAAATTTCCCTCATATTGTACTAACAAATATTTTTAATGTGTCAGCATCTTAATATCACAGTAATGGTGAATTAAGACTGTTTATCTACTGTACATTATTTCAAAATTTAAAATCTGATAAATAATTTTAGGTGCATTTATGTACAAATTGCTGAAAAATATATTTTAATAATTAAGTCAAATACTACTGAAAATCCTGTGATGATAAGACCATGATTATCACAGGAGCAAGGAGGGCACATGCCCCAGACACCCCATTTTAAGGGGTCCTTAAATTTTTTCAGAATATGAATTTAGTTTATTAAATTTTCATTCTAAGATACTAAATGCCTGTTTTTTTTTTTTTTCTAAAAGTTGGATGTGTATGTGGCAAAATAGATCCCAAATGGATGAGCCGATTTTAATGTAGTTTGTTTTATTTTAAAGATGGTATAATCAGAACGGTTCTTCATTGTATTTGATAATATTCACTTCATCTATTCCCCTTAAATAAAGCTTACTTTACACTTGTTCAGTCTAAGACAATTCAAATAATATTGTTGACATTCAATTAATTTTGATTGCTGAATTATTTCTGTAATGTTATGGAAAAAGCCATGCTTTGAGTTGCATTTTTTTAAGACTTCATTTTTAATAAAGGTTATTTCACATATTGCATAGGAAATGTTCATAAACTTAAAATTTATCTAGCATATTTCATTTTAAATTCATTTAATCAGAACATATCTTTGCAGATTGAAAAAACATACTTAAGTGGGGGGGGGGGTGGAGTGAGTTTGGCTTAGGGACGTATCTAAACCTTAAAAATTTCAAGCTGAACTTTCAAAATTACCCACGAATGTGTAATTTTCTCCATTTCTTATGTTTACTTATTTCGAGGGTGGCTGAAGCCCCACCAGTCACCCTCTGGCCAAGGACGTACCCAGGAAGGGGGGTGGGGGTCTGTAACACCTTCGAAATTTCAGTTTTTATTAACAAAGCAATAATGGTGAAGTCTTTTTGTGAAAATTTCTGCCTTTTTCATCGTTTGGACCCCCTCCGAAATTTTTGGACCCTCCCAGAATTTTTTTTGGGGTATGTCCCTGCCCCTGCTCTCCTCTCCTAGGGGGGGAGCAAGTTCCCTACCTTGAGCCCCCCCTTATGGGTGCCCATATCATTAATGTTATATTTTTCAAGTATTTAATATTATTCTGTGGTTTTCTGAACTTGCAGGTAGCAGAACAGATTTCATTATTTATTGACATTGTTGAGAAAGCAGACAGCATGGATTTCAGAGTTTGGGTCTTCTACTGGGTATCATTAAGGGTAAATAAATTTATGATATTGGTAAAATTTACTTAAAAATTCAAAATAATTTTAATCCTTTTTCTACTGAATTTAAATGAAATGTATCTGCAATATTGCCTATATTTTGGAAGTAGTTCTGAAGTAGTTCCATTACCAATAAACTTTCAAATAGCACCTCACTGGATTGTAAAACATTGAAAACCCAAACCAGTATTTTTACATAGCAGCAAGTTAATATTTAGCCCAAATGTATTTAAAATGTATCCACAATATTAGGTAAACATTGGTAATATTTCTAATGTATTCCTAATATTGACAAGTAATTAATTTTATAGTATTTTTATTTTTTCATGTTCATATACTTAATTATTCAATATTATCATTAAATTGGAAATAAATACTAATGTAAATTGTAGCAAATTAATATTTACCCATTATATTGTCAATCTTAATGAATTTAAATTAAATTTATTTAAAATGTATCCACAATATTGGGTGTATATTTCAAATATTCCTCATATATATTGCACAAGTATATATTTTTGATATGTTAGCATCTTAATATATTATTACTTGCGAATTATCACTGTTTATCTGTTACACATTATTTTTGCATTTAAAATCTGAAATAATTTTAAATGCATTCATATACAAATTTCTGAAAAATATATCTTAATAAATAAGTCAAATATTACTGAAAAATAGATCTTAATAAATAAGTCAAATATTACTGAAAAATTTAATGTAATATGATTGTTCCCTGATTATCATGGGCAAGCGGGTAAATACTGTGGAAAATACAGAAAGACAATTGTCAGAGTCGGTGAAGAAACAAAATGTAAGGGGGCCCCCATTTAGACCCATACTTCTGACTCAAGCGACTTTATGTCGTAATTGCTGCCTGGATTTGAGATTGGGGGGGGGGGACTGAAGCCCTATAGCCACTCATCCCATTACCCCTCGATCTACCACCGAATCATTTGTTCTTGTGATAATGTTTAAATGTAAATTTTAACTGAAGACTCCTACCTTGGGTGGTCATTAGTTAAATATATATAAATTGATAATAAATGAATATTCATATAAATTGGTTGCTTTAGAAAACGAAACTTTTAGAATGTTTTTTATGTACTGAATACTCATTTTCTTGAAATATAGGAGAGTTAATAACAGCGATGACTGGGTGATTTTTCAAGAACCTTTGATAAGGGTGAATACTACTTTGGATGTCTTTAGATATAAGTATGTATTTATTTTTAATTATTTACTGTTTCAGTGTATTTTTAAATTTGGGAGTTAATTTTATATTCATATCATATGTTATAAATGTTCCTTATACACATGTCTGTGTGAATTTTATATTATTATTATTATTTGCATTGCAAAGCATCCCATTTTAGAAGAATGTATATCTTAAGCACTGAATCAGATGGGTAGTAGATTTCTCACAAAAATTGTGTTTCATTAAGTGTCTCACTGAGTAGAAACAAAATGTTTCAATCAAGTTATTATTTTTTTTTTTACAAGAAATAATGCAATTTCTGAACAGGTTTTAAAAGAATTCAACTATGTCAGAAATTTGAAAATTCAGAATTTCTCTTCACAAGCTCTATTTATGGCAATACAAATGGTTAATTTATAGAAGTGAAATACTCAGAGAAAAATTTATAACATATTGTATTGTCCAAAATAGAGGGAGAATTAGCCATCAGATACAGTTTCCACTTTCGTGAATTTCTCCCTAAAAATGGGATAAGACCTGCAGTTTTGTTGTTCTATAAAAGTTCATCATGCTGTCTATGAAGAAGCATTCTGAATTATACCGAGTTTTTGAGAAGCCTGTCTTTAAAGCTTGCAGAGCCAAGTGATGAATAAAATATGTTACAAGAAAAACTGATTGATTTTGGCTGTTTATCACTTTATTATCTTTTTATTTTCTAGTACTCTGAACTGGTCCTGTGGAAAACCATTGAATTTTTGTCAGTGGCATGCTGTAAAAGAGAAGAAACTATTGGCATTATAAGTGGTATTCATATTTTTGTTTTATTTGTTTATTTATTCTTTAAATGTTCTTAATTACTAGTTCAAAGTCTGCATACTTTTGATCTCTGCGGTCTAATTTTTTCAAAGCTTGTATCGCATAATTTCATAATTGTCAATAACTTTTTTTTTTTTTTTTTGAGATGTTTACTTTTTTGTTTAGTTTATTTTTTTCTTATTTTCCAAATTGATTTATATGTTTTTTTTTTTAGTTTTTTTTCCCTAAAGTGATGTTACTTTGGGGCAGTTAGTGACTATGTATTAAATTTTATAAATTTCATGTAAATTGAGAAAGTTATTAGGGCTGTTCTTAAAAGAAAAAAAGTATAACTTTTGGTAAAGTTACATCAATGAGTAAAACAATAAATATTTATACAGTAAAATTCAATGTGGTATTCTTTATTAAAGCATTTGACCCAGGCAACTCTTTAGTATATCATTTTATGTTATGCTATATTCTGTCATTTATTTAATCTCTATTATATGTAAATTTTTTATGTCAAGTTGCATATTTGACACCAAGTTAATAAATTGCTTGCAAAATCAAGTCTTATTTGCAACATTTTATGAAGTAACAATGAAATAAAGTATAAAAATCAATTTTTAGTCCCTTCAGATTAATTTTTTTACTCTGCACCCTCACTACCTCTTAAAAATATGTTGTAAGTAAAACCTTGAAACTCCTGTAACTTTTATTATTATTATTATTATTATTATTAATGTTGTCACTGCTGTTGTTGTTTAAAATGTAAACTGTAAAATGCTACTTTCAGAGATGAGATTTAAGAATTTAGTTTAATATTCAGACCTTTTTCAATGTTTATAAAGAATTCAGTTTTTTCATTTTTTTCAAAAATTTTCTGATTTTTCAGTAAGGCAAAATTGTATATAAGTAAGATAGATTTAGTATCAATAAAAATTAAAATATTTATTGCTCTTGAAATTCATAAGTATAATTGCTCAAAAGTTGTTTGGACATTCTTTCAGACTTTTTTTCCTTTTTTGTTAATCTCATATCTGTACTTTGGTACAAACCAAATCGAAAACTAGCCTACCAGTTTTGACACCATATTACATGTACCACCATTAGTGGTAAAAACAGATGAAATATATTATTTTTTAATTTTACTAATACAATATGTAAATGTAAACTTTACTTCCTTAGTAAATTCAGATTTTTTAAGCCTGCAGTATTAACAAAGTGCAATAACCTTGTCAGTGTTCACATGTTGTCATATGTATATTTGAATATTACTCAAAAATATCTTTAGTCTAGTTTTTAACTGACTTCAAGAAGATCTAGGTTATTAATTGGGGTCAGTACTCAGAGGTGTAGCAAGAATTTTCAGTGCCCGAGAACAAATTTGCATCACTTCCTGTTTACCAAAATGCGCTGGAAAAAGTTTTATATACAAATTGGTGCCTTTTGGATCCTATGCCCTGGGACAAATGTCCCCCTCTAGCTACACTTCTGAGCATTGAATCCTTGTAATTTACCAGACTGGATATGAAAAGTATTTTCAAACTTCCGTTTAATTATTTATTTCTTTTGTTTATCTTCCACATATAGATGTGATCTTTGCTAAGAATGTTGTTATTTGATGATATTTTACTTGCTGTGCATGAAAAGTTTTTATTGCAAAGTTATCACTTTATTTTTTACTCAATTTTTGATGTACCTAAAATATATTACAAGTCCTGAATATTTTCTATTTTTTAATTGATTGTAATAATTTGCAAATTTAACTCACCAATAGTAAGTAATGTGTTTAATATTTATTTTGTCACTATTAGTTTGATGTTTGTTATTACGCACAGGTTACTGTGATTCAGGGATAATTTTATTCCAAATTGCTTTGATATGGGATTTTCGCTTCAATACTGTCCCCAATTATTCTTTTTTGTGTTACCTCAGAGGATTTACCTCACAAAATAAAATTTTGTGAAGTAAATCCTACAATGTGTTCCTTACTTTTAATAAAGTATTTTGTGCTCTCAATCACTTTGCATATCAGTATATTCTAATATTAATAGAGCATAGAGAACAGATTATTTTATAAAACAGTACAAGCATTTCTTATCTGTAAAATTAAAGTTTTTTTTCTTTTATTTTTTGCAGGTAAAAAAATAGATTTTTTTTTTTTTTTTTTTGAGCTGCTATATTTAGGTTTTATTGCAGTTTTTTTTCCATTTGCTTTTATGTTCAGTGGCAAAATTAAAATGTAAAAGGCAGCTTAAATTCTACATCTTTATTTTATTCATTTATTCATAATTTGTACAATTTTAACAGTAGGAACCCTGTTTCCCTTCCCTCTCTTACTCAGAAGGTTACAGTATATGTAAATGTTACTTGAAAGTATTTATTATTACCATACATAAATATGGTAATATGAAAAATGGTAATAAGAAAGTATTTATTATTACCATTTTTCGGTATGCTTTTGTGCTGTTCCAAAATTGTATTTAACCTGCTCCTAAAGGTGTTCCAAAATGTATGTAGATTTGCAGACTTTTTATTATAAAGTTATCCTCCGATTTTAGTGAAACTATAAACAAAATGTTTTCTGAATCAAATGAAAAGATCTGCTGACTTATTCCTCTGTAAATTCATCACCTAGTTGAAAGTGTTAAGCTGTGCTTTAGTTGGAGATTTAAATTTGACACTAATCCATGTACACACAAAACTAATTTTAACTAATTTTATTTTGTATGTATTTAACATAGATCTAGTTTATGCTCTAGTATATTCTAGCTGCCAACTCTTTCTGATTTTGAGCCTTTCTTCAGTCTTATTCAAATTATGGGGAGGGGGGAGGGTACCCTTTTTTTATTAGGATAGAATAGCAGTTATGTTTTAACTTTTAATTCTGTAATTACTTGTTGAAGTCATAATTTTTATCTTCCAGATGCTGTTAGAAGAATCCCTGAATGTGAAATAGTATTGAAGTACTCATATTGAATCCAGTGATTGTATTTTATATAAATGTAACAATGTAATACAATTAAACCAAATTTGTAATAATTTGTTGTGTGTTCACTGCCATTGCTTTTATAATTCATTCAAACCTGCATGAGTCTCAATAAGAGATATCTTCCACTTTTTTCAATTCGTAGGCTATTTTTTACTTCTGCAGTTCTGTAATAGTTTAAATTTTTTTTTTTAATTTAGAACGCATCGTAAACTAAAATTTGCTAGGCTGAAGACTACTCTGGACTTGGAAGTTCCATTACTCATGTTTTTATTAAGACTTTGCTTATATATTTTTATTAACTGTTTTTTCTTTCTTTTTTTTTTGGCCCTCGTATTAATTGAACTTTGTTCTAACATACTAATGAGTTTTTCTGGCTTTACTTTCATTTATTGTTCTAAATCTGTTTTCAATAGTATAATAATTCTTGCATAAAATCTATATTAAAAGAATTTTTTTTTCAATTTGAAGTTTTTAAAAGATTAAGTAATTTGTAGCTATTTTGCTGTAAAAGTGAAATTGAAATAAATAAAATCACACTTAAAAATAAATAAAGAAATGAATGTGTATATATATTAAAAAATTAAGAAATGGCTTTTATTTTGAAGTATGTATAAATTATGTTCAGAACAGGAATTTGGTTTTTTAAGAGGTGAAAAAAAAAATCTTTTTCTTTGAATCACCACCCTCCCCCCTCACCCAGACATTATCTATGGAGGTTAATATGGTTCACCCTCATGCTCTAAACTTCAATTATTTCTTTGCGTTATGGCAAGTCTACAAGAGGGGTGTCTTCTTGGGGGGGCTGACTTGGGTGGTGAACTTTTTAAGGATTCTAACCTGTATTCTTGCTCATGCCTCTAAACCTTAAATAATGGTTTTTGGACAAGACAAAAATGTTGGGTGTATTCAACAAAATGGGCATTGTTGGGGAATTATGAAATAATTGGTTTTGATTTATATTATTTATGTATTGGCCTGCACAAAAATATTTCTTTACCCCTTTTCACAAAAAAAGAAATCAATCAATATAAAGTAGTTTCCATTTTAGAAATATTTTATTCCTTTTTCTGGGGGGAGGGGAAAGAATAGAAAAATAGGTATTCTCTTAAATTTCCAAACATGATATGTACATTAACAGAGGTTATCAGCAGATATATTTATATTTTTGATTTACCCAACAATTAGTTTATTTATTTAATTTTTTTTTTTTTTTTTGGTTTTCAATTAAAGGATAGCTATTGCTCTTTTAACTTATTTTCGTGTTTCATAATTCTTGTATTTGTTCGTATAAATGACTGAAATTTAATTTCAAATAATTTCTTTTCGATAACAATTCAATCCTGTTCATTTCTTATTTATTTAAAATTAAAAAAAAAGACTTGTTAATTGTAATAAAGTTGAAAAGAAAGTTTGAATAAATTATGCTTAAAATAAAACCTATTTAAAAATCAAAATTATTAGTATTCTTTTGATTTTATATAAATATCTTATCATGAACTATTTTTATTGTTTTGTTAATACTGTTGTAAGTGAAAGTTGTTCTGAAATGTACCATAGGTAAAAAATAAGCTTTCAGGGATTTTTTATTTCAGCAGGAGAAAAGGTAACATTGAACATATCAAATATTTCTGCACACTGTTGAGTAATGTGGATGTCCGAAACTCTTATTTCTATTCTTGTTTGATCACAGATTACCTCAAATGAAGTTATAGTACTGCAGACAAAGAAAATTCTTATAAATCTCCTGCTGATGGATTTTACATAGCTCAATGGCTATACAGATCACCTCCAAGCATTTTGAAACTTTCACTTCTATTCCTGTTACGTTTTGACTAACCAAACAAAACATAAACTGTTAACGAATTCTGTAACTAAATAGATCTAGAGGTTATGGAGGTTTGTTTTAGTAACCATGTGGAACTCTTGGGGGTACCTTTTAGTGATGCCATCATCTGATTATTAAAATGAAACTCTGTACTCCTTCTTAATCTGTTTAATTTCAGAATAGGCTGTTATTTTAAATACTGTATGTTTTGTGTCAACAGTCCACATTTCACTCACTGGAATGAAAGCAAGAATCTAAAAATGCATGGGGTCAGATATTACTTGTACCATTGAGCTACGTAAAATTTATTTTCCAGCTGTTATGGATCATTCTGAACATGACAATAATCCAAGATAGCCCAGAAATAGATATCTAAGAAGTTCTGGATATGAAATAAGTATCAATTTCTGATCTTTGGATATTTTGAATATGAAATAGATAGCCATTTTTGGGATATTCTGGATCTTTAAGATCTTCTGGAAGTTTAATTATTATAACTATGCTACATATATACAGATACCTGTATATTATAGATGTTATTTACTCATTAGAGAGATCACACCTCAAATTTCTAATAGAGAAATCTATTTTATGTTGGACTTCTAATAGATATACCCAATATCCAGCTATGATGTATTAAAGATTGCCTATGGACAAACTTGGGGGGGGGGGAGGTAAATGCGGCAAAAATATTTACTTGTACGATATGAAGAATATTTTCAAGGCGCTCGATATTGCAGATACATTTTAAATATATTTAATTTAAATTCAATAGCAGCAAAGTTTTATAATTTTTACAATATAAAGGTTAAATATCAACTTTCTACTTTTTACCAATACTAGCTTTATTCCCAGTGTAATATTGAGTAAATATTAACCAAAAAAATTAAAAATGGTATAAAGTTATGTTAAAGTAATTACTTATCCATATTGAATATATTTCCAATGTATATCAAATACTATAAATGCATTTTAAATATATCTGAGGCAAATATTAACTTTGCTACTTTGTACGAAGTTACATTTGATACATTTGACGAAGTTACAGTTGATCTTTGTTTTCAATTTTTTTTAACAATATTGAGTTAACATTAAAAAATTTATCAATTGAGGACTACTTCAAAAATATTTCCAATACAACCCTATATTAAGAATATATTTTTTTGTATGTTAAATTCAGTGGAAAAGGTATTAGTATAGTCATACTGAAAGTATAATGTTATTTTGAGAATTTATCAGACCTAAATGCTAATTTTTACCAATATTGGAATTTTATTTACCAATATTGGAAACTGTTTATTCTCAATGTGTTCACTTACTACTTTGTAATATTATTGGTTTTTGATATCAATGTTTTCACAATATTGAGTTAATATTTAAAAGTTCATTGGTAGTGAGACTGCTTCAGAAATATTCTCAATATATAATTAATATATCAATACACACTTCATATGTTAATTAAAATTTTACAAATAATAATAACATTTTGAGCATATATCAGGGCTAAACTCTAGTTTTTACCAATACTGGAAGTGGTCTTTACTCTCAAAGTATTCACATATATGTAAATTTTAATAATTAAAAGTAATTAGTACTTAATAATATTGGAAATATTTCTAATATACACTCAATAT